>CAHIKZ030003108.1:475000-777500 GCA_903632075.3 Acanthosepion pharaonis | reverse complement strand
GTATTTGTACTAAATCAGTCCTAAAATAGGTTCGACGTACAAAACGTTAGGAACTTCATATAATAGGTAATGACGCAGAGTAAATCTAGTTGTGGTCGCTGATACTTTTAGTATCCGACTAACAGTCGTCCGACATCGACTGACTGCCCGACTCACTGAGTGACTCCTTGTTACTTTTACTACTCCTACTTATTATAGGTGGGAGAGTCTAATAACTATAGAATAGGTGTGTTCCACTATAACAAGTACAGAGTCTTCTCCAGATTTTTCAAGAATATTTACAATAACTTATTTGGTGGTGTGAGATTTTCTTATACAACCCAAGGGTTGTTCATATTATAGATATATACATACATACATACATATATAGTAAAGCCACTAAGACACAAGGGGTTACTAGGTGTGGATGAATTAGAAACATAAACATTGCTAATGAGCAAGAACAAAAAGAGTCATCAGGAGGAGAGTAAATTGAATTTTGTGTTTAAATTTTGGCATATTAAAGTTGCCTGGAAAGCATGGAGCTGGATGGGAGTTCCACAAGTGAAAAGTGCAACAAAATAAACTGTTAGCAGAGAACTTACGGTTACATCTAGTCAACTCAACTGTAAATTGATGAGACCTTGATGCCAGTTTAGTACTGCACTTAAGTTAAAAAAGTCTTCGTACCATCACGAAGAGCTCACCTGAATAATTACCATCTTTTAGAAGTCTACTTGGATATGTAAATAAAAGGCTAGAGAGAGTTGCTTAAGGGTTTTTATTATTTAGAGTTGTTTTATCTTCCATTTATGCTCAAGAAACTGAAATGGGTCATTTTTTAACACAAAGGGAAGCAAACTGATTTTGCAAAATTATAAGTAAAAACTGAAGCAATAAATATGAAAAGCAAAACAGGTCAATTTTAGTAAACATTGATAATCCTCACAAAGTCGACCAAGAAGGGAATTTTAAATAGCTCACAGGGTATTAGCAGAGTGACTTTACAAAATGAATTGTTTAGGATTATTCTTGATTTGTGTGTGTGTGTGTGTGTATATATATATATATATGTATATATGTTTATATAAATATAATTATTTATTTAAAAAAAAAAAATTATTACATAAATTTGTTATAAAATCACTACAAAAATAGCCATTTTGTTTCAACACCTCCGGTGTCTTATCAAGTGATAATGTAGAATGTAAAATAAATGGTTTAAAAGTTTCAAATTAATTAACAATCCTTCACAAGTTTCAAATTAACAATCCTTCGCAAGGATATATATACTTGTGTATATATATATATATATATATATATATATGCATTCCCATAATTCACCTTCCATGTAGAAAATTATAAATTTATCTGCAGATGATTAAACAATGAACGCTCAACAAAAACAATAATTGCAACATTGACAAGTGGATCAAACAAGAATATTGTGATAAAAAGTCACAGTAAATGTTTGAATAATAATAATAATGCTTCATCTAAAATTTACAAAAAATAACTTTCTACCTTTTTCTTGGCAAAGTAATTCTCGATTGCTTCATGGTTTGCTACTTTGTCAAATGATTTTCATGCTCAAATGAAATTTATCAATACTTTTGAATGTGTAATCTTATTTTAAACCAAAAAAATAACCCAAATAAATTTTTTATCTTTTGTAGTTTATTTGACTCTGTAACTCTTTGAAAGTCAGAATATAAACGCTTAATATTGGCTTAAAATATTGACTATCAGGCTATTTTCATTTAATAAAAGGAACTTCAAAACACAGTGCTGTATGTATTCAGTCGATGAACAAACATCAGTGGTAATTTTGACTTATTCAAAATCGTCCTCTGTTCTGAGTATGAACATTGAACTTTTTTTAATCATTTCATCCGAGGAAAAAGAGTAAAGCCGGTTACTGAGTGTGGAAAAATATGAAAAAGAAAAACATTAGGGATAGAGGACAATAAAAGTATCGGAATTAAGAAGAGAGAAAATAGCAAATGTCTTTGAATTTGCCAAGCCTTTTCCTCATTGTGTGCCTGAGAAATTTCAACTGTCTCTTTCTGGTGTTAAGTATAAGATTTCTTTTTATTTCCATTTTCTCTAAGACTTCATCATTGATCACATGCTCAGTCCATGATATTCTCAGTATTCTGCTGAAAAATACAGCAACTTCTCAGTTAATACTGGTTCTATAAAATCAACAAAGTTAAGCAATGTTCTCCTGCATGTGGGGCATGGTGAATACTGCCATAATCCTTGCCTTCAGTTCATCTTTGGTGTTACAAGGAGTTTTGTTGGTCTCTCAATCAACTACACCACACATATAATAAGCCAGGGGGTTGCAGTCTGGGGAGGTAAGTGGCCAGATGTAAGGGGTGATGTGGTCGCAGAAATTGTGTGGCATGGTGCAGAGTCCTATTGCCAGACATAGAGTATTCTAGCAGCTACTGTCTAGACCCAGGGCTGCACTATCTCTACAAGGCACTTGATGTAGGCCTCTGTATTGAGTCTGTGGCCCTCACCAACAAATTCGGGAGTTCTTTTTTTTATCAGAATGATCAGATTAAGTTTTTCAAGCTGCCATACCTTCATAATTACCATTAAACTCATCTAACTCTTTCTGAATCCTCTGCACGGTCCTCAGATTGACACCTAGACACTCTGAAATGTTTGTCTTGGAATTTCCTGTACAGCATGCTGTTTCTAAATTTCTGGCAGAGTGAATTGTGTCATGGTGCTCTTTTTATCATAGACGTTGCCCAACTGACCTTACTATACTGTGCAGTCAACAAAATCAAGAACAAACAAGGTGTATGCACAAAATTAAAAATATAAAATGGTGGCAATCTACCCATCTCACCCTGTACAATTAACCAATTCCAGATTATAATGGCATGATGAACAGACTGGCTTCAATATCTACACCTTTTTCTGAAGGAATAGACCTCAATTTCATTAAGGAAAATTATTGGTTTTATTGTTAAGAAGCAATTCCTACTTCAGAGCCATAGCAGAAGCAAATGTTTTGGGGATGGGTGGCAAAAAAATTTAGAATTTGGGATCAAGTAATCAAAGGCTGCCAACATGGCTAGTGTCAAGAACATTTAAAATTTCCAGTACCTCCTTGCTTTGATAATTTTCTTTCTTGATTGTATTTTGTTAAACTAAAACCCTGTAAAAATAATACAATTGGAAAACTGATGTAATGGAATAAACTGTCACCCCCAAGAGTGACTACACTATAGGTAGTAACTACCTATAAGTATCTGTAAGTCAAAAGACTACAGAGACTAGCTGGGATCTGTTCCAGCTAGACAGTCGAACTCACTGCCATCGAGCAGAGAGGAACCTTGACGAGGCTCTGCCAAAGGGCAGAGTCCCGTACATGGAGGTAGACTGATCCTGAACCCATTTATGCAGGTTCAAGAAGGGAATATTTTTGGCCAAGCCTACGGGCTTGGAGAACCCACGTTAAACTGGCCTTTTGCCACATGCAACCCTCGTGGGTGGGTAGCTAAATATTCTAGCTGGGATCTGTTGAGTACAACTCAGAATTACGTGAGAACTACCAACCTTCCAATAGTAGCACTCACTACTGGATTGACTTGCAATGACCTTGTGCATAACTGTTACCTTTATTCTTATTGTACTGGTTTTTTACAATAAACCTTTACTTATTTCATCCACCTTGTTTTTCAGTGACTTTATAAAATTTCTTTATTTCTCACTTGTGTTTTACCAACAGCACCAGCATTTTCCATGCATGCACACACACACACACACACACAAGCATACAATTTTAATTTTTTTATCATTTCACCCAAAGCAAGCCACTAAGACTCAAGAAAGAAACATTATTAAGGAGATAGAACAAGTAAAAAAACAGGAATTAAGAAGACAGAAGATAATAATTGACATTGTGTGTAAATTTTTGAAGATCAAAGTTGACTGAGGAGCAAGAAGCCAGAAGAAAGTTTGACAATCAAGAAGTGTGATAGAAGAAATTGTTAGCATAGGACTTATGTTTACATCTTGCCACTTCAAATGTAAAATGATGAGACCTTGCTGCCAATCAGGTATTGCAGTTAGATTCATAAAGTCAAGGTACCAGAGAGGAAAACTCATCAGAACAATTACCATGAATTTAGGCAAGATGTAAAATAAACACGCACAGACACACACACACCTTGCCTTTGTCACAACGCTATTTGTGCACATGACTACACTCACCAGTTCTATGAAACTCACCATTTGTCTTTACCTACCCTGATAATAACTTAAAAAAGTGGAAACCTTGGACTATATTCCTTCCAAAATGGTTTTTGAACAATTTCTGACAGATTTTCCTCTTTATCTAAGAAGGATTATTCATAATTTGGAAGCATTGATCAATAAAATTGATTGACACAAAAATCTGCAGTATTTAATAACATTTGCATTAAAGAGCATTTGTTGCCTAAATACACAAATATATATATATATATATATATATATATATATATATAATCATTTCACCCCAATCAAGGCAGGAATGCCACTAGTACATAGAGGGTTACAGAGAGTGAAGGAGAGAGAAAAGACTGGGACAAGGACTAGCAGGGACTGAAGAAAGGATAAAGACTGAACAGGGTTCAAGTCAACAGAAGATGATGATTGATGTCACATTTAAATTTTTGAAGTTGTAGTTATCAGGGCGGCAAGGAAATGAAAGTTCCACAGGCAGGAAGTCTGAGAAAAGAAACTGTTAGAAATGGTGAACCACCACTCATTTGATTATAATGGTGACGTTTTGGGTAAATCATTTAGAAGAACTGATAACAGAGAAATGATGCAAAATGTACCACAATTTTTTTAAAATAGACTCTCTCAGGTTTGAATTCAGAATTTTCCTTTTCCTAGACTTGTTGTATATTAAAGCTACAAAGGCCGATTCATCCGTGCTATTTGCCTTATAACTGACAAGACAAGAAACGGTATATGTGAAAAATTGAATGCAGTGACCTCAGCACATTCAGTATATATATATATATATATATATATATATATATATATATATATATAAACCCATTCACATATATGTGTGTTGCATGAATGCCTTGAATCTGCAAACATTTCTGATGAGACATGTCAAATTCATAAATGTTTTTTCTACTTTTTCCTTGTTTACACACACACACACACACACACATATTTTTAGTTGGATTGATGTGAGTTTGTGACCTGGGGTTTCAGGCTATTTGCAATCATCAGACAAACTGATTAATTTTTAAATTTTGGATTTATATATGGTTGTGTACATTGGTGTTTTTATGGAAGTGGGAGGAAAAATTGTTGTCGGAACGCCACTCATACTTAAGCAAACATACATACATGCATGTACACTCATTGACATATGCAGACACAAACACATGCATGCTCACTCACCAGAGCTCACACAAACACTGAGCGCTTTCCAATAAGTACTACGTATATATAAAATATAAATAATATATATAAAAATTGCATATATATATATATATATATATATATATATATATATATACACATACACATTTCACACATATATATATATATATATATATATATATATATATATATATATACATTTCACATGTGTGTGTATATATATATATATATATATATATATATATATATATATATATATATATACATTTCACACATATATATATCTCCCAATCCTTCTCACACTTGTCGGAGGAAGCCCTTCTTGAGTGGCTATGTCTTCAGGAGCACTCACTATTTCTGGACAATTGCAGGTTGGTGAGGCTATTTAATTTTTTAATTCAGAGTTGCCATCCAAGTCTATAGAAACCAGACTGTCCTGCTATTTACCTGGGATATATATATATAATAAAAAGGCTTAAACATAAATAATTTATTCCATTGGAATCGTATTTACGATTCCAATGGAATAAATTATGACCATGGAATATTAGTGTTTAAGCCTTTTTATTATATCCTTACTCTGTCCTGGACATTGAGTTCTACCTGGATTCTTCCTCTTGGAATTTTTATTCAAAAAATATACATGTATGGGTATATATATATTTTGCATATGTATGTATATTTACCACTAATATTATCTATCTATCTATATATATATAAGGTAGTTCTAAAAATGTTCTCTATGCAATGCACATCCCAAAATCTGACCAAATGACTGAACAACAAGATTTCTTTTTGAAAGACTTCTTGGTTGGGCCAAAATCTTTTCAGCACTCTCTTACACGCCTCTATTCATTAAGTATGAAATTTGTATCATTGAGAAAAGATGTCTTTTGTAAT
This sequence comes from Acanthosepion pharaonis, assembly GCA_903632075.3. Taxonomy (NCBI): domain Eukaryota; kingdom Metazoa; phylum Mollusca; class Cephalopoda; order Sepiida; family Sepiidae; genus Acanthosepion; species Acanthosepion pharaonis. The sequence goes on along the minus strand of CAHIKZ030003108.1, from coordinate 771,209 downwards.
TTATTCATCAAGTCAAATAAATCTGTTTCCCCTTCAGAAGGACATCAAAGACTTTGTCCACAAATCTGTCAAGAACTGAATAAAAAAACAAAACAATCATCAAAAGCAACCATGTTTGTCACATGCAGAGCAGTTTAAAGATGCACTGAAGGACTTACCATTTCCCCTTCACTCCAGCCTTGATTTGCTTGGACTTTGTTAATTAGCATTCAACTTGTTCAGCTCAAATTAACTTTGACAAGTGACATATGTGATATGATGTTGGTTGATTTTACTCTTGTACATAGGCAAACTTTGAGCTTGTCATTTGAAACATACATGTACACTGCTTCACTTGAATCAATATCATTATTTTCACTTTATCTCTGTGGATAATGATTTGTAAAGGCATTAAATTCTTCTTTATTTTAACTTTATTTGGTTTTGTTTTTTACTTTGTTTAGTGGGCATATCAACCTCTATGGTTTATTTAATGCTGAAATCTAAATGTTTTAAACATTATTTTATGGCTTCAAGTACACATAAAAATGTATTATTGGTCATTTTGATAGAAAATGTATTCTTGGTCATTTTGATAGAAAATGTATTATTGGTCATTTTGCTATAAAATTTATTGTTAGTAATTCTGCTTTAAAAATGTATTGTCGGTAATTTTATCATAAAAATGTATTCTTGAACTTTAATAATGTTTGGGAGTTCACTATTTGCCCATAGCTGGGACCATAACAGGTGCTACAAGCCTGGGTCAGGGTATACCTGGGAACAACAGCAATTAAGAGGTGTTTCCACACTCCTCAAAACCTCCAATCTCTTGATCAGAGGTCTTGCTGCTGGATTTAGTTTATTTCCATATCCAGCGCTAACCTTATTTGTCATCAGTGAGAGATTTTACCCCTGAGATATCAGTGCCCGGTTAAAAGGAAGGTGAATTTTTATGTACCTATTCTTCAAATAAACACGCCAATGACCTAGAGGGCTCAATTCATAGAAGAGCTTTGCAGAATTATCAGTACTAGTCATTGTTTACAAATTTGCACTTTCTCTCAAGAGTGCTTGACTGGAATTAAATTTTCTATGGGCGTATTACAAAAAGATCTGTATATTTGGTAGGGACAAATAAGGTTAGTGCTGGATATGGCAATAAAATAAATCCATTTTTTTTTAATATCTTATTAAATTTTTTAATCCTTTCAAGCATGTTCAAAATTTTCGTTAAAAATCTTTTTCTTGCATCAGCAGATGACCCAAAGATAAGTATGGGAAATTTAGTGTCTTTTTGGTAATAAAAAACGCATTGCTTTGGAAATTCTTATAAAAAATCAAATAATTATCAAATTTTAATGAAATCTTCATGACTCATTCACAAATGAATCAAATTGTTTTTTAATTTTTTTCCAAAATATCTTAGTAAAAATATTTTTTTTTATATCTCTTACCCCCACTAAATTAATTTTATAAAATTTTGAGAAATTAAAATTCCATCCTCTTCATATTACATATCAGTCAAAAGCAGGAATCCTTGCAGAATTTGTTTCTATCAATTTTTTTTTCATACTGAAACAACATTTACTGAAAATCTACTCAGAATCATAAAAAAAAAAATGCAATAAAAACTATAACATTATTTAATTAGAAAAGCTTTTAATTGCTTTTATAAATAAGCTATATTAAGGACACTATTGTCTAAAAAGAATTCTTTTCAATGAATAATGAATTTTTACAAAGATTTTCAATTTTTTTACTACCAAAAAGAAACTAAATTTCCCATACTTATCTTTGGGACATATCTAAGCTGGAGCTGCTCAGTCTTCTCTTTCTAGCCTTGTGGGTGATGAATTATTTTCCACACAACAAAACCCTTCTACCACAGACACAACATCACAATCCACTTACTCCTCTATCACTATTTGCATGGAAAATGTTCTGATAAGCTACAATCAACTAGGTTAACTGGAGCAAGGAATGGCTTGTAAATTTTAACATATCCAAAACTGCTTTCACTTAATCAACGTAGAGAACCTTTTTTGTCTGCTATCAACATGCTAACTTTTTCTCACCAACATGATGTGGCTTCCCACTGCCTTTTCTATAAATATTTTCATGGCAATTCTTCTGATGAACTTTTTTCTTGGTGTGTCGACTGCATGAATTTAAGCGTGCAACATTATTGGCAACTAGATCTCATTTTACTGTTGAACTTGCTAGATGCAACCGCCAGTTCTATTCTAATAGTTTCTTTTCTCACACTTCTTTGTGTGAAACCCCCTTCTGATTTCTGACTTCTCTTCCACCTTCAAAACTTTAAATACAACACCAATCGTCATTTTCTATCTTTCTTAAAGCTGTTCTTTTATTGTCTTTTTTTCCTCACTTTTCACTAAAGTCTCTTACATTCCTAGTACCCCCTTGCATCCTTGTGACATAATCATCTTTCTTAAGGTTAAAATAATTAAAAAGTTCAATCCTATACAAATGGTATTCAGTTTGGTTTGGTTTGTTTTACGGCATATCAACCTCAATGGGTTATTTAATGCCAACAAGATTTTTATTACTGGTAATATTTTTTTCTAAAAATGTATTGCTGGTAATATTTTTTTTTCAAAATTGTATTGCTTGTAATAATTTTTCTTCAAAAATTTATTGCTTGTAATAATTTCTTACAAAAATGTATTGCTGGTATTAAAACCTATTTTTACACTTTCATAATGTTTTGACCCAAATTTGGGTGTTAACTATTTGTCCATAGCTGGGACCCTAACAGGCGCTACCACATTGGCTCAGGGTGGACCTGGGAACACTAGCAACTAAGAGGTGGTTCCACGCTTGTCAAAACCTCTTGATCAGAGGCCTTGCTTATGGATGTAGTTTATCATTGTACCCAGGACGGAATTAGTATTTGATTAGTGACTAGTAAGTCCCATTCAGACAATCTCAAGGGGATATTTCCTCCAAACACTACAATCTTAAGCTCTTCAGGTCTTGGGTCAACAGTATTCTCATAATCTGCATTTACTTCCTCCATTCATGCATACATCCTCATTCAGTAACCCTCTAACTTGAGTGACTCATGGGCATTGTATTGAGAAAACATTTGGTAAAGTAAAAACAACTCACCTGACAATTACATAATTTTGAAAAGAAAACTGTTTCAACATTTGAGAGACAGAATTGTAGGCTTTGGTTATGTTTATTTTAGTAAAGGCTGCATGTTTAGGGGAAAGTAGAGTGAGGAAGATTGTACTGCACCAGTCTAGCAAGTCAAAAGGAGTATTCAAAATCATTTTGCCTCAGTTCAAAAGTTCCTGCTTTTGTCAACAGAGAGAATTACAGAATTATCTCAGCCACAAGACAAGCCTTTTCTGCTTTTAATTCAGTTGGTTATATTTTTTTAATTTTTTCTGTTCAGTTTGACTGGCGCATTTACATATTTTCAAATCTCTGAGTGATAAAAACCTGTTTAAATTATGTGTGACAAAAAATGGTTGATATTTCTGAATCCTTATCAGGAAGACAGTCAATTGCTAAGTTTAGGATTTTTATGAGGACAGAGGATAAGTGGATTGTTTTCAAAACGTGGTGGGCAGGGGAAATGAGGAAAAGGAAAGAATCATGAGGACAGAACAATGAAGCACTGAATGAAACAAAAGTGTATTTGGAGTAGAGAGGATTCTATGATTTATTGACTGCTTTTGGAAGAATTAATAGATTGCTACTGTCTTTGACGCCAGTGACCCATCTTGAGAAATGGGTTAAATAGATTAAGAATTAGATAAAGGGGAAAGAGAGATAGTACTTTTAGTAGAGGAAAAAAAGAGAGAGAGAGAGACAAGCATTTAGAGAATGAAAAAGACTTGGAGAAGAGGAGAGTAAGAGAGACAAGAATTTAGAGGAGAGCAAGAGAGAGATGGATTTAGAGAAGGAAAAAGACTTGAAGAAGAGAAGAGAGACAAGAATTTATAGGACAGCAAGAGAGACATAGATTTAGAGAAGGAAAGACTTCGAGAAGAGTAAGAGAGACAAGGCCTTGGAGAAGAGGAGTTAGAAAATGACTTGAAAAAAAAGAGCTTAAGAGAAATTACTTATATTTATGGATTTATTCATTTTTTACAGCTTATTAATTCTTTATAGATTATTTAAAGCAAGAAAATGCTTTTAGATGTAAGAATTTATCTTTTGAGATATAATAATGGTTTAGTGATACAAAACTTACTAATTAACCCATAGCTGGAGGGAGAAGATGTAGCCTTTTCCATGGCTATTTGTGCATGTGAATATAATGAACTCAACCAGAATCGGAACTTGGCTCTCTGATTAACAATTCTGACCCATTATCCATTACACCACCCACACATCTGAGCTTACAGCACCAGTCGTCACTCATCTATGTACTGACCAGGATCAATGTTAACTTCAGTAATCATAAGGGTACCAGTGAGAAATGACTTAGAGAAACAAAAACTGACAGAAAAGAAGAGTAAAAGAGAAAAGAGCTGAGAGGAGAGAGACGAGGATGAGACATTTTTTTTTAAGCGTTTCACCCCAAGCAAGGCGGGAAGCCACTAGCACGCAAGGGGTTACAGAAAATTTGGAGCAAGATCAGATAGGAGTGATAGAAGAAAGGATGAGGAGAAGGATAGTGGATAGATCAAGACAACTGGAGATATCGATTGACATTACATTTGAATAGTTGGAGATTATAGCTCCCAGGGAAACTGAAATAGGGAAGGGAGTTCCACAGGCGAGAGGTGCGAGACATGAAGCTATTGGAGTAGAAGAGACGGCTACATTTAGGAGTTTTGACAGTGAAAGGGTGAGAGCGGGATGCCAGCCTCGTCAGGCGCTTGAACTCATGATGTCTGGGAACCAGCGAATGCAGCTCCTCGGAGCAATTGCCATGAAAGTATTTGTAAAACAGACAGATAGAGGCGACGGCGCGTCTGTGAGAAATGACTGTAGACGAGATGCCAGAGCAGGGCCAATTATATTGCATATCCGCCTCTGGAGCCTATCAAGAACCTCGAGGCAAACAGAAAGGGCTCCAAACCATATATGGCAGCAATACTCCATGCAAGGGCGAATTGTTGATTTGTAGATCTGGAGGATCGATTCCGGGGAGAAAAATGGGGCCTAGGATGGAGCCTCGAGGAACACCTTCGTTCGTGGGATAGGAACTGGAGGAGAATCCGTTGAGAACGACCTTCAATTCACGGTTTGACAGGAATGGTTGTATTAGGTCAAACAATCGACCCGTAATGCCATAACCCTGGAGCTTGCTGGCATGCCAAACCCTATCAAACGCTTTGGAGATGTCTAGGGCCACAGCACGAGCTTCCCCGTTATTTTGAAGAGTTTGGTAGACAGTTTCAGTGATGGCCGTAAGCACATCAGCTGTAGATCGGGCAAAGCGGAAGCCATATTGCTTGTCTGAGAGCAGATCATGGGATGTGAGGTGGTTAACCACTTCGGTTTTGATTAGGGCTTCGAAGACTTTGCCGAAGAGGGGTAGGAGACTGATACGATGGTAGTTAGAAGGGTCAGAGGGGTCGCCAGAGTTCTTGAAGACAGGAACAATCGAAGAGCATAAAAATGAGAAAAATATGTGAACATGAAAGAGACAAAAATATCAAGTGAATAGTAATTGGTAGAATAATGTACTTTTATGTGCCATGTTCCATCAAGACGCTGGTGATCGTGGCTCTCCACAACTTCCTGACCTTTTTAGCCTTTAGTAAGGTTTGTCTTTTTGCTATCTCCCCTAATCCCTGTTCTGCCAACAATTTACACAAGCTCGTTAAGTACGTTACGAGCAGCTGTCCCCAGTCCTTCTTACTTTCAATATGTCCTGTGAGTGTCAAATTCTCCAAACCGTATTTTTCTTAATATATGCCCTAGAAATTTTAACTGTCTCCAATAGTGTCCATTTTTCCTGTTTTGTTTCATTATTTCAAATATGTGGTCCAGACTGAATGACAAGAGAAACATCTTGTTATCCTGATAGCTATAATCCCCAACTATTCAAATGTAATGCCAATCGACGTCTCCAGCTGCCCTGATCTATCCCCTAACCTTCGCTTCATCCTTTTCTCTATCACTCCTCTTTGCTCTTGTTCCAACTCTCTGTAACCGCTTGTGTGCTAGTGGCTTCCCGCCTTGCTTGGGGTTGAATGCTTAAAAAAAAATACATGGATTAAAGAAGGTTTAAAGAAATTTTGAAACAAAGGCTGGTTTTCCTGGCATGTGGACATCGATATGGTAAATGCATAAGACAATTTAGAAAACTTTCGTTTTAACATGGTTTGCTGAAAAACAGGTGTCATCAGAAAAAAATTACATTTCATAAGAAAAAAGTGGACATCAGCGAAATGCAAGATATTTTTTTTTGTGAAATGGTTCATTGAAGAAACATTTCAAAACTTAAGTTTAAATTTTCTTTTATATGTAACATTCCATTCATTTATCCTCCAACTTAATTTATTATAATATATATATATATATATATATATATATATATATATATATATATATATATATAAAAGTTTCAGATAGAGTATATCTGTAAAAGGGTAGTATGAATAAAGACAAAAAAAAAACATATCTTAGCCAACACATTTCATTCTCTGAGAACTATATGAAGTTAAATGCCTTGATAAGACATTTGCCAAATCAAGATAAGTTTTCCTTTTTTTTTTTATATATATATATATATATATATATATATATATATATATATATATATATATATAATAAAATAAAAAAAAGGAAAGTTAATGGTCAGTGTTGAATCAGATCAGGAAACAGTAGTATTAAAAAGTATTCTATACACCTGTGAAAAAAAAAAACAAAAGTAAAAATAACATGTAGAGCTTTTAACTTTAAAACTCAGGAGATCAGTTGAATCTGCTACCTTGGTTTCAACCTTACAGTATCCTCAGGCGATTTTTATCAAATGACCAGCTAACGCTTTTTTTATTTATTTATTAAAAATAACAAAAAAAAAAAACAAAAACAAAGCACGCTACATTATTATTTAAAAAAATAAATAAATAAACGCACGACATTGGGTGTAACAGAAAGGCAGGAGGAGGATGCGAAGTAGGAGGAGGAGGAAGAAGAAGAAAAGTAAGTGTATTTGATGGTTGGTGGTGGGGTCATTTTTTTTTTTTTATCCAGCCTCATATGCACTTAAGAAAAATTTTCTGATATGTAAGCAAGGACTTTAGACTTCGGGTTTCTGGTTTAAAAGGTTTTTGGGATCCGGAATTTCCGAATCTGTACAATTACATTTTATTCAATTATATATTATTTACAATGACTTGTTGACTTTTATCAAGTAGCTCTTTGATACCTTTTGTGTAAAAGAAAAGATTTTGATGAGAAAAATATTTTCTCCCTCGAAGTGTTTTGCAGCAATCGAAAAAGGTCAGTTGATACAAGGTCAAGTGAATATAACAGAACGGATAGAACGGACCAACCGAGTTCTAAATTATTCTTCCTGCGTTATTCTTGCTGTATATAACTTAGCGTTGGGGATAACATCATTTTTCCTGTTGCTGAGAAAAGCCCATTTGAATATTTGAAGGTCAAAGTTGACTGAAAAGCAAGAAACAAGAAGAGAGTTTTTAAAGGCAAGAAAAGGAACTATTAGCATAGAACTTACGGTTACATCTAGCAATCTGCCAATCTAATTTTTTTTCTTTTTATGTACCGTGTCATTTCAGGACGTAGGCGATCATGGCTTTCCACTTCCCCCTATCCCTTGTAGCTCTCAATAAGTTTCGTCCCACTGCCACCTCCCCCAGACCACGTTCTGTCATCCACTCGCTCAAGCCCACCAGGTATGTCATGTGTTGCTTTCCTTTGTCTCTCTTTCCCTCTATTCGACCTGTGAGTATCAGATTCTTCAGGCCCTCCATTCTCATTACGTGTCCCAGAAACTTCATCTACCTCTTCCTGATATTAAATATAAGCCTCCTCCTTGTTTGCGTCCTCTCCAAGACCTCATTGTTGCTCACACGCTCGGACCATGATATCCTCAGCATCCTTCTGTAGAGCCACATTTCAGTCGCTTCGAGTCTCCTCTTCATCTTTGAGGAGACCGCCCAACATTCGCTGCTGTAAAGGAGGACAGATGTCACTTATCAGTACTCTTTTCTTTGTTACCAAAGAGATCCCCTGTCTCGCAATACTCTTTCTAACATTTGGAATGCGTTCTTGGCCATCCCAGTACGTCTGCAGATCTTAGTGTCGCATTTGCCGTCCTCTGTCAAAACACTTGCCAGATATTTAAACTTCCACATCTGTTTGATTTCAGTGTCCCCGACTGCAAATCGCATTTCCGGCTCATCCATTTACTGATGACCATGCATTGTTTTCTTGTAGTTTATGCTTAGTCCCTTCTTCTCGCTCTCCTTCACTACCTTCTGGAGGGGGTTCTGCAGTTTCTTTTCCGTGTCTGCTGTCAGTATTGTGTCATCTAGTCGTGCGCTTAAATTCATAAAGTCTAGCTGCTTCATCAGAACAATTACCATGAAAACATTTATAGAAATGCACAGAAAATCTACGTTATGGCGGTGAGAAAGTGACTGAAACCTAGATGCCGTGTCAGGATCGATAACACTGCAGATTCTTCTTTGTATTTTATCAAGAATCTTTAAATACGTAGAGGAATCTTTTTTAAAAATAAGTAGAATTGTAATAGTATTTTACTACAAAAATTCAAATAAAATAAAATTTACTTAATGAGCTATCACCGCCACACAGCAGTCGATGTGGCATAAAATAGACATTGGTTCCTTTTCCTCAATTGTTTTGTCTCCACTTAGAAATAGAAACGGAAACATAATTTTCGCTTGATGTTATTAGATGTGTGCGAAATTTCCAGAAAAAATATTTTCAACTGAGCATTCTGTCTTCAGTTAAAAAAAGGAGAGTTAGAAACATTTGCTCACACGTTATATAAATATCAAATAAGTAAAGACATTAACCAGGAAAAAAAATCAAATGTTTTGGGGTAAAGTAGAAAAGAATTTGAGACTCCGGGGGGAAATATATACATTCTTGTGATGGAAACAGTAAATGGACAACAAGGAACTTCAGAGAAGTCGGTCGGGTGAGGAGGAAGAAAGGAGAGTAATGACGAAAATGGATAACAGTGCTTGATCATCTATCTCAAAATTACACATTCTTTGGAAGATTCAACGTGTAGGGGAAAGTGTTTGGGCTGGGTTAGGGGTCGACGGGGTACCTGGTTTCTTTTTAGAAAAGACGATGAGACTGACAGAGGGAACAGTATCTGAAAGGTATATAGAGTATAGTCTCTTTCTGTTCCTCTTCCCGCTCGTAATGTTGTCATATTACGATCCGGGTGAATGGCGTGTGTAAAAGGGTGGAGTCGTAGAAAAATTACAGCATTTTTTAACAGGGCAGTGTACAGAGGAGAAACTGAAAAAATTCTTTAGAAACAAAGAAAAGAGTGCTGGATTGCTATGTGGTATCCATCCTCTTATATGGCAGTGAATGTTGGACAATTTGCCTAAGGATGAGGGGCAAAAACTAGAAGTGGCGGAAATGTAGTTCTACAGAAGGATATTGAAAATTCCTTAGACGGGGCTAGTAAGCAACAAGGAAGTTTAAAAGAAAATGGTAACAGAAAGAATACTTCTACTCAGAATCAGGGAGAGATAGCTGAAATTCCTTGGACACATAACGAGGAAGAAGGGCTTGGAAAAATTAATCCTCACGGAGGATATGGCGGAACGAGGGCCTTAGCAAAGGGCGAAAGACTTCCAAGAACCACAAAAGATGGATCTCCACAACTTTCTATGTCCTGAAGGAACGCTGCACATAGAAGTAGTAGTTTAAGAAGTTCTAAGTATATGTGTCGGGAATTTTCTACACATACATACAATTGTGTATGCATGATGTGGAAGAAAGGGGAATAGTATGAAATATACAAAAGAGGGAGTTCTGAAAAGCAACGAAATCGTAAATAGGAAGTGAAATTGTGTGTGTGTGTGTGTGTGTGTGTGTGCGCGCGCGCGCGCGCTATCCTGGAATAAAGTGTCGCTACCAACACTTGAGTTTGAACGTAGATCGCCAATGAGCCAACACAGGTGATCCCATTATTGAATTAAGTAGACCACGTAACAATAGAGTAAACGCCTAAGTAGTAAGTCGCGTGATGTCGAACTGATCGCTATATTCTAGTCTATCCTCTATACTATTCAGATCTGGATTTCTAGTCTATCCTCTATTACTATTCGGATCGCATTTCTATTCTATCCTTTATACTATACGGACCGCTATTCTCTACTCTATTCACTATACTATTTCTCTATTCAGATAACTGTACGAATTCGAGCGTGTATTATCGAGTAAGTACTATTAGTGCGAGTGATATTCGAAGGCGTCTGACACCAGTGTTGTTCAAAGGCGTACTATAGTTGTATCTGCGATTACAAAGTCTCTACTATAACGAGCATTACGAAAGTGACAACAAATATTCGTGGGTATTACAAAAGTGGCAACGAGTGTTCGTTGACGTCACAAGTGTGTGTGTAAGTGAGAGACAGGGGGTATATTGATAAAGTTAATAAAAGTATAGATTTGAAACGCAAACGCTTGGTAGTATAAGAAGGAGAATTTCTATGACAGAGAATGAGAGATGACATTTGAAAGAAACAGTGCGCGCATGCATGTCGAATCGAAATAAATTTCAAAGCTTATGAGAGAATGAAAGATTTCATGACTGTGTGTGTGTGTGTGTGTGTGTGTGTGTGAGAGAGAGAGAGAGAAAAAAATACACCGAGTGAGTGTATGCGAAATATTTTATTAGAGACAGTGAAATCAAGAATGAGAAAAAGTGCGTGTGCTCTACGGGAAATAAAAGGGAAACTGTAAAAGAAATGACGAGGAATGGAAGGAGAAAGTTTAACACCAGTGTGAACATTGTTTGTTCGTATGTGTAAAGTTGTAAACCTTAGTGAAAGTCAGGGTTGGGAATTTATAGTTGATCAGTAAAAGTAGAAAAAAAAACAACTAAAAATAAAAACGACAAAACAAGCCAGAAGAATTGTGAGCCTTTTCTCCACCTTGTGTTGTGACAGAACTTTTTACGGAGATACTGGAGACTTTCTCGGTATTGACAGGTGTCGGATGAGAAGAAGAGTGGTCAGAAAAGGGAAATTTGCTACCAGAAGAGTACTTTAACAGTATTAAAGAAAAATCTTCTTTTTCTTTTCTTTTTAGATTCCGTGTTTATCCTCAAAGACAAAAATTATATTTATCGGTCCCGCAACCTGTTCTCCCTAATTATTAATGCAATGTGGCAACGCAAAGTATTACTCCATGACATTCGAAGCGAAATTGCTTTGTGTTATCAGAACAACGTAATATCTTTTTGCCTAATAATGAAACCAGATGTTAGCTTTAAGTTTTTATTTCTTTTTTAAACAAGATTAAAAGTCGCACTGTGTAAGATTAACTGAACCTCCGGCCCAGTAGTAAAGAACCTCTGGTCCAACTTAGAAAAAAAGTAATGATAAGTTCGAAAAAATAACTTCGAATTCCTCAATTCACTCCGTGGAATTTCAAAACATCACTTTAACTTTTATTCGGGTTATAAGTTCAATTCCGACCAAAAGACTGAAACTCCAATTCAGGCCGAAAATTGAGTTGTGTTCTAGGAACTGCAATTGAATTGAGTTTTTCAAATTACAAACTCTGCGAAACTTCAAAACTTTTGTTGCGGAACTTCTCACTTTAACTTTGATTCCTTGCCTTCCTGTATCTTTTCTATAAATACTTCCATGGCAACTGTTCGGGTGAGCTCTTTGCTATTATAATTATTATTATTATTGTTGTTATTATACCCCCCCCCCACACACACACACAGAGACAGACAAGAATTGTACATATGGGGACTAGTTATGACTTTCATGGAGACTGTGATATTATGGTGGATGTAATAAGAATGGTAAGTAAGAATGTGTTGTTTTGGTGTAAGGAATATTGTAGTATGTTTGGGTCAGTGATTGTGGCTAGCTAAGTTTAAAGTTAAGACAGAACAAGACCGTCCTTTTCCCCATTTTGGTCTTGTGCCACATTTTGTATTTTTATACAATTAAATATCGTTCTTTGCCAAGGTATTTAAACTTCATGAATTTAAGTGCAGTACTAGACTGGCGACTAGGTCTCACCAATATACAGTTGGGCTGGCGAGATGTAACCGGAAGTTCTATGCTAGCAGTTTCTTTACTCACACTTCTCGCTTTTCGAGCTCTCTTTGGGCTCCATTCTTTCCAGCCAACATTAATCTGCAAAAATTTAAATGAAATGTCAATCGCTATCTACTGTCCTCCTGGTTACTCTTCTTTTGTTCTTTCTCCTTCGTAAAGTTTCTGTTTTCTAATTCTTCCCCACCCACTAACCTCTTTTGTCCTAGTGACTTCATTCTTTGTTTGGGGTGAAATCGATTACAAAAATGTGTGGAAACTTTCAAGAAATTGTTTTTGATCTGCTGACTTGACCTGCTGTTGATGGTCAGAGTTTGAGCAATTTTTATAAACATTCAAATTAAGGAATTTGTTTAATAAAACCTAATCATGTTCTAAAACTGTTGAGAAGAAACTTCAACATAAATACAACAAAATTCAAGGTGTTATCAGCTTGTCAGATTTTCGGGTTAATTAGTAAGAGTTCAATCAATAACTATCTAAAAAAATTCTTCCAATCTAAGAATATTTTCTGTCTTTAAATAACCTGTAAAAGGTTGATAAACCGTAAAAAAACGCAAATCAAGTCAGATCTTCGAATCTATCGTTTCTTTTTTCTTTTTCTTATGAACTATGATGTATCAATCTTTTTGAATACTGGGCAGTGTCACAGTTCTAGTGAAAACCGGACTCAACAGAAATTTGTTTCTACAGAAGGATGCTGAGAATATCATGGACGTAGCGCGTAATCAGCGAAGATGTATTTAAGAAAATGGAAACAGAAAGGGCACATACTCAAAATCAGAAAGAGACAGTTGAAACTTCTTTGACACAAAATAAGGAGCGTTTGGAGAATTAGACACTCACAGGATATATTGAAGGCAGCTGACAAGATTGTGTGAGTGAATGGGAGGTTTAGCAAAGGAACAGACGTTACTAAGAGCTAAGGTTGTTTATAGTCATGATCGCCAACGTCCTGAAGGGACACGGCACATAAGAGAAGATACCTTTGGATTGAAGCTGTTGATATGTCGATTTTTTTATAGACATAAAAATACATTCCTTCTATAGGGGAGTATGTATGCAGAATTTGCCTTCTGCCTTCAACATTTAAAACTCCCGTCTATGCCAAAATAACGCCATAAGGACTTTGACAAAGAAAAGACCTCACATTCACATTAGTTAATGTTTCTATCTTCTCGTCTGTCAACTGGAAAAATTATGTCTACTTTTAAAATTGAATCATGTTACGCCATTTTCGTCTGTGGCTGATTGCAAGATCACGTGACCCTCTAGACTCTATTTATACGGGACCAGCTTGCGGAATTTTGACCAATTGAATACGTTGTCTCTTCATTTGAATTTAGATCGACGACTTTTTTTTTCCTTTTTTTTTTTTTTTTTGTCAGGAATGTTTTCCACGTGACAGAAATTTGAGAGTCCTATTTTTGATATTTCTAATTTGTCTCAAAAGTTTAAGTGATTTGCTCTTATTTCTTTGAAAGAAGAGGGAATCTTCCTAATATTTTATCTATTATGATATACTTTGTCTTTGATTTTTCTGTGGTTAGTAATTAAACGGCATATGACCATATCACATTCAAACATCGGTTCTCGTTCGATTACCAAAGTTAAGCAACATCGAGTTTGGTCAGTACTTAGATGGGTGACCGCTTGGAAATACCAAGTTCCGTAATCTTGGATGTGCGGATAATGGATCGGGATGAGTAATTTTTACCACTTTGCACCTTTTTTTTATCAATTCACCCCAGGCAAGACGATAATGGCACTAAGACTTTAGAAGGAACCGGAAACTCAATTCTAAAAGGGGAAAAATGGATTAACATTTACTCCTGTTCAAAAGGCTGTGGAGTAGTGTGAGCATGACGATGGGCAAAACTATATACTCTTTTGGAGAAGAAAAGCAAAAATGGGGGAAATAAATAATTAGTAAATGTTGCCAAAATGTTGTAACCTAGCGAAGGTTACTGAATAGAATAATCACACGAAGGTTGGTAATGAACGATAATACTTAGGACAAGAACAACACATATAAGATTCGCCAGCGGCGCGTAAATGAAGTAGTCATCTGCTAGAAGTGAGTCAAGTAAATTCCACAATGAACCTCCAACTGCAGACCAACATACAGTATTTACTACTGTATTTATGTGAATGGGGACATACCCATTATCGCCCGTAGGTATGCTACAACAGTAAATAAAATTTCAGAGTTCAGACGGAGACGTCAGAACTATAGAGTTGAAGTAGACGGAAAATCAATGCTAAACAGAAAACAAGGGTTCAACCTCTACTCCTGTTCAAAAGACCATCGAGTAGTTTTATTGCCTTGCTTGGGGTAAAATGATTAAAAAGATCAGACCGAGTTTGAATTTTAGTCTAGTTCACTTACGCGCAGATAGTTTTAGGAAAACAATGAACCCATCTGTTATCTCCTCATCTATGGGCTAAATAGCAGAACTGACTGGATTCTATAGACTTGGTTGGTATCAAGTCTACCACAGAAAGTAATGGTAGTTTATTGCGGGAATTCTTTTGCCGAGTCAATCATGAGTCAGAAAGAGCCATGATTGCCAAAATGTGCATCACTCATGGTACCGAAGGAAGGAAGTAATTAGTCCATAATTGAAAGTTTGTTTTTTCCATGTGATGCCATTAAGTCCATAGATAAGAAATAGAATCATGCGTATTTCCTATTTTGACTTGAGTGTAGAGTAGAACCTTTTTCTACTTAAGTATTGTTCCATTTTTCCTGAAAACTGACCATCCTCTTTAAAATTGAGTAGAGAAACAAGGATGGGAAGATATTCAGTAGACCAAGCATAAAATTAAAGGTGCAAAGTCTTGCAAATTTGATACAATTTCGACAAGTTTCATTTCGTGAAGAAGAAGAAGAAAAGAAACGCGATCCTTTTTTTCATTTCTGTAAAGGGAGACAGACTATCTGTTTACACCTCTTCACAAAAACAATGCAAGAAAACTCAGTATTATACTTTTTTTCTTTCAGACCACTTCCCTTTTGTCGCTAGCACACGTAACATTGGAATCGTACACACACATATACGCATCACTCTTTCTCTTATATATATATATATATATAGAGAGAGAGAGAGAGAAGCATGAATCCATCTAGCTCTTATCTTAAATAACAACTTAAGAGACTGTTTGACCAACACAAGGTCTGACCAAAATTCATGTTAAAAAATAAAAATACAAATGAAAACTACAGAAGAAGTTCATTTTCTCCATAAACACATTCATTTCTGTAGTTCACTGTTACTAGCAAGCAGATTTTTTTCTCCTGATGATGGCCATGTTGGCCGAAACTAGTCGAGGAATCTAACTGAAATAATAAAACGAAAGAATATTAATATACAACCCAATGTGTCTGAAGATTTAAATTTTTTAATATTTTTATTGTTCAAAACACACACACACACACACACACACACATATATATATATATATATATATATATATATATATATATATATATATACACACACATATTACACACTATAAGTTTAAAAGTTTCAGGCCATCCCTGGCAATTTTTTAAATTGGTTCCCAAAATAGTTGTTTTGTACTTTAGATATGAGAAAATTATTATACTTGGTTAAAAAAGAGACATTATTTTTTATTAGAAATTTTGTTATGACAAAAAGAAAAAAATAAATTTGGCTCTCGTCAAAATACCCTCCTTTAGCTTTGATTACTGCAGCACAAATTTTTTGGCATTCGTTGCAAAAGTTTCTCAAAGTGGACATTTGATAATTGATTCCATTCTTTTCTCAGTGATTCTAAGAGCTCTTTTTCATATTGTTTTTCGCTCTTCTGTCAAGTTCATCTCATAATAATTTTTCAAACTTTTGAACTGTAGTATATATATATATATATATATATATATATATATATTTATTTATTCAAAAATTATAACACGTGATAACAGCACTGCAAAAATATCCATTTTGTTTCAACACTTCTAGTGTGACACCAGAAGTGTTGAAACAAAATACTATTTTTGTAGTGATGTTATAACATGTTTATGTTATATTTTAATAAATAATATTTGCTCTACTCTTTATTGAGGACTCTTTTAAGAATAGTGTTTTTGATTATTGGAATTTTATTTCGTCTACACCAATCCTATACTTATATATATATATATATATATATATATATATATATATGTGTGTGTGTGTGTGTGTGTATGTGTGTGTGCGCGTGTGATAAGATAAACAACATATAGGAAACGGTTATCAACATAGCATGTTTCACTCTTATTAAAGCTTCTCCAGAAAATAAAATATGGAGAAAAAGAAGAAAGAACATCTGGTATTTTTACCTTTTTCGTGTTGTTTGATTTTCATTGGTTAATAATGTTTCACGTGCATTCAACTTTTTAAACCAATGTGGGGATAATTTCTGGCGTTCTGAATTCAGGCAGAAACGACGGGTCTATGCAACGTGTCAAGAAATTGAAATTATCTTTTTTTCTCCATATTTCATTCTCAGATGAAGCTTCAACAAAAGTGAAACATGTTATTGATAAACGTTTCCCGTTTGTTATTTATCATTCAGTCGGATTCTGATCCATATGTGATCTAAATTCATCTCTCTCTCTCTCTCTCTATATATATATATATATATATATATATATATATATAATTGAAAACAACAGACTTTCTATGTCGATTAATTTTAATTATCGTCTTTTCCAAATTACGAATATCACATGACAAGATATGGTAATTTTTACATTTTTAAGGATTAGCGTGTATGTGAGTAAACTTTAGGTCAATATGAGGTTACTCAGATCGAGCGTGCCACCATCACGATTTCTCCTCCATGAACTTTCGAATCACTCTACTCTTTTACTTAATTCTTCTTGGCTTGATTTTTTAAATGTAAATTTTGTATTATGTCATGTATTTGCTCAGGAAAAATCTATCTAAAATTTTATGTAGTTAAATAATTGCTGTGGTAAGTTTCACTTGATTTCTTAGCAGTTTATAGTATCGATAAATCAAACCATTCTACGGATGTACACAATGACACCAATCTAAATTCAGCGCGAAAAAGTGTGGTATATTAATAATTGTATTCATTCACTTAGCAACTTCCGTACTTAAAAACCGACAAACATTTAATATTTTAATTCGTGGATTTTTCTTTAAAACGAAACAATGAAAGCAACAAACAAAACATGATAAAAAAAAATCAAATAATCAAGTAACATTTTCATTTTTATCGAATCAAAAATCCTTTCTTAATGCACATTAAACTAATGAAGACATTATGAAAACCTCTTTGCCTCGTATCAATTCGTGTCCTCCACTCCTTTTACAGGTTATTGGTGGCTTATTCCAACCGGATCAACATGTCTCGGATTGAGTTTATTCATTAATGATTAGCATCACTGGTGAAGTTTGCTGTGGTACAATTGCATGACTTGATCAGAAAAGCTTCGTTGTTCGCTTCTTTCTTCGTTTTCTTTCCCTCGTCTTGTTCAGCTGAGTACTTCAATGTTTCCGGCCAAAGGAAAGCAGTCATTGAAAATAAGTTGAAGAGACTCGAGAAATGTCTGAAATAAGAGAGGAAAGAGGTGAGAGTGACGGAGAGCCAGGAGCAGTGGTGACTGACTGGTCATCACCACCAGACGAAGACCAAAAGGGAGGGAAAAAAATATGAAGAGAAGAAAACGCTTTAGAAATTGAAAAAAAAAAATAAATAAATAAATAATTGGAGGGGGAAGAAACAGCAGATATCACGAGGAATTTGTATCATTTATAGATTGGCCGACTCGTTCCCTTCGAGGTCTTGCCACGATAATTTTGTGAATTTTCTGAACTGACAAGACAAAAGGATTTTCAAGCTAAAATCTGTTGTTAGGAAACTGGTTTAGTCTAGAGAGTTTCAAATTGATTTTTTTTCCCGAATGTAGGAAAAGTTTTTCCTTCCATATTAACTGGAAGAGTTTAGGAGATTTATCCATTGTTATTAGGTCGTAGGGTATCCGAAATAGCATAACGGTTATGGGTAGGGCAAACGGAATTAGCAAACAGAGTTCGAATTTCAGCTGCTTCTACTTATGTTCAATTTATATTAATATCCTTGGCTACGATTTGAATTCATACAAATGTCCTATCTCCACATACCGTGACAAAAATGTCTTGACCTTGGCATGTCACAAAGTTTGATGGAGAAAAGTGCGGGTAAATGAGCTCCAGGTCAAATCACTCTCACGTCACTAAAACAAAATTGGAAAAGATATGTATCCTGTTTTCTTCATATCTATCTCGCTTTGTCCAACTAGCTAGCTTTTTGCCTATTATCTATCTCGCTTTGTCCAAGTAGCTAGCTTTTTGCCTATTATCTATCTCGCTTTGTCCAACTAGCAAGCTTTTTGCCTATTATCTATCTCGCTTTGTCCAACTAGCTAGCTTTTTGCCTATTATCTATCTCGCTTTGTCCAACTAGCTAGCTTTTTGCCTATTATCTATCTCGCTTTGTCCAACTAGCTAGCTTTTTGCCTATTATCTATCTCGCTTTGTCCAACTAGCTAGCTTTTTGCCTATTATCTATCTCGCTTTGTCCAACTAGCTAGCTTTGCATATTATCTATCTCGCTTTGTTTATATTTAAGATGAAGCTGAAATGTTTTCGGTCCGACCAAATTTCCCAAATCTGACTAAATTATCAAACATCAGATTTTTTATGGTTTTCTTGGATAGACCAAGACATTTTCAGTGTGTCCATATCTATAAATCTTTCTATGTTAGGCGGCATTTCTAGTGTAAAAAACTTGCCTCACGAAAAAGACATTTGAATGTTCATCAATATATAAATGTAACAACTCTTGCAAAAGACGCCCGACATTGTCACATCTGCGCAAGAGAATGTAAGACATTCGCGAGACTTTAAAAAGCCACATCCGCGCAGCACATATTTAAGAATAGATCAAGGGATGACATTGCTATCACAGTCAGTTCGTATCTATCTATCTATCTATCACATATTCATATCTATCTGTTTATCTCACCCATATTCATATCTATCTATCTAGCACATATTCATATCTACCTATCTCGCACATATTCATATCTATCTACCTATCTATCTCGCACATATTCATATCTATCTACCTATCTATCTCGCACATATTCATATCTATCTACCTATCTATCTCGCACATATTCATATCTATCTACCTATCTATCTCACACATATTCATATCTATCTACCTATCTATCTCACACATATTCATATCTATCTACCTATCTATCTCACACATATTCATATCTATCTACCTATCTATCTCACACATATTCATATCTATCTACCTATCTATCTCACACATATTGATATATATCTACCTATCTCACACATATTCATATCTACCTCTATCTCACACATATTCATATCTACCTCTATCTCACACATATTCATATCTACCTCTATCTCGCACATATTCATTTCTATCTGTTTCGCACATATATCTCTCTATTTCGCACATATTCATATCTACCTCTCTATCTCGCACATATTCATATCTACCTCTCTATCTCGCACATATTCATATCTACCTCTATCTCGCACATATTCATATCTACCTCTATCTCGCACATATTCATATCTACCTCTATCTCGCACATATTCATATCTACCTCTATCTCGCACATATTCATATCTACCTCTATCTCGCACATATTCATATCTATTTCGCGTATATTCATATCTACCTCTCTATCTCGCACATATCCATATCTGCCTCTCTATCTTGCACATATTCATATCTATCTCGCGTATATTCATATCTACCTCTCTATCTCGAACATATATCTCTCTTTATCTCGCACATTTTCATATCTATCTCTCTATCGCGCACATTTTCATATCTATCTCTCTATCTCGCACATATTCATATCTACCTCGCAATCTCGCACATATTCATGTCTATCTTTCTATCACACATTCACATCTATCTACGTACGTTCATACCTTCCTATCGATAACATATATCAATACAGCTAGCTAGCTATTCCAGCTTGTTTATCTCAATAAGTGCTCGTCATCATTCAATCCATGAAAATGTTTCAGTAAATCAGTAATTGCTTGTTCGTGCAACTATATATCTAACAATATTTGAAAACAATTATCCGCATTGTTAGATAATCGACTATCTCTTCTTCTCGTAGTTAGATATCAACCTATCTTAGTGTCCGTAAAACAGTCAATATATGATTCAATAATTATCTCTGACGACGTCTTTTGTTGCCGCTGTCTTTATAAAATATGACCTTTTCCCAGACTAAAGTACATTTCATAAATAGTAATTATTATCTATAACATCCTTCTCTAGCCTCTGTAACATGAGTTGTGTTTCTTAGGCTTTCATGGTTGGCTTCTATAACACCCTCATCCTCAGTCTATCTCTCTCTCATTCTATTTCTGTTCATTTCTTTTTGTCTGTTTCTGACTATTAAATATCTGTCTTAGTTCATTTGCGTCTAAGACTTGTATTATTCCCATATTGTTCATTGTGGCATTTCTCTGCTGTCTAACCGCAAAGAGATTTACTTGGTGGCCGAAACAGTAATGAGTTTACTACTGGAACAGATCAGGATTTCAAATGCTGAGTATTAAATTGTCTTTACCAAGATTTTTTTTTAAAACTGTGCCAGAGGTTTTAAGGCGAAAGAGACCACTAGCTTTTGAGTGCTTGGCATAGTTTGCTAACAAGAAATAGTGTACAAAGGAAAGTCAATTTGAAAAGTTCTTTCTTAATTTTGATAGCTATCAGGTAAATCGGTTTCCTTCGATGCGTCGTAGTAGCTGATTTCGTCTTAGTTTTTTGTAAAGAGAGCGAATAGACACAGACAATACAGCTGAGTGATAAAACTCTGTACTTCTGGGTTGCTTATGCCGATAAACGTTCATACCGTCTGTTAGGTGCGCATTAAATATATATCACTTTGCTTTCTAAAGGCTGATATTTAAATGAGTTTTGGGCTAGAGATTACTGGCACAAGATTAATATCTAAAGACCCGCACTTGCTTCTTACACCATGTTACATTGGCAATCGTGGTTAGTATAAGACTGAATAGCGAGAGATGCAAAGACACGTCTGAATCAAGCAGGATATTTCATTAGACTCTATAATACAAATATGTTTCCCAAGCACAAGAGAGTTCCACACCGTGATCAAAGGGAGATAAGGGGAGATAATACTCAGATTACATTGATAGTGATGATGGACTACATATAACACCCGGTGGTTCCAGAATTAAATACAGTAGAATCCCTTATATCAGGACATGATTTTGATGTGTATATTTGAACTGTTTGGGTGATATATAACTGATTTGAAATTTCTGTTTTACTTTGGATAATTGCTTATGCTTATTTCACCCTAATGGCTTGTATTGGTGATGAAAGATGATAGGGATAATAGGAAAAGAACAACTTTAGAGTTATCGCAAAAATTTTAAGCAGACTAGACGCTGATGAAAATTCATTGTAACTAATGCCTGAGTTCAACATAGGCAAGTCAACATTGTATGATATAAAATCTTCCAAAGAAACTATTCTCCAGCGTTCACACTGTCACAATTAACAAGGAAATAAAAAAAAACATGATTGTGATGAAATTGAAAAAGCTATTGAAAAGGTTGTCAGTTTTATGGAAAGAAAGCCAGCATTCAGCTATGACGATAAGCAATAACGCACGCAGAATTAAAAAGTGTATTTTGTTTAAAAAATTTCAAGAACAAAAGCAAAATGAAATGCAGAAAAAGTTGAGAATGACATTAGAAGAGAAAGAATCATCATGCAACAGCGATTAAAAATCATCGTTACATTATTTGTTTTCATACGTGGCATACTTAATTTAATGAATTTTAATTAACATTACATAATTTATTTCTTTTTCCTTAAAATCAGTTCCGTTATATTTCACTCATCATTAGCTGATTTTGTTTGCTATAAAACATTGAAAATAAATGTTAAACCTGATTTTAGTTCTTTTATTTTAATCTAAATATAACCCCCTCATTTGTAACTAATTCTTCATATCCGGAAGGCCTTCTTAGTCCAGTTGTCAGGAATTCTACACAGTGTAGATGTCCCTGTTCATATATACTGCTATTTATACATCACTATCCCAGTTTATACATTAATACATGCAACAAACTATTTCTTAGTAAACAGTTAAAATATTTAATCCTTGAAAATGGCTAAATGTATAGCCGAAAGAACATTCGGACAGTTTTTATATAATTTATCATCTGAAAAGAAAAAAAAATTAGATCGCATGAAAAATTGCATAAAAACTAAATAAAGCACCTTCTGCTATGAAATGTGCATGAAAGAAGGATTGCTTCCTAAATATATATATATATATATATGTATGTATGTATGTATGTATAGACATGTATATATATATTTGTAATTGTAAGCAAAAATTGTAATATAATTATATATATATATATATATATATATATATTTGTCATCTTTGATAATGGCTTATGTAAGCCGAAAGCTTAGATTCGATTAAAAAATATGTATCAATATTGTGATTTTCTTTCTTCGTTTAATGATGTTATTAAGCTTATCAGACCTTATGAAAAGAATTTACATAAAATAAATACACAACACTTGTCTATATTATTTAATGAAACATATATGAATTAAAAAAATGTTGCCTAAATACACACAGTATATATATATATATATATATATATATATATATATGTGTGTGTGTGTATATATGTATGTATATATATATATATATATATATATATATATATATA
This sequence comes from Acanthosepion pharaonis, assembly GCA_903632075.3. Lineage (NCBI taxonomy): Eukaryota > Metazoa > Mollusca > Cephalopoda > Sepiida > Sepiidae > Acanthosepion > Acanthosepion pharaonis. The sequence continues at coordinate 748,168 of CAHIKZ030003108.1, read as the reverse complement.
TATATATATTCTATATATATTATATATGCGCGATACTTATTGGAAAGCACTCAATATTAGTGATAGAGTTACAACTGAATATATATGTGTGTGTGTCTGTGTAAGGAATGCGTCAGTTTAAACTGACACCAAGGACATATACTTCCATTAGTTCACTTTCCTTTTTTTTTCTTTTTCTTTTTTTTTACTAAACGCTCTATGTAGATAACATTGTGCCAGGATATACACTTCGAAATATCAGAGTCCATATCTGTTCAAGACCGCATGTAGTAACCTACTTCTTGTCAGAGAAGCGGCACATGTGCTATTGTGATCAGGCCGATTACTGATACGAAACATTTTGATAATACATAATTGCTTGCCAGGTAGAATCACCAATGTCTTCCATTTGTGTCTTCCCTCTTGTTCACCAATATCCTCAAAATGGTTCTCTGACAGATAACGATAAGCCTTGGGGTTAGTGTTTTGCTGACGCCTTTATGGTCTGTCGACACAACAAGACTTCTGTAACCCGAGTTGTGTCTTTTGCGCTTTGGTGTTTGACTCCTGTTGAAAAGAAGGAAATCTCTGATTGGCTGAAATTCTTATTTTATTACTTGGAATTTTGATTTTGTCGACTGGCGTATCTTATGTATAATAAAAATAGTTGTTTTCTTGGAAGACTAATGTTTACCCAGACGCCATAGATTACCAGTACTTGTACCACGCCGAATTCTATAATACTATAATATTAAATATAAATAGGTGTATTGGGGGGGGTGTAAGATGCCGTCGAATAATGTAAATCATATATTTGACATTGTAACGTGTACTTTTAATCAAATTTAACACCCAAAAAGTACCCGCGCATTTTATGCAAAAGTATTTTTTTTAAAAAAAAAGGTGGGGGGAATTATTTTTTAAAAAAAGGTGGGGGGAATTATTTAAGAATAAAGCAGAGTACTGGATATCGGTCCTCCTATGGCTGGACAATTTCCTTTTACACTATTTACATGTGAACTATTATCATCACAACATTTCGGCCGTTGAGCTCTCCGGCCATCATCAGATGTATATTGATCCGGGTAACTTACTGATAACTCCTACTGGACTATAGCCTAGTGGATTAAAGCGTTAGTTCGTGAATTTAATGACATAGCAATTGTGAGTTCAATCCCCGGGCCGGGCCGGGCAGTGTGTACTGGAACTCAGAAGAAACAGACCTAACAATAACTGAGCAATACTAAAAATAAGAACTAGACGAGATATCCCTAGACATGAACAGTCTAGTCCCGTAGATTAAATGAAGAATTCAGTTCGGAATTCTCTGTAGGTTACTCTGATAGATATACAACTGATGATGGTCGAAACGTTGTGATTCCAACAACAAAGATGAGGACAATAGGCCGCATATAGTGACTCCTCATCTGTTATATACCATACCTATGAACACTAATGGGTATGTCCCAATCTTCATAAATACGTTGGGCACTATTTGTGGGGGGTAATATGCTTAGCTGGCAGCGTGGGAAACTCTTGCCGTGTCGAACTCTCTGCCTTTGAGAAATCCGAATGAGGCTACGCCAAAGGGCAGAATCTTCTCTGGGGAGGTAGATAGATACCCGATCCTGAGTATGCGGGGTCTACGGGCAATTTTTGCACAAGCCTACGGTCTCAGTTTTCCCAACATTAAATTTGGCCTTGTGCCGCATCCTGCCTCGTGGGGAGGCAGGTAAATATCGTAATGTGTTGTATAAGTAGTCCACCACTAGCAGTGGTTTACCTGCTTCACGCCGCTGGCGAGTATTGTATTTTGTTGATGTTATAAAGATTACCATTTCATTTCCAACCTCCGTTTTGGTTATTACACATTCAGTAACTCTCTCTAGGTTACAACATCATCCCAGAAATTCAGATAGAAAATATTCTTATAGATGAAGAAGAGACTTGAGATAATAGTGGTGTGGTTCTTCAGAAGTGTCTACAGAAGACTGAACATGTAAACAATAAAAACACTAAAACTTACAGTCAAAAAGAAACAATTGAAATTTATAGAGCACATAACGAAGAAAGCGGTCTTGGAGAATTTGACACTCACAGGGTATATTGAAAGCAAAAGAAACAGAGGAAGTAATTGGTAGAACAGGGTTGAGGAGAGATAGCAAAAAGACAAAATTTACTATGAGCTACAAAGGAGAGGAAATCGTGGTGAGCCATGATCGCACATGTCCTGGGGAGATAATAGATTAAATTTAATATTTCCAATAAGCAAAACACTTTGCTCTATTTCAATACTAATTTAAACTGATTGGAACCAAAAAGAAATTCATTTATTTTTAAAATGCTGGCGATCGTTCAGTTGTAGTAAGCTTTTCATTTATGATTAGTAAATATAGGTTTTACTTAATAACATTATCACCTAACCGGTTCATATTAATGCAGAATTTTAAAAGATTTAAAAAGTTTACAAACTAAAATATTTTAAATAAAATGAAAACACTTCTTTTAAAAATTCATTCTTCGAAAAATATTTTTCTTACGATAATAGTGTCCATAATATATCTCATTTATAAAATTAATTAAAAACTTTTCTAATTAAAAAATGATAATTTAAATTCTCCGAAGATTTCTGCGTATAGCTTAAACATTAACCGACAAAAAAATTAAATTTTCAAAATGTCATTAAATTAAATAAGTGGATGGTGATAGATATTAAAAAAAAATGTTTTATGAAGATTTTTTTAAAAGAGAAACTTTGCTAAAATAATTTCTTTCGTTCGTGAATAAGTCCTGAAAGTTTAATTAAAATCCGACAATTATTTGATTTTTGCAAGTATTTCGAAAATCAATGTTTTTTTTACCGCAAAAAAGACGCTAAAATTTCTTATACAAATTTATGGTCCCCCGCTGACGCACGGAAACCAAAATTTTTAAACAAAATTTCGAACGTTCTAAAAGGGATCAAAAAATTTAATTGAATAAAAAAAATCATTTTGTTTTCTTCTTAATAATAAAGATTTTGACGGTGAAACTTTGTTTTTATTAAGTTTGGAGCATTTTTTTTTATCATGTATGCTAATTTTCTAACGAATCTTTGGATATACTTACTTTAAAGGGAATCACTAATATAAGACAATTAACATTTCTTGCTCATCAAAAGGCACAACCCATATTTTACTTAAACTTTTTAAAAAACGAACAAGAATCTCCTTTTGTAGCATCTGGTAACATTGTAATTTATCTTCTTCAAGATAGCGATTAAAAAAGTTTATCTTTTTTATGATCTGATAGACGAATTATTAATTAAAGAACCTTATTAAAATATGTCCCTGTTGAAAGTGGATAAGTCTGAAATTATATTAGCAGTTAGGATAGCAGCAAAGAGTGAAATGAATGTCTTGCTTCTAGCACCCCACCGTCATGTTTCTTTCAAAAGTCAATGGTTTGGTCGACTTGTTTCGGTCTCTTTTCCTTCTTCTCTTTGTGTCTGCATTTCACTCTGTTAGTGTCGCGTTTTAAATTTTATGTGAGGAATTCATTTCCTGTTTTTGCTCTTCTGAAAGACATCTTCGACATCTGCTCTTGAATGTCAACCATTTTTCAGTCCTGACTCGTAAAGCACTCGTCATGAAGCAACCATTGTGATTCTTGAATAGCGTTCGTCTCTCGCCTTCTCTATCTCTCCGGAGATAAAATATGTGTGTGAGTGCGCGCCTCTGAAGACGCATTTTCTACATATAATAATCAAACATCAGTCATATATTAAGCACTCATCTGTGTGGGTGGAACCATATAAACGCAGGCATGTTCACGCCATCCGGGTAATTCACCAACCGCATCTTCATTTATCCTCCATTGGTCTGATCAGCAACGATTTCGCGTTCAAAACTTTTATTAAAACTAAATCTATTTTGAAAAAAATATTTGTCTTTTAATGTCTTTGTTCAAAATAGCCGAGAATTAAGAAGGCCGTAGTTAGAAAAAGTATCGAAGGAAAAGAAGACGAGATAAAGGAAACAAAGTAGAATAGGTTTATTAAATACTCATACATAGGACGGAATAACTTAAGTAAATCAAATACTACTCAAATCCTACACTAACGTGGCTACTTGCCATATTTATAAATAGGAACAGTCCATTGTCACAGTGGTAGGGAAGAGCAGGAAGTACGCTACTCTCCAACATTTTGAAAGCAGCACAGACAGCCTTAATAATAATAATGGTATTTTGAGGGGAAAAATCAATTTAAATATCTCAAAAATATTCCAGTTCATGTCATCAAATTGTTGAGAGAAAAGCTCAAATTGATTTTTAAAAAATGTTTCGTTTCTTGACGAATGAAATGTTTTATCTTAATTTATTTTTCATTTTTACTGTTGGTTTATCTTAAACCCAATTTTCTAATTAAGGTGTCGATTTTTTGATGAAATTTTTTGGACACAGTAAGTTTGTACAATTTACTATTATCATTTGCTGGAACATACCTACCACGAACAACGTGTTATATATATATATATATATAGAGAGAGAGAGAGAGAGAGAGAGACCACTAATATTATCTATGTATGTATCTCTCTCTCTTTATACACACACACACACACACATATAATGAAATTTACGCGCGCTCCCAAGTACTTTATGATGCTACCGGCAATTTCATGTGTAGACCATAATTATTAGATGGTAGTGAGCAGAGTATATGTACGTATATATGTGTATATGTATATATGAGTATATGTACATATATATGTGTAAATAACAAAATGAAAAACATATTTGTGACACGTTCTTGGGTCTAATAATATATTTTTTTTATTAGTGGCACCAGGTACCTCCAAAGAAAAGCGATACATAAGGTTAAAAATGCATTTTTCAAAATGAAAACTCTTTCTTGAAGTTATTTTTTATTTTAGTTTTAATTTCAAGCTAATAGATTAAATTTGATATTTCCAATGACGGAAATACTTTCCTGTATATTAAACTTAATTTAAATTGATTGGAATGCGTTTTCTATTATCAGTAAAAGCGATAAAATGAACAACTCTGTCAACACAGAACAGTAATTCTATTTATTAAAATTTTTTTTTAAATAAAATATACTTTTCTGAAACTTTATTTGAGGAATATTAACTGATTTAAACTCTAATTAATCTGATTTGAAATTAATATTACTTTGTGTTTCAAATGTCGCAGAAATGTATTTTTTAACACAGAGTTAGGTGTTTTTATGAGGTGTTGATAACTTTCTCGATATATATGTTTGGAAATTTTCTTTAAGAGGACATAAATGTAACAATTACTTGACGAATATAACGTGAACACCTTTATTTCTACATATATATATATATATATATATATATATATATATATATATATATATATATTATATTACCAGTAATCTTTAACATATAAAGAAAATATTCTAAACAATCTATTATTTTAAATTTTAAGTACTTTGACTTTATAGTCTAACTTATGAAGACGCTTTTTGAGGAAATGTTTGAAAATTACCAATAAATTTTAACTTTACTATAGTTACCGCATTTATTTTCTTTTAATATCGCGTTTGAACGTCCGTATTTGCAAAAAACGACACGTTTATACCCATTTAAAATAAATGCAAAATTCTTTTTGAAATATTGGATGCCATTGAATTGTAGTGAGCTTTTCCATTTATGATTGGTAAATAAAATATAAATTTAATAGTAATATCACTTGACTGCGACTAATTAATACAGAATTGGTAAAACGTTTGTAAATATTCTAATTAAAACTTTAAAAAATGAAAACAATTCTTATAAGAATTCATTATTCATTGATTTTTTTTCTTAAGTCAATAGTGTCCATATTTTGTACAAAAATGCAATTAAAAGCTTTTCTAATTAAATAATGTCTTAATTTTGTTGTATTTTTTATTTTATGATTCGGAGCAGCTTTTCTATAACTGGGGGGGTCTGTTTAACCAAAGCAATTTCTTGCTTTAAATTCTCCAAGGACTTGTCCTTTTAACTAATATAAACATTAAGCGCTACAAAAAAGAATTTCTCTAAATTTCATAAAATTAAATAAATGGGGTTAACAAATGCCAAATATATATATATATATATATATATATATATATATATATATATATATATAAAACAAATATTTTCTAAAAATAAAGCGTTTCTAAAATAATTTAATTCGCATGCGAATAAGTCCTGAAAGTTTCATTCAAATCCCACACTTCTCTAACTTTTGCAAGAATTTCCAAAATTTCAAAGGTTCTAAAAAGGATGAAAAAAAAAAATATATCAAAAAATACTTTGATCTCTCTTAAATCTTGTGACGATAAAACTTTGTTGTTATTAATTTTGAGTTTTGACCATTTTTTTCTTTCATGTCTACTCATTTGTTAGCAAGTCTTTGGAGGTGCCTCAGCGGGTTGGGGAGAAATCCAACAAACACCGATTGCAGTTTGCATCTAAAAACCTTCAAGATACAGAGAAGATCAGGTTTCTTTAAGTTTAAATTTTGGCGCCCAGTATATCAAGATGTTTATCCTATCTCATTCTGTTTTTTATCGCTTTTGCTTTTATTCTTGAAACGAAGGGTGTCACTAAAAATCTTTTTTTCCATTCGTTTACCCACTTTTCCTTTGATACTGGTGTGTATATATATATATATATATATATATATATATAATGCACGCACGAATTAGTCTAAACATGTTCCATAGAACCGAACGGACATAGAATGTCTGTTTAACTGTCTGGTGACTTTCTACTGATGTCGAAGAAGTCGTTTGATGCCAAGTGGATAAGTTGTAAAATGAACTTGCCGAAATTGTGCGTAATGTTCCGAATGATTTGGGGGCCAAAATTTTTGGCCATTACTAAATCTGCGATTTAATGAATAAAAAAAACCCTTAATTTTACACACAAAAAAATATTTCGATATATTCACCCTCTTAGCACGCACATATTAATCACATAGAACATTATACAGTGAAAAATCCAGATCAAAATTCAGCTAATAATTACGTTTCAGGCTACGAAGTGATTGATCCAGCGTCGTATGTAGATATGGAGGTACGAAGCTGATCTAACAGCAAAGAAAATGCAACCAGCAAACAGAGTTCAAGTTCTAGATGGGGTAGTATATGTTCACCTCATATTAATGCTCTTAGGAAAGGTATAAATCCAGCCCTCTCGATATGTCAGGCCATTTTTAACACCTAATGCCCCTGAAAAAAAGCATCGACCCATCTCGTCTCCTACTGTCCGAGCTACGTTTTAAATATCACTGTAGACTGAGATCTCTCTCCTTGAGTGGTAACCAGTCTAGGAGAAGGAAAACCTTGAATTTAAAATCGTAAATACATCCGAAACCACTCCACTCTCTTTCTCAGAAAGCTATGACAATTTTTCAGATAATAAAGAAAAGATCTATGCTCGCCCACGTCCTGAAGGGACACGGTATAAAAAAGTTATCGTACTGCATATTTATATAATGATTCGTGAGTATGTGTTAAGAACATTAGTTGCTGATAGGGAGGGAGGAAAAATACTTACCTACGTAAAGAAAATGTTATGAAGTAGAGTTCACTCGATATGTCATGCCGCTTCAGGATTACAGCTCTCCATGGCTTCCTTTTTTTATTGATATTGAAATATATGAGTAGTTTTAAAGGAGATTACAGAGAGATCTGTGCTGAGTAGAATTTGTTGGGAGAGGCAGATGAGTCTAAAAGATTGGACGGGGTCAGGCTGGGCCCCCACTCACCGTAATGTGTCATGAGAATCTCTCGCAGGATATTAAGAACATTTCTCGAATGTGTACAAACGACGTTGAATAATTGTCGAGGAGAATAAAAACGCAGGGAGACATTCTTGAACTGACTTGATGATAACAGACAAAGGCATGTTTAGCATTCAAACATAAACACATACACACACTTTTGTTCGTTACAACTCCTCTTTATCTGCTCGTTAAACATACGGACAAAACCCTCGTTGATATACAGACAGACATACATACATACATACATATATATATATATATACATATATATATATATATATATCAATTGCAAAAACATAAGCTAAATACATGAGACGATCATTATCTTTACACCTGTCAAGAGTAGCATTGTATATAGCAGCTGCTGTGATAGCTTAAGGAAGTAATTAGAAATAAGGTGGATCAACCACGTACTCAGTCGCCTCATTATTTCTTTAGTTATCAAAATAGCATACCAGAGACAGTTTGTGTTAATATGACTGGCGATGGGACAAAACAAAGTGAATTGATTTGTAGTTATACAAAAAAAAAAAAAAAAACACGTTTAAACATGTCTCTTCATATTTCTTGTAAAAATACACATCATAAACATATTCACAGATATTAGCCAACATAAATGATGGCAGTCGCTTTCTGTCAGTAATATCAAAGGCATTAGCAGCCGTGTAATTGCAATAGAATTTCACCATCCCTTAGGCGCGGTTGGTCCACTCAGCAAAATAGTTAAGAAAATTAAAGCGTTGATTCGTGTGTTGGGTGACATCGTAATTGTGAGTTCAAACCCGGGGCAGAGTAGTACAGATTCAAATGCATGGTGCAAGAGTGAGCAGTAACAAAATAGAATTAAAAAACATATCCCTAAATAGGAAAAGCGGAATGTAGATTTAATCTACACTGTAGATTAAATAAAGGGCTGAGTTCGAATTCCTTGAAGATCGTGGCTTCCCTCTGTCTTTTCTATAAATATTTTCATGGAAGTTGTTTTAATGAGGTCGCCTTCTTAGCGCCTTGACCGCACGAATTTAAGCGTCTACTCGATTGTCATTTAAGTCTTATCTTTTTACTGTTTAAATAGGTAGTTGTAGCCATAAATTTTATTCTTATATTCACTTTTCTTGCACTTTTCGTCCATGGAATTCCATTCCGATTTCTTTCTTCCTTGCCACCTACAGTCTTCAAAAATTTAAATGCAGTCTGTTTTCCTGAATCTTATTCTTTTATTTCCTTTCTCTTTACTAAAGTCTCCTTAGGTCTGTGTAGCATTATTGCCTTACTTGGCGTGAAAAAAGGTTGTATGGATAGACAGAACCCTGAAGTAACCTTCAGTGAATTTTGAATTGAACACTTTTTTAAAAAAAAATCTACGGGAGTACCAAAGATTTCCTTGGCCACGTCTATTGATATCTCATCATGTTCTCGTTTTAGTACTGTTTATATATTGATTTCCTTGTTTCCACTGAGTCTGTACTCCATGGTCCATGGATTGGAAACCTCTTCTTGTCCCATGGGTAGTACAGACTCAGACACCGTGGAAATAGAGCTAGCAACAATTAAGCAGTAGAAAAAAAAATTAGATATTCCATAACATGGAATAATATCTTCATCTTTGTTCTTGTTATCCCAACGTTCATTGCTAAGCTCTTGTACATCAAACATCTGTCCCTCACCATCAAGCACATCTTGTTTAACAATGAAAGCGGCATGCTGAAAGTCTTCTAACAATAGAAAGTTGCTCACTCGAATTCCAGCCATGCCCAATACGCGAAGGTTCAGAATAAACGCTCCTATTCAAAAACCGCACAAATAATACATCTCACACAGTCAAAACATAAAAAGAAACTAACAAAACCAAAACAAAATCCCCTGAAAATGGCCAAGGAAGTGGTCGAAAGAGCTTGGGACAATGGACGATATGGCCCGTTTTTGTGCTCCCTCACTCCCGCCAAAATGAATAATGTAAAAACGCTGAAAAAAACTAAATAAAAATTAATAAAATTTTCCCTGTCATATTTAATGAAAGATGTTTAAAAGAAAGGTTGCTTTCTAAATATACATATATATATATATATATATATATATATATATATATATATATATATATATATATATAATCATAAGACACCGGAGGTGTTGAAACAAAATGGCTATTTTTGTAGTGATTTTATAACATATTTATGTTGTAATTTTTAAATAAATAATTATATCTGCTCTACTCTGTATTGAACACTCTTTTAAGAATAGCAATTGCTGGTTATTGGAATTTATTCCGTATACACCAATCATATACTTGGTTATATATATATATATATATATATATATATATATATATATATAAATGAAATGAGAACGAATCAAATTTAAATTCAAACGTTCACAACATTAATTTAAAAATAGGGCTCAATACAACAGTAGAGCGATAATTCCTTATAGGATATTACATTCGAAAATATATGTGAAACCGCTACATAAATGCATTCATCTTTCTATGCATTTTGCGTCTGATTCAAGCGTACACCCGGGTTTGTCAAGAAAATTCCATGGTATTTAAACCCTGAATTTAGGTCACTATTAATATAGTTAAATATATAATAATCCAGTCGCAGTTTGAAGAACTTTGTAGTTGGTGAAGCACGAATAGTAGTGGACTGATAATTTATTTTATACAGGGTGAATCAAAAATACTTTTACAAACTTTGGGGTGGGTTCATCACACCAAAGCAAAGATAAAAGTCAATATGTCCGCAAATCCTTCCTTTTTGGGTTATTCAGTTTGAAGATGACGGTAGTCGCAGTTTAAATAGATACAATCCAAAAATACTTTTAGAAACTTTGCGGGTGGCTTCCTCACGCCCAAACAAGGTAAAATGTCTATATAAACACATGATTAAAAATGCCATCGTTGTACCTCAACACAGCAACTCTTAACAAACGTTCAAAATGTCCTTCGCTTGCTTTTCCACACTCATACACCCGTCAGATCATTGACTGGTGGACCCTTTCAAATACTCCAACATGGTGTCGAATGGTTTCAGAGTTTCTTATGACATGTTGATGAAGTATCTCTGCATTATTAATGTCTGCTGCATAAACCATTTGTTTTAGGTGACCCCCATATAAAAACGCAAAATTAGGGGAATGTGCAAGCCATGGACCCCGTCCTCCTCTAACTATCCATCTCTCATGGTAGATGTCATCCTGTGCGTCTCAAACAATGTGACTAAAATGTACTGGAACCCCATAATGCATGAACCACATGCGTCTTCGCTATTAGCAGTGGTGCATCCTCTAGCAGGTCTGGAAATGTGTTCAATAATAAAGTCCTTGTAAACAACTCCTGTAAGAGATACTCGGAAAACATGTGGACCTACCAGACAGTCACCTACAATTCCAGTCCACATATTAATCGTAAATTGATGCTAGTGTCTAGCATGTATCATGGGGATTCCGATCTGCCCACAAATGTTGGTTGTGTAAATTTGTTATTCTATTTCTTCCAAATGTTGTCTCATCCGTAAACAAGATTGAAGAGACAAACAACGAATCGGCAGGTTGTGCAATAAACCATCGGCGAACGTTCACCCATGGTGCGTGATCAGAGGACGAAAGACCCCTGTACACGTTGCAAATGATACGGATACAGGTGCTGTTCTTGAATTACCCTCCCATACGGTACTATGAGATGTACGACATGCTTGGGATGCATGATGTGTGCTGATACCTGGATCGTATCCGAGAGCCTGTAGAATGTGCAGTTTGTGGTGCCACGGATTCTGTCTCTGCAACGTGACGATAAACAGCAGCAAAGGTTGGATGACTCGGCTGCCTTCCATCTAGAAATGCAATCTGATGCAGCCGTGCAGCCTCGCGTCCATTACCATTCGTGCGTTCATATATAAAAATAATATCTGTCTTCCCACTATATGAATATCCTGCCATTGTTATACGGACCCTTCTCAGTTAACTCACTAATACGCACGTTAAACATTGAAGACAGACTAGCCACAAATGTACACGAATGATAAATGTAACCTAGTCTACATGCAAACAACGTCATCTACCGTAAACTTTCTTTAAACTTAATAACTCAAAAATGAAGGATTTGAGTATAAGGAAACCGCCGTTTTTAAAAGTATTTTTGATACACCCTGTATTTTATAAAGATTAGTTATCATTGAGAATATTTTAACTACTGGGTTTGAAAAGTAAGTAATTTGTCCAACTGTTCAACACAGAACGAAAGTAAACAACATTCAGGCTCAGAAGCCACTCCTTCAGCTTACCGAAGGAGTGATGTAAGGACTTATTAAGAAGAATGTATATATCATTTCCAGAACATTCAAGTGGAAATCTGAATATCTAAGATTAATCTTAGACACTTACATTCAGTGTTTAACTATCGCAGACCCGGATGTATTGATATGCTTATACAAATTATCACAATGTTATTGGTCCTGACCTGGCATCTCGGTTTCTGTCACTTTTCCACCACCGTAATGTATTTTCCTGGTAATTGTTCTGACGAACTTTCCTCTATGGTAGATTGTTTTCATAAATTTATGCGCAATACTAGATACTGTAAGCGATAAATTTTCCATACCTTTCTTCCTCATTTTGTGTCTCGGAAATTCAGATTGCGAGATAAGACAGTTTTGTGGCTTTTTAGATGTAACAAGAGAAATCGCGCCATCATCTGTTTAAATTGTCATCGTAATAATCTGTCTGAAAGTATACACTCTTTTTGTACATTCTAAATTGAAGGACATGAACTAAAAAAAAAAAGAAGTAAAGTTACCTCTTCTTCTATATGAATTGTACACGTGAGGATGGCCGAAGAATAACCAGGCCAAAGTGGTAGCACCAAAAGGAAAATATGGTTGGTTCAAGATGATGAGTTATTTGTCCACTTTCTGAACGACGATTCGGTTCAACTCTCTGTCTACGGACGGAGAGGAACCCGAAGGAGGCTACGCCGAAGGGCGGAGTCTCCTTCGGGGAGGTAAAACCGGCCCTGAACCCGTTTATACGGGTTCAAATGGGCTATTTTTTGGCCGAGCCTAATGGCTCGGAAATGCCCACGTTAAAAAGGCCTTGTGCCACATGACACCCTCGTTGGGGGACGAGTAAAGATAGTCCACGAGAAAAACACCAGAAAATGTGAGGGGGGGGTCTTGAACTTTTACAAAAGCCAGATCAGACAAAATATTGAGTATTGCTTCCATATCTGGCCTCGAGCTACTCAATCCGCACTTTCCAGACATTACTCAAAAGCGCTTACTCGGCCTTGTGGGTAATGAGTTTTTTTTCCACCTGTTTCCCACAGACGGGCCGTTGTTAGTCTTTCGCTACTCTATCGGTATTTTTTATGGCTGATGTTTGACCGAACTACATTCCTTAGTACCAGTCCCGGACCTTCACAGTTAGGGCCAACCCTGCTCCGTACCGAGGGTCTGCTCATCCCCATCTTCTTCATATTCCACTTGTAAGGAGTAAATTCTATTCTAACAGCTTTAGTATTGTGGAACAGGCTCCCGAGAGGATGTTTTCCAAATTATTGCAATTTTAACCTCTTCAAGTCTAGGGCCAACTGTTATCTCTCATTTATATCCTCATACTTCACCTCTTGCGCTCTCTCTCTCTCTCCTTGTATACTGTTGCAACAACCTCATTTAGTAACCTTCTGTCAAATGTAGTGTGATGCTGGACATTTCCTCTTTACGTGAATCTTCTTTTTTGTCTTATCCGGAAAATTTTCTGTTACCGCCTCGTATAATTCACAAATTTAAATTTGAATTCGGTGATAACGTAAGAATTTGAAAAGTGCGAACAGCACGTAATCTTACTTCGACTCTGTATTGCCCACGGGGACTGCTTCGAATGAGACGGTGGAAACTAGTTATTAGATTTTTTACGGTTGCTGCTGCTAACCTCCAGGAGAGTGACTCCTTGCGACTTCTCCGGCTAACGTTTTCCGTTAACATAAAGTGGAGACATTAAAATTTAATCAATTTCTAGTAAAATTGGTTCACTGTGTCGTGCTAGACAATTTTTCACACTAGTATCTATCTTCAGCCAGTCAGTTATGTGCCATGCGTGATACACGCTTAGGCGATCACATATCTTTCGATACATGACTGACGAGGCAGATTTTTTCCTGCAATAGCTTGCCATTTCTTTCTGCAGTAGACCAGTTGCCACCAAAGGCTATAGAACCCGGTCTGTCCTACTATTTACCCATAGCTGGGGGCAAGAGAAGAAGAGGATTCATACCTTTCCCAAGGATGTTAGCACGTATGTGAATATAATAGGTTTGAATGGAATTCGAACTCGGCTCTTCGATTCCTCACTCCGAGCCGCTATCCATTACTCCACCGTAATATCTTTATTCAAAATATTGATATCTTTTTCTGGAAATGCCATGTTTTATTATGTAAGCGAACTACGTACAACATAACTATTTATCTGGACATAAATCCGAAGGATTTTGACCCTAAAAATATTTTTGCTTTGCACAATTTCCCAGATCCCTGAAAAAATAATTATTTTATTTCTGTCTTAATTTCTGGGATAATGACGACATTATTTACACTATTTACCAGCAGACTATTATCCTGATCTTTGTTGTTATTGTCATAAGGTTTCAATCGAATTATTTTCCTTTGGCCTTCCAAAAGCAACAATGTTACACATGTAACTGGAAGAGAAAATAATCCTACAAGAAATCTGTTAAGTTTAAAAACAAAAAGTTTGGTAGGAAATTCCAATCAATATTAAAAAAAAAGGCATTAACAATTAGTGGACTTGTGAAGTTTCAGTCAGTCAGTTATGTGCCATGCGTGATACACGCTTAGGCGATCACATATCTTTTGATACATGACTGACGAGGCAGATTTTTTTCCTGCAATAGGTTGCTATTTCTTTCTGCGGTAGACCAGTTGTCATCCAAGGCTATAGAACCCGATCTGCCCTGCTATTTACCCATAGCTGGAGGTGAGAAGAAGAGGATTCATACCTTACAAAGGGGTATTAGGACGTAAGTGAATGCAATGGATTTGACTGGAATTTGAACTCAGCTCTCTGATTTATCAATCCGAGCCACTATCCATTACTCCACATTAATACAATAAAACTGTTTTTACAAAAAAGAAAGTATATCCTTTCTGGTAAATGGTTATATTAAAAAAAGTACTCAATGCACAATTTTAAAAAATGTAATTTCATTACATCTGTCAGTTATGTGCCATGTGGGATACACGCTTAGACGATCATGTATCTTTTGATACATGACTGACGAAGCAGATTTTTTCCTGCAATAGATTGCTATTTCTTTCTGCGGTAGACCAGTTGTCATTCAAGGCTATAGAACCCGGTCTGCCCTGCTATTTACCCATAGTTGGAAGGAGAAGAGGATTCATACCTTTCCCAAGGGTATTAGCACGTAAGTAAATAGATTCGACTGCAATTCGAATTTTCCAATTCCTCAATCCGAGCCGCTATCCATTACTCCACCGTGCCTGCTCTGTCTTACATATTTATAAGTCTATCATACATTGAATATTGATGCCATATCTGGTGTGGTGCTTCTGCTATACATTTAGAGATTCTTGAGAAAAAAACAAAGAAGAATATGTAATGTTATTGGTCCTGATCTGCTATCTCGGCTTCAGACATTTTCCAACCGCCGAAACGTAGCTTCTCTCTACCTTTTTTGTAAATTAAATTTAAGCGCAGTACTAGATTGGCGGCGAGGTCCCATCATCTTAAAGTTGAAATGGTTCGATGCAACCGTAAATTCTATGCTAAGTTTCGCATTTCTTGCTTGTGGAGCTCTCTTCCGACATTCCAGTCAAACTTTGATCATTTAATTACTATGCCAATCGTTATTTTAATTCCTGTTCTCTTATTTTTATAACTCTTATTTTTCTTTTTCTCATATTTTTCTCACTCAATAATCCCCTTGCGTCTTAGTGGCTTTATTGCTGAAACGTTTTGCATGGTAGCAGACGCTTAAGTTAATTAGTATTTTATCTTGTATTTTAAAGGAGACCTTAATCATCATGGCTACGTACTATACAAATAAAAATGCGTACACAGATAATAATAATAACAAATAATAGTGTGTACATTCTAAGTGTATGTTTTGTGTGTATTTTTCTGACCAAATTTCAGCGCGCCAACACTCCATAACGATAATGTTGTAAACTTGCAAACCGTAAGAAGGGATCTATTAAGACCCTTTCGAAGGGGGGAAAAAAGATAAATATAAAGGCTAATGAATCATCGTGTTAGTGTCATCAGAATATGTGACAGAACTAATTAGAGAGAGGTTTAGCATCTGCGGGGTTTTACCGGGCCGCCTCCCAGTTTTCTGTCTACGGGCGGTGCCGCCTTGCGTCGTTACTTCTATTTCTACGTTCAACCAGTGTCGGGCTCCCGGCAGTCAGTGTCGGAGTTGGGGAAGAGGGACTAGGAGAGACAAAGAGAGAGATAGGATTAGGCGGGACTCGTAAATTGTGTACGGGTGGAGGGAGGGGCAGCAAGTGATAAAAAAGATTTGGTCTAGTAGATAAAAGAAAGAGAGAGAGAGAGACCTTTAGTTGGAGGAGTGTGACTGAATTGAGTCAGAATGAGGGAGGGGGAGAGATGGAGTTGGGTCGAGCTGAGTCGAAAAGAAGAAAAGGACCCGAAAAGATTGAGTTGAGAGAGAGAGAGAGATCTCTGTCAAATTGGTATAGAGACAGAGAGAGTGTGCGTAGGAAGAAGGTTGGGCGGGAAGTTTGATAACAAGAGGAAAAAAAATATGTAAGTCGAGACTAATAGGTAAAGAAAGAAGGGGTGGGAGAGAAATATACACAGAGATGTTCAAAACAAATATGACTGTGAGAAAGTGTGTATACTTTTTGGTAAATGTGAACTATGAAAGAGAGAAAGCCAAAGCAGTTTGACAAGAGAGTGAGAAAAGAAAAGTCTGGCTGAGAACTAGTGTTAAAAGTTTGCTTGACAAAAGAGAAAAAGACATGAATCTAGATTAGTTACTTGAGAGAAAGAAAGGGGAGGGTGTATTTTTAGGTAGCGATGGAACGAGATCAAAGGTGAAAAAGAAAGAGAGAATTAATAGCGAATAAAACAACTAACAAAAACGAAAAAAGAACTGTTGGATGATGTTAACCAATGGTTAGCAAGTTGGTCTCAAGGACGATCGAAGCTTGGTACAGTGTAACCCGGATATAAAAGAGATTTTCTCTGGTCCCAAATTAGAGCCTGTGTTAATGTATATAAAATAGACCAAACCCGGATATAAGAGACTTCTTCTCCAGTCCCGACAACAATCTTATATCCGGGTTACACTGTACTTCAGTTATGAGTCATACGTGATACACGATTAGGCGATCACGTATCTTTTGATACATGACTGACGAGGCAGATTTTTTCCCGCAGTAGGTTGCCATTTCTTTCTGCGGTAGACCAGTTTCTATCCAAGACTATAGAACCCGATCTGTCTTGCTATTTACCTATAGCTAGAAGGAGAACAAGAGGATTCATACCTTTTCCATGCACGTAAGTGAATGTAGTAGATTCGACTGGAATTCGAACTCGGCTATCCGATTCCTCCGTCCGAGGCACTATCCATTACTCCACACACTCAGTCAGGAGGAAACACATTTACAACCTTCTAGATTGAGTACAATGCTCACTCGGGTATTCTTGTGTCGTACTGTACTCGGGTGAGTAACATAGATCGCCGATTACGAAGTAATGATTAGAAACGTTGTGTCAGAGATCTTGAGTGTATTTTCACTTCAGTCCTCATTGGATGCTACATATTTTTAACAGAATAAACGAAACTTATCAGAGAAGAGAAAGATTGAGCTCTCTTTCTCACGTCATCGTTTTTTCTTTCTTTTTTTTTCTTTTTACTCTAAGTAAGGTAACAAAGCCACTAAGATACAAGGGTTTACTGAGAGTGAAAGAATATAAGAAAAACATTATCGAAGAGAAAATACAATAAAAGAACATAATTCAAGGAAACTTATGATGATGATGAGCGACATGAATTTAAAAATTGTTGAAGTTGACAGGAGAGCAATAAACCGGAAGAGAGTTCCACAAGCGAAAATTGCGGGAGAAAAAACTATTATCATAGAACTTAAGGTTACATCGAGCGATTTCAACTGTAAAATTATGAGACCGAACTGCCATTTTAGTACTGACCTTAAATTTATGAAATCAAGGTGCTAAAGAGGAAGGCTCATCAGAGTAATTACCGTGAAAATATTTAGAGAAAAGCTATGTTACAGCGATGGAAAAAATGACTGAAACCGAGATGCCAGATAAAGACCGATAACATTACAGATTCTTTTTTCAAGAATCTCTAGATAAATTGCAGAAGCACCAGACCAGATATGATAGCAATATTAAATATACGGACGAATTGTAGACTTATAAATGTGTAAGATAGATTCTGTCGAACGACACAGTGAACCAATTTTAAAAAACGATAAAAAGAGAAAGTAAGAAAGACGGAGAGATAATCTTTAAAATTTAAAAAAAAGAGTGAGAAAAGAAGAAGGAAGATTTTTCAGAGTGAATCACATCTCGAGTCCCAGAAACGATAAGGGTTGCAGGGGTACTCATGTACAGCAACAACATTGGGTGTAGCTAGAGTAAGGTAGCCTGACAGAACTCACCCCCTCTTCAGGCTTGTTTTGAATTCAGTTTTTCTTCTCCGAAACTAGTTGCCTCCTTAAAGTAAGAGAGCCCAGTCTACACTGCTATTTTTCCTTACAGCTGGATTCATGCCTTTTCCAACGGCATCAGCGTGAAGTGAATGGAGCAGTATCAACCTGAAATTGAACACGGCGCGCCGATTTCACTTTCTGTACCGGTAACTGTCGCGCCATCCTTCGAATGAGTATCAAGGCACAAAACGAGAGACAGATAGAGAGTTAGTTAAAGGGAGAAAAAGAGAGATATAGAGAAAGTCAGATAGAGAAAGAGAGACAGACAGACAGACAGATAGATAAATAGATATATAGAAATAGAGATAGACAAATAGCGAGAGAGACAGAGAGAGAGAGAGAGCGAGAGAGACAGAGAGAGAATGAGAGAGAGAGAGACAGAGAGAGAGATTGACAGATAAATAGAGAGATAAATAGAGAGAAAAGTTTTGTTGAGTGGCAGGCCAGTTCCTGAAAATAGTGGATGAGGCTCGTGGGAAATACTGGTAGAAAATGAGCGAGAAGTGGGTCGAAAAAGCGAAACGCGGCAGTTGTGGTTAAGGATAAGAGCAAGTGGGGGGGACTTGGGTTGGATGAGCAGAACAGAGATAAAGGGAGAGCGAGTCGGGAGGCCGTGGAAAATGTTGAGTGAGGGTGAAGAAGTTAAGAAAAAGAAGCGGGCATGTGCCAGCCACACCGCCAACATTACGGCATGGTCCTCTTCAGAAACACGCAGCTTAATTTGATCTCGTTGGTGCCATGTGTCTGGTGTAAAAGAGATAGAGAGCGCGCCACGTCCACGACGCCTGCCAACCGACAGTCACTCCACCCAACTCTTCTTCCTCACCCATCCGAGAAAAACCCAACTCTTTGTCGTCTAAACCCCAGTTCCTTTACCTATATGATTTGACTTTCAAGTCGATTCTTGCCGTGATAAATATAATAAAAGGCCGTAGTATCAAGGCACCTAGTTAGAATTGGGCCACTTCGACGACGTGGTGCCATGGTTAGTAAGCTGGTCTCGTTAACTCAGTTACGACTAAGTTTAGTAGTAGGTTCTATCCTTACTGGATGCGCCAAACTTTCACTCATATGTTACATCTAAACTAGAATTGAGGGAACCTCGAGGTGGCGTAATGGTTAGCAAGCTTGTCTCGCTAGAACAATTACGGCTGAGTAGTGAGTTCAATCCTCACTGGGTGCCTCTTACTTTCGGCCTTGTGCCACATCCAAGCTACGCTTGGAAAATCACTACTAGTTGCTGGTAAACCGAATTGGCCCACGACAAGATTTCGCTAATTATTGGGCGAATTATTAAACGTTATCTATATTTATTGAATATACATGGTGATTGAAAAGTAACTCCTTATTTTATGTATAATGGACTTTTCCATTGTATAAAAATTATAGTTAGACGGGAGAGTCCATCGTACATAAAATAGGGAGTTACTTTCCAATAGCCTTGTATTTAGCTGTTTGGCAAAAGGCTACAGTTGTTGGGTACTCAGGGTGTGATAAAAATGTCTTTTAAAAGGTTTGAGAAATTATTCAGAATATGAGGCCAAACAAAAAAATAATTACACAGTGTTTCTTTTTGGCGGGGGGGGGGTATTTAAAAAGATTTTTTCTTTCATTTTTAACTCTGTCTTTCTCTCTCGCTATTTGTCTGTCTCTAAATATCTGTCTGTTTATCTCTCTCTATTTATCTCTATTTCTATCTATCTCTTTATCTGTCTCTCTCTCTGTCTTTCGCTGTCTGTCTGTTTCTCTCTCACTGTCTCTTTCTTTATCTCTCTCACTGTCTCTTTCTTTATCTCTCTCTCTGTCTCTTTCTTTATCTCTCTCTCTGTCTCTTTTTTATCTCTCTCTCTGTCTCTTTTTTATCTCTCTCTCTCTGTCTCTTTTTTATCTCTCTCTCTCTCTGTCTCTTTTTTATCTCTCTCTCTGTCTCTTTTTTATCTCTCTCTCTCTCTCTCTCTGACTCTCTCTATATATATATCTCTCTCTCTCTGACTCTCTCTATATATCTCTCTCTCTACATGTACGAATTTATCTGCAAGACTATACTTATTTTCAAAACTTCTCGAACAGGAAACAGCAAAAGTAAGGTAGTCGTCGAGAGCCATCATCGCGTGCGCCCAGGCGAGACATAGCGCGGGAATAATGCTGTTTTAGCAAGACATCCGGTGGGGCACGCACAAGGCACGCGAGCGAATTGGTCCACAAGACAAGCTTGCGAACTGCCGCGCTCCGGAAGGCGCCTGGACAGATAGACATGACGTGTGCGTTAAGCGTGCCAATATCAAGTCATCTTATCTCTCTCTTTCTTTCTAGAGAGGGCCCAGCTGGTTGAGAAAGGAGAAAGAAATCTGTTCCATCTTCTTTTTGCAAACTTAGAGACTTTGTTCCTCCTTTCTTCCATTATTGTTATTACTTTTTTAATGTATTTTTTTTATACATTTTCTAATGTGTGTGTAAAGTTACTTAACTCTGTGTGTACACACGATGTTAGTACTCACAGGGACTCAAAGCCGGGTACAGGACTTCATCCGTATAAAAATGAATAACTCTTAGTTCACAGTTCCTGAGGAAGAAGGGATCAAGTTTCAAACCCATTCATCCTGTAACTTTTTTTTTGTTGTTTTTTTTTTCTTTTCGTGGGTGTGGGACTTGCCCTCACTCTGTCGCTTTCATTCAACCATTCAGGATCCCTCCCTTATTTTACCCGCAACTCTCTCGCTTAGATACATAAGACACGCGTTTGTACTGCCGCCACTATTACAATCCCCCCCAGTCTTAATAAACACACACACACACACACACACACACACACACACACACACACACACACACACACACACGCACGCACGCATGCGCGCGCAAAGTTTATCTGGCTTCATTCATCTCAAAATTCTAAAGTAATGTTTTTGTTTTTCTGTTTCTTTTGCCGCCTCTTCTGTTCCGTTGGTCCGTTTCGAAGTTATTTCGGGGTTCCCTTTGTCGGTCTCTTCCCCCTCAAAATAGATGAGACAATAAAAAATCCTTTTCGTTTGCACATTTACTAATATGAATGCGCGTACGTGACCCCCCGACTGACGTCTTTCAGCGCCCCCGCAAAATATAAATAAACGAAGCCTTGCTATATTTTGTGTCATCGTATTTTTTTTTCTGTTATCTTTGCTTTCTATTCATATCAAGATGAATAAAAAGAAACACTTGAATTTGATTGTCTTTTGAAACATTTTTAGAGACACGCCTATTTTCGTTAGGGATCGAGAAAAACGTCTTTTAAAAGTTTGAGAAATTATTCAGAATATGAGGCCAAACAAAAAAATTATGACAATGTTTTTTTGTTTTTGGGGGGTTTTTTGGTGGGGGCGTGGTATTTTAAAAGATATTTTCTTTCATCTTTAACTTTAATAATTCAGTTTTCTCTTCAAGCCATCTTGACGACGAAGTGATCCCTTCATTTCTTTTTTAAACACGAGAAAGGTCGATTTGACCCTCACCTCCTTTCTCTTCTGTCATTTTATTACAGACCTCTTTTATGTCATTTCTTTCACAACTCAGATGATTATAACTCTCCACAACTTCCATACCTCTTCTTTTAATAGCATCTTACACTTTATCCCATTGTCCTCGTTTCCTTCTTTTGGCATCTATTCACACAAACTTGTTAAGTAGGTTGCTTGCTGCTTAACCCTGCTTTTCTTTTATGTCCCGTGAGTGTTAAATTCTTCGGACGCTCTTTCCTCATTATATGTCTCAGAAATTCCAGCTATGTTTGCCTGTAGTTCCTGTTTTACTTAAGACTGAAGAGTTGAAAAACAAAACAATACTATGAGATCGATCATGATTAAGGACTGAACTCAAACGAGGATTTTGAATACTGATTTTATAGGCAGGTAGATTCTTTCACAATTACTTCTGAAATTAACACAGCGCACATTTTTACTTGTCTTGTGATATGCTAAGATTAAATATTGAACGGCCTGCTTTGGGGGCTGAGACAAGTGCTTATTTCCCAGCTTTCGGTGTTCGAGCTTACGTAAAAAAAAAATGCATTTCGAATGCTGATTTTCTAGGCGTGCAGTCTCAAACTCTGAAAGAAAAGAGCGCGATACAATCTTTTTACATTAATTCTTCCCACTTGCAATTTCATTCCTTGCCATGATCGGCCGAATTCAGAGCAGCTGTGGAACATGTGCCATAGATTCCGAATGAAAGCAGCCCAAATGTTATTCTAGGTAAGGCTATTTCCTACTCGGGATAGGAATTGGGTTAGGCCAGTTTATACCCTGGCTGTCAGATAGGTTCGTCTAGAATACATCCCCTATCAACCAGAGTATATACACACCAGTCTTTTCCCATCTAATGATATATATATATTACTACATCGACAAATGATAGACAGGGTTACTATGACTTGTGTTGATTTTCTAAGTATGGGGCACACAGTGAGGATCGAACACCAGTCAGTCGTAACTGTTCTCGCGAGATAAACTTGCTATCCATTACATCACGTCAAAGTGACCCCAAAATGATTTTCTAAGCGTAGCTTAGATGTGGTACAAACCGAAAATGTATAGTATCCAGTGAGGATCGAACTCACTACTCCGTCGTAATTGATCTGGTGAGACAAGGTTGCTAAGCATTACGTGCTCAAGATACTATTACTCATGCAATGTCTCGTGTTAACAGAGATTTCTTGTGTTTATACTTAATTAAACATTAATCAGAATCTGGTGGCACGACATGATTTAAATTATTTTATTCTCCAAGAGAATTTAAGTAGTATTGCCCTAACCAAAACGACACAACGGCGTGTCGTTTTTGTTGTTACAAATGTCAACCAATTAGTTCATTATAAGAGTAATTACTATTATTTTGAACGTGTAAGAGTTGGACTGATGACCCCAGGAAATGTTGATGTGCTTGTTCCTTACTCATCAATTGACGAATTGATTTTTCACATAAGTCGCTTGAGCGCTTCACTGTAAACTGTTGGACAGTGACTCACAAAACAGTATAGTGACCCTGATGCTCATCATTATGGCCTTGTGCCAGACTGAACAAATTAATTATATATTGATATAATAATAATAATAATAATAATAATAAAGATTTTTGATGCGTTAATTTTGGGCGAGAAAAATACGAGACACATCAACGCAGCTGTCATTAAAACACATAAAGCATCAAGTATGGAAGACTGTAATTGACAGTGAAAGCGAGAAAAGGTTAATAATTGCAACAAAAGAATACCACTTTGAAGTCCATCAAAACAATAGGGAACATTATGAATTAATAGAAGTTAATTAGTTGTTTTGTTCAACCGTAAATTATTGATGTACTTGAGGATGAAAAATATTAGAAATGGTTGGTTTGTATCGCCATGAATATTTCTATCGCGTACGAGAATAATGGTAGGAAAATTGTTATTACTGACATTTTGTTAGCAGACTTGGCCACCTTAGACAAAAGTTCGAGGTGTGATTTCTAAAGGATGATGGCAGAAATAATTATTGTCAATGTTTTTAGCTTTTCATACAAAAGTGTTTTTTTTTTATATATAAGTTCTTCATCGTAGTGTGTATGTGTTATTTAGAAAGTGCTTCAAATGTGTTTAGTCTAGGGAATTATTTATAAAATATCAGTCCTGAGTATGGCGATAAACTACATACGGTAGCAAGACCTCTGATCGAGAGATTGAAGGTTTTCAAAAGCGTGGAATCACCTCTTAATTGGTGTTATTTCCAGGTCCACCCTGACCCGGGGTGATAGCACCTGTTAGGGTTCCAGCTATGGGCAAATAGTGAACCAAAATAAAACACTACGAAAGTATAAAAATGCATTTTATAGTAAAAATACCAGCAGTACATTTTTATAAAAATAAAAATTACCAACAATACATATTTATAGCAGAATGACCAACAATACATTTTATCTGTAGTTGAAGACATACAACTGCGTTCAAAATATTTAGAATTCAGCATTAAATAACCCTAGAGATTGATATGCCGTCAAACAAAATCAACCGACCAACTACAAAATATCCCTCCGCAAAATTATATAAAATAAGCTTTTGGCTACCGTGACAAGGCGAAGTTTAGCAAATACATCTCACACGACTGATATCGAAAAAATGTTTAGTAAGCTTATCTTGTATGCTTTCCTGTATGTGTTTGATCTTCACTGGGTGATCAATTATTACAGTCTTGTACCAGGCTTGGTTAATATCTGCTAAAAACGACAGCGTTACAGATAAACTTCTTGATGAAGGATTGATGTGAAAATTTCGGTGTATTGACCCAGATTACCCTCCCACACCAAGAATATATTCGGATAGAGTTTAGACCAGAACAACGCTGGGGTTTGATTGTGGCAAGCTTATTTCATACTTTAGAGTATAAAATAACCTAATCTAAATTATACCCACCGAGGCCAGCCTGTATCCATTTTTACTATGAGCTTCAACAACTGTTTTTTCTCAACTAGAAAATTAAGTAATGACTTCATGTTACAAACTGTTTATAATGGCTGATATAAACTCATTCAACAATAACTTACGGCCATATCACGTTGAAACACTGGTTGTCGTACAGTAAGTGAAATTAAGCAACGTCGACCCTGGTTAGTACCTAGATGGGTGACCGCTTGGGAATACCAAGGTGCTGTAAGCTTGAATGTGCGGGTGATGTAATGGATAATGGCTCGGAACTGGAAATTGGAGAGCTGGGTTTCAATTTCTGTTTGGTTTCGTTATATTCACTTGAATTTAGGAAAATTCGGTAACGGAAGATTCCGTAATTTTGACAAGGTAGGGAAATTCGGTAACTATGAAATAAAAGTCGATTGAAAATTGATTTCAGGGCCGTTCTGGAGTGGGGATTTGAGGGCTAAGCCCCCTCCACAATATATTTTAAATAACTTAAAATCGTGGAGTCCAGATCAAACTTCACTACAACAATACAAAGGACGTACTTGCAAAAGTGGGGCAAAGTGGGGCTAGGCCTCTTCCAGAATATTTTTAAAAAAGTATTATTAACTATGGCGTTTTAGATAAAACCTATTACAACAATACCAGGGACGTACTTTCAGGGGAGGGGATTGACTAGCCCCCCCCCACGTTTAAATAAGAATTAAATAATAAAAAAATCATGGTCTCAGTCCAGATAAAACCCCACTGCAGCAATATCAGGGCCATACTATCTGGAAGGGTAGGGACTAAGCCCCTCCTCCAATATTTTTAAATAAGTATTTATTTAATTACTATACTCTATTGTTTTCAAGCAAATAAAATTGATTTATCTAAGTTAAAGTTAAGATTTTGTATCTTCTTTTTAAAGTATTATTTTAATAAAAAATAATATTTATTTTAAACACACACAAATACATACACACGCAACACATATTTTCGTTATCCATCTGGTGAAGCTATTAAGGGCGAAATGCATTATCCGATATTATTTTTTCCAATTGGAAATCCATATTTCGCTCACTGCAGTTTTATTTATCTGTTTGCGGCCATATCACGATGAAGCATCGGTTCTCGTTTGATCACCGAAGTTAAGCAATGTCGATCCTAGTCAGTACCACTTGGGAATACAAAATGCTGTAAGCTTGGATGTTTGCAGGTGATGTAATGGCTCAAAATGAGAGATTGGAGAGTTGAGTTCATGGCATTCACTTTTATATGCAGAT
This sequence comes from Acanthosepion pharaonis, assembly GCA_903632075.3. Lineage (NCBI taxonomy): Eukaryota > Metazoa > Mollusca > Cephalopoda > Sepiida > Sepiidae > Acanthosepion > Acanthosepion pharaonis. Next base: position 721,988 of record CAHIKZ030003108.1, on the reverse strand, counting down.
AGCCTTGGACGATCATGTATCGAAGAGACGTGATAATCCAAACGTGTCACATCCTCCCCTACCTACACGCATTGGCCAGCGCAGGGGGGTAATGGCTCATTCACCCCCCCCCATGAATCTGGGGAAAACCGACGTCCACCAAAGGACCTTCACAGGCTAAGAAGAATAAGAATCGTTTTTTCGAAGAACTAGAATCGCTATTAAAATACAATGTACGCGATTAAGAAGAACGCAACGAGACAGCTAATGGCTATCCCGAAAGAGGGTTTTAAAAAGCTGAATAGAAGCTGGGTTGTATATTTATTTTCCATGATGTTTTTAGATGTGACACAAGGCCGAAAGTAAGGGGCACTCAGCTGGGTTGTAGATTGTTTTCTGAAGCTCGGCTATTTTTTTTTAATACAAGGTGCGGCAGAAATATCTCCCACATAATGGTAAGACATTAGTGGCAACAGTGTCTTCATCTAACTAAATGTCTTCATACTATGTGAGATGTATTTCTGCTGCACTTTGTATCAAATGACTGATTACTTTCCGGATCAGCGACATATCTTTGTGTTTAAAAGAATACGTAGAAAGGATGACTTCCGTGTAGCAATGGCTAGCAAGTCATTGTTAGTACGATCCTCTTTAGTTACGATACTAATTTTGTTTGTGTTAAACAGAGCAAATATCTGTTGTGTCTATGAAATAAGTTTCTGTCTCTCTTTCTTTCTATTTTGGGACAGTTCCGTCTCGAAAGTAGCTGGTAACTAAAGCGCCAAGAAATTGTTCATATTGGAAACATTAACACCATGTCTGTTTTGAAGAGAAAAGTATACACAAGATTTTGGTATTTGTAACTTGCAACAATTACTTGATATTTACGAAGTTCTAAGTTTGAACAACCTTTTCTTAGATTCGTTCGAAAGTTTACTGTCAGCCATATTGTGTATTTACAGGGCATGTCGTTATTTGTCGAAAGCATGAACACAGTTGAGGTTGGAAAAGTAACAAAAATAAAAGCTTATTCAGAAAGTTATGTCGCATTTTATTTTTCAGAAGGCTTAAAAATTATTTTTAAGAGCAAATAGGAATCTGTTCCATTTGTTGAAAACATATACATCGCTTCTAGCAATGACAACAGAAAGTTATTTTTTATACAAGGTCCAAGAGCTACTCGAGGTAGAGGGTTATAGAGTAAGAGGCACAATTTATGCGGATATGTGAGGAAGATAACGGTTAATCATGAACAGGTTGAGATTATAGTAATCGGGGAAGCGTCCTCTTGGGAGCCGGTTCCACAAAGCGGTTTGTGGTAAGAAACTGCTCGATTTGAACTTACATCTCATCAATGGGATACGAAGGGAATGTGGGTGGGGGAGTTTCGCTACAATGCGCGTGACCCGGTGGGTCTTAGCTGTGAAGGTCAGACCTAGTGCAACTAACGATTGTATTTTGAACACTTTCCGTGGTAATAGCAATAGAGCAACGAGAGGCTTGCGACGTTTCGTCTGTGGGAACGAGGTTGTAGGGTGGAAAATAACTTGTCACCCACAAGGACGCGGAGACACTTTTGGACTCTATCGAGCCAGGAAAGTGAAGACTATGTAGCCCCATGTGCATATATGGCAGAAGTACACCATTTTTGGTCTGATCTCGCTCTTGCAAAGGTAGATGATAGCGGGCGGAGTCAGGTGCTTACTGGAGCGGTACCATTTTTCCAGCATCTTTAATGATGGATTGTGTATGAAATTAACGAGCAATAACCGTAAAAATTCCCCGATTTTCCTATTTCAATTTTCTGAGGAATCTTAATTCTTAATTTAATCTTCTTGCGAGCCCCACGACTATAAAATACGCATGGGAACTCCTCTATTGCCTCGTTAAATATTTGAGCTTAACAACTTTAACAAAATATTACAAGAGAAATCATAGGTATGAATGCATTTCATTAATTAAAGAATTAAAAGGGCACGAATGAAAAGATTAAAAATTGACAAAGTTTTACATTTCAGTGACGCAGACATGTTATAACTTCCTGTATCTTCCATTTCTTTCTTTCTTTCCCTAAAACGAAACAGTGCAATTGATATATCTATAGGAAACAATGCAAAGTTCGAGAAAAATCTGATCAACTTTGGCGCAATTCTTAATATATAAAAAAACGCCTATGCACATTTTCTAAAAAAAATAAAACACTCGACCACATTTTTTGACCAATCAGGCGTACAAAAAATACGCGGTCGCCTTGTAAGAAATTTTGGAGCTAATGCGCATGTGCCTGATCCCATCAGCACATTTTAAAAATAAGAATATTTTCAAACTGCTTCAGAACAGTTTACTTGTCCGGCGAGATGAACACGACTGTATCTCACCAGCAGCCTGCTCCATACAACTCTGTCTCAGCGCAGTCCCCTCCTTTGACCGTATCAAATTACATTTCTCAACTTAGCGGTAATCCTTTTAACGCCACGTGGCTGTTGATATTTCTCTATAACTCACAGAGACTTTAAAGAAAAACAAAACACGAACAATTGATTTTTGTCATCAGATATTTCCGGAAGTTGATATATTGTAAAAAGAAAAGGAAATAAAAACTTCTTTATTTTGTAGCATTCATGTTAATCGTTTTCTATTAACATTAGTATCACTATATATCTTTTCTCTCGTCTATTCTTGCAATCAAACAGGAAACAATGGATAAATTACTACTCCTGTTAAATAGACGTGTAAGGAGTGTGAACCGGGCGATAGGCGAACCTATTTACTCCTATTTCATACAGAAAAAAAATGTGCTATTTATAAAGACTAACAGTTCTTGAGAAAATTTCTTGGTTTTGCTATTTGACTTTTCTGATTAATCTTCATTCTCAATTTAATTTAATGACTAAAGATTAAAATACTTTAAAATACTAAAATACTTGTGGAAATTCCTCTTTAGCCGTGTAAAATATTTGAACTTAACAACTTTAACAAAATATTGCAATAACAATCACAAAGTCATTATTTAAAGAAGTAAGAGGGTACAAATGAAAAGGTTAAAAATTGACAAGGTTTTCAATTCCACTGAAGCAGGTGTTAAACAGCCGTGCCGTACGTATTTTAAAACAAAACAAGAAAATACTTATACTTTACAGTCAGGTAATAAGTCTAAAAATATTTTATGAGGGTGTCAGATATAAAAAAAAAAATAGAATCAGGAATCTTTTAAACGTAACGCCTGATTTATCACCCCCATCATCCGCCAAGCACTTTATTATGTGGGCTGTGGAGGAATGTCAGATTTATTTTTTCGTCAAGTAGAAACGAATTTAGGAAAATTCAGTAATTTTGACAAGAAAATTCACTAACTATGAAATGAAAGTCAATTGAAAATTGATTTTAAGGCCGTTTTGGAGTAGGAATTTGGGGGCCTAAGACCCTTCCCCTAAATTTTTGAAATAGAAATGAGGCTATATAGTTTTTGCTTCTTTTAAAAATAATAAGAAAATAATTATTTAAATTTATAAAAGTTAATGGTATGGTTTAGTTTGCTATGTAAATTCAGCAGTGTTAGACTTTCGTGCCTGCAAAAAAGTTTTCTCTTGACGCCGCCATTATTTTAACTAACTACACTCCACAGAATTTTTTTTGCCTTCAGTGCCCAGCCTACATATCAACAAGACTATATTAATTGATTGCCAGGGCCGGATTTAGGCCTTAAGAATCCCCTGAGCTAATAGAATTTGCGGGTTCACTTCATTACGTAAGTTCGCCCACCTGTGTCTATAAAAAAAAAGTAGATATATTTTTAGATATGTTTTTTTTTTTTTTTTTGGTGTAACATATGAAACACTTCAACTCAAGAGGGTCCCAAATACTCGTTGGAGACGTGAAAATAACAAGACATCGAAGTCAAGAAATGTTTGTCTGGAAAATTTTATGCTATAAGTGAGTGATATTTGTTTCAGAACAGATTAATTTAACTTTAAATTTGCTAATTTTACGAAAGTAACGTTTCAGAAATGTATATTTTATTTTAGCGGAATTTTCAAACCCGAAAACATAAGTTTTGTTTACATTTCTTTAAAAAAAAGTTAAAAATGGCCGTTTCGATTTGTTTCTCCGAAGAATCTACTAAAAGTCATTCAAATTTCTATTTGAAATACTCCACAGTATTTTTTCTCTCTGGAATTAGAAAATTTAATCCTTTAGCTTTCAATTGAAGCTAGGGGAAAAACTTCAAAAAGGATCTTCCCTTCATGAAAAATACATTTAAACCTTAGGTATACGAATTTTTGGAGGTCAGTCAGTTATGTGCCATGCGTGATACACGCTTGGGCGATCATGTATCTTTCGATACATGACTGACGAGGCAGATTTTTCCCGCAGCAGGTTACCATTTCTTTCTGCAGTAGACCAGTTGCCATCCAAGGCGATGAACACGGTCTGCCCTGCTATTTACCCAAAGCTGGGGGGGGGAAGAAGAAGAGGATTCATACTTTTCCCAAGGCTATTAGCACATTAAGTGAATGTAATGGGTTTGACTGAAATTCGAACTCGGATTCTCGATTCCTCAATCCAAACCGCTATCCATTACTTCACCGTGAATTGTTTCAAATTACTTCAAAGGAGCCCCATTAAATCTGAAAAATAGACAAATCTCTTCTGTTCTTATATTTTGATTTTTGTTTTAGTTTAATCAGGGGCCAAGGACTAAGAATTACTACAGACGATACTAGCCACTGGTGGGTACGTCACATTCTTTCAATGCAGTCAATACATTAGTGTATTTGTAAAATGTACGATAACCACACGATGTTTCTGGATCTAATAAGTGTGTATGCGTTTCAAGTACGTTTTCCTTTTTGTTGTGTGTGTGTGTTTTTGTTACATTATTTTTGTCTCAGACTGTCTCGTGCCCCATTGATAATTCCACTGGTTTCTCGCCCCACCACCTCTGTCAAAATGTGATAGTCAGACCAGGAACCCGGGGGAAAAAAAAAAGAGTCAAGAAAGGGTGATTTGAAATAAAAGTGGAGGGTAGTCCAAAGATAATGATACCAGTAAGAAGAAGGATGTTCTTCTCTTGATGCTTTGCCACGGCACCGCTTCGTCAGCCTTCCATTTTGGTCCCGGCATCTACTTCCAACCCCTCAACCCCAGTTCTATAACTGCTGTGCCTCTCCGACCCGACCCCCCGCCAATCCATTCGATAATCAGTTAATTCTCTTCAACTTCATAATCAACAGCATATGCCCCGGCTTTATCATTTCCAACTACTTCGTCTTTGATCAGTTTCTTTGCGTCCATTGGGTCGGTTTCTTCTTAATATCCATCTTTAATTCACATAATAGCCTTTTCGTGACACTACAGACCTTTTTCGAAGAGGTGGGCGTTTAGAAAAATAACATGAAATCTTAAAAAGAAAATTAAAGAAATAAAGATGAGGATAAAAAAAAATTAAAAGAGAGAAACGAATAGAGAAGAAAGGCAAAGAGAAAACGAGAGTAGTCAGAAAAGAAAGTAAGACAAGAGAGGAAGTGATAATCGAACAAAGTGAGTGAAGAGAGTGTGTAGAGATGGGGGATGAAATTCATAATAGGGTAAAAATGTAATTAAAAAAAAATGAAGAAAGACGAGAAAGAGCGAGTGAGGGGGAAAAGAAAGCAACAAAAAATGTCGAAAGAAATAGAAAAAGAAAGATTAACAGGGCAAAAAGTTAACAAGAGAAAAAAGTGAAGAAGAAATGAAAAGAATAGAAAGATATAAACGCGTGGTAATGAGCGGGAAGAAAGAAAGTGAAAAGGTAAAGATCTAGAGAGAAACACAGCAGGGAAGAGAAAGGAAAGAAAAGGATAAAAAAAAAGAAAGATACATGCGTAGGAATTGTGGGAGTAAAACGTTGAGAAGATAAAAAAGAACGTAGAGTAAAGAAAAAGGAAAGAAAGATATGGACGCTTAGGAATGCGGGGAAAGAAAGGAAAAGAAATAAAGGAAAGAGAAAAAGAAAGAAAGGAAAAAGAAAGACCTAGAAAAACAGCTGAGAAGAGAAAGGAATGAAAAGCACAAAAATATAGACGCAGAGGAATGGAAATAAAAGAAAAATCTGAAATTAAGAAAAAAAAAAAAAAAAAAAAACGTCGGAGAATAAAAATTTTTGAAAATGATAATAAAATAAAATTGTAAGTTTGTCCTTTTTAGAGTCAGAGATCAGGAATACTTGAATGAAGAGAAAAAGAACCAGACGAAATCTAGCGAAAATAGTTTCAACGTCTTTTATTTTTCAGAAGCAAACAAAACACGTTATAAAAGAAGCCTCCCAGCATATATTTCTGAGATAGATAAAACTAGTTGGGACCTGACAGTTTTAATGTTAATTCTAATTACACTTTTTAAAAGTTGTTATTTTTTTTAATCTTATATATTTTTACCGTTTCTCTTTGAGTTTTCAACACAACTCTTTGTCGAATATCATCGGACGTTTTATAAGTTGTCTTGTCTCTTTCACTTAAGAGAGTTTTCTTGAAGCTCGATTATAATTTGTTTTTATTTGTTCTTTAACGAAGTGTTAGTCGAGAAAGAGCACAAAAGGATTTACTTTAAAATGCGATGTCAATGTAAGCTTATTTGGTAACCTTGTTTTTTTTTCTAGGCAACTTGATCGGTTCGTGCCATCAAAGAGAATGAGTGATTACTTTTTCGACTATATACAAATCTTCAGACGTTTATTTTCTGTTTTATTCAGCTTTCTTCTTCTATATGTCCCTTCAGAATGTTGGTGATCATGGCTCACCACAATTTCCCGGCCTTTGTTCCTCTGGAAGAATTAGAAATAGAGTAGAACTAAATGGCTTATTAATTATAGTATATTTCTGTATTTAAGATACACCCACTAAAAAAAATGGAAATTAGAACTTCTCTGTATCTTATCTACCGATAAATATCATACCTGTAAAATGTTTTTATTTTACAGGATTATTTATGTATGGACTTTTTTCTAACTGGTATCATAGTGTAGTATATATTCCCTTTGATCTGCTGTCTTCTCGTCCTACTCTGTGGAACATCGGTGTCATGTTTCTACCATTGGGTAGTTCAAGGCAAAGCAATGAGTGAAACCTGATCCTGGTGATTCTAACCCTGCGGAAACACTTCCCTCATTGCACCAAATGAGGAGAATCAGAATATTTTGACGACTGTATGACGGTATTTACAATGGCTGACCAGTTTTAACTTTTGGCTCGTATATACGCGATTAAACGTCGATGTGAAAGCGATCATGTGTCATATCCTTCCAGCGTTGTGGAAAGTGGGAAACAAGATCAGAGTGTAGAATTTGTGCGTTTTACCTCGTATCAAAGTATCCCTTCTCGGCCTTTTGACCGTTTGATTTATTTTGTTTTACGGCATATCGACCTCAATGGGTTATTTTAATGCTGACAAAATTTTTAGGATAGTTTCGTATGAATATAATATGTATATACTTTGTAAGGAATCAGTTTATAGATCAGGTTTCATTGACATATTTTTGTAAAAAGGGTTTTTGTCGAGAGTCAAATGTATTGTTGGTAATATTTTTCCCCAAAATGTATTGCTAGGATTTTTTTTTTCTAAAATGTTTTGTCGGTATTTTTATAATAAAAATATATTTTTCATAGTATTTTGATCCCAGTTTGGGTGGGGGGTTAACTATCTGACCATAGCTGGAACCCAAACAGGTGCTACTACCCTTAGTCAGGATGTACCTGGGAACAACAGCAATTAAGAGGTGGTTCCACGCTCCTTAAAACCTCCAGATCAGAGGCCTTGCTGCCGGATGTAGTTTATCGTTATACCGAGTATGCCTTTTTTGCCGTGAGAGGCGCCAAATTAACTTCAGTTTTCAGATAATATCTCACCTTTTGGAGTGGGCTAAGGTAATTCCTTGGTACCTGTGACGTCACCAAAAGAGAAATGCTGATGGTGCTGTGAACTATTTTTTGGTCTCTGGCCTCATTTACGTGTCTGAGCCCCACATTAAACTCAGCCTTGTGCCATATTCTGTTCGTGTGGGCGTGCGAATAATATAATCGCTTCTCGACCTTTTGGACAGAATGAAAATAGTCTCTCCTCAAGTGTTCTCTCTTTCCCTCTCTGTTCTTTCCTCAATTGAAATGGAAGGTACCCAGTCCAGGGAATTTCAACCCTGCGGCAACAACTTCCTCATTGCACTAGGTATGTGGGGATCATATGTAATATCGACAGCAGTGTAACAGTGGTCGCAGAGATTGGACAATTTTTGTCCTTAGCCCATATGCATGTGTATGAGTACCCCCACATAAAAAAACGACCTTGTGTCACACTCTGCCTTAGTGGGGAGGTGGTCAGATCAATATTTCATCACTCCTCGGTTCTCTGACGGGAATCAGTGTAGTATCTGTCCATATTAGACGACCTTTCATATATGTGAATGATTACAAATGTTAAACATTTGAAAATAATTCTGCATGTTGTTAGTTTTCTGATATTTGAAATAATTTTCAAATTAATTATAATGGGAATAAAATAATGAATGATTTTAGTTTTAGAATAGCTTTCATGTCGATAAATCTAATGAAAATTTAAAAAATGAATGTAAATTTGTTACACTCACTATGATCGACCTTCTTCTTTTTTTTTTTTTTTTTTTTGAAACAAAAAAAAAAAACCCAGAAAGTTCAGATTTAAGAAACGTTAAATGTATTTCTCAATTGCATCATCGGTACTAAAGTAAACTGGTCTACTCATAAAAATAAGGACAAATTTTTGGGTGAATAAAGATTAATGTTTATTAGACATTGGTCAGAATCGAAAAATATTTGTTTTTTCCGATTTTAAAAAGATGGAATGGGATCTTATTCATAATATCGATACACTGTAAAATCGAACACTGTCTTTTTACAGAGTTATCTGGACTTAACTTAAGGTCAAATTTGAAACCGTGATCATTGATATCTGCATACGTTTTTAATTTTCTGAGTTTTTCAAACTTAAAAAAAGATTTGGAAGATGATTTTTTTTTTCGGAAAACACATACACAAACATTGGGTGATTATTAATTATTTATCCTAAATAAACAATAAACGGATATATATGCTTATTAATTTATGTAAATTTTTGTTCTTTAATTAAAAATGTATACATCACTTAGTTCTTTAAAAGTAATCTTTTTGTGAAAGATAAAAGAAAAAGGTCTGTTTCCATACGCGGAATAACTAAATCCAGATAACTCTGTAAAAAGTCGAGGATCGATTTTACATTGTATCGATATTATAAAGAGGGCCTATCTTATAAAATGATAATAAAAATCGATTCTGACAAATGTTGCACCTCGAGGAAGTTCTGATGAATGCTAATCTAGAAAAATTATTTCCAAAAAAAGATTTATCCCTATTTTTTTACTCGGGGACCTGTCTATTTAAGTAGTTCCGTAGTATCATTATAATCAGGGATGAAAGTTCACCTTAAATGTTAGAAATCTGATAATGCTTACATGTAAGACTTCTTTGAAAGTTTTTGTCACTTATTGCTACAAGGATTTGGTGAAAATAAATTTTACTCCGCCAAATCTGTTCTGTTGCAGTGGTTCTCAAACATTTTCTCTCTGGGGCACATTTCTGGAATGAAAAATAGCTCGCGCCTCACCAAATCTAGAGTCAACCATTATCTATCCTACCTATCCTCATAATATGCACTAATTACTCCTTCCTTTTACACTCTTAAAATAGTCTCATTCAGTAACCCACTACCTCAAGCCGCCGTTGGGCCGAGTATTAGGTGAAAAATAATATAAAAAACGTCGAGGGCATTTGTCATTGCTAATTACGATAACAATGTTTTTGACAGATGAATGTAGGTTTGTTACATTTGAATATTTTTTTAATCTCTGTCCCAAAACACGACACCAATTTCTAAGCAACCTAATATTTTCTGATCTAGATAACGGGGAAATGTGAAATTTGAGATCATAGTTCGAGTTCCGATTAAGACTGCTGAAACTATGAAAGTGGGCGGGGGCATAACCCTCCCCTTCATTCCGTAGTCATTCTCCTTGACTCCAATCATGCCACGATATTAGACAGAAATGATTGAGTCAGTTGTAGATGAGTAATTCATTTTCTCATCATTTCATTACTTGTTCAGATGGTGAAAGCAAAAATAGCTCTTTTACTCATTTTCAGCCGCGGCAAAGAACACTATGAGATAGATCTCTATAAATGATTGCCAAACATATGACGTTCAGTAATCTCGTTTCAAAGACCTAGTTTGCTAGTCTGAGTTCAATCCTTTCTGGATGCATCTGTAAAGTTTCTTTGTACTAGACGAAGCATAACCTATTACTAAATTTCCAGACAGACACATACGTGGGTATTTGCTTGATTAATTTTGTTTACCGACATATCAACCTGTATTGGTTATTTAATGCCAAAATCTAAATTTTTTTAACACAATTTTATAGCTTCAAGTACACATAAAATGTATTGTTGGTCATTTTACTATAAAATGTATTGCTGGTAATTTTACTATAAAATGTATTGTTGGTCATTTTACTATAAAATGTATTGCTGGTAATTTTACTATAAAATGTATTGTTGGTAATTTGACTATAAAATGTAGTGTCGGTCATTTCGCTAGGAAATGTATTGTTGGTAATTCTACTATAAAATGTATTGTTGGTCATTTTACTATAAAATGTATTGTTGGTCATTTTACTATAAAATGTATTGTTGGTAATTTTACTATAAAATGTAGTGTCGGTCATTTCGCTAGGAAATGTATTGTTGGTAATTCTACTATAAAACGTATTGTTGGTCATTTTACTATAAAATGTATTGTCGGTAATTCTACTATAAAATGTATTGTTGGTAATTTGACTATAAAATGTAGTGTCGGTCATTTCGCTAGGAAATGTATTGTTGGTAATTCTACTATAAAATGTATTGTTGGTCATTTTACTATAAAATGTATTGTTGGTCATTTTACTATAAAATGTATTGTTGGTAATTTTACTATAAAATGTAGTGTCGGTCATTTCGCTAGGAAATGTATTGTTGGTAATTCTACTATAAAATGTATTGTTGGTCATTTTACTATAAATATGTATTATTGGTAATTTTACAATAAAATGTATTTTTATACTTTCATAATGTTTTGTTTTTGTTTGAGGGATTCACTATATGCCCATAGCTGGGACCCTAACAGGTGCTACCACTCTAGGTCAGAGTGTACCTGGGAACAACAGCACTTAAGAAGTTGTGTGTAAATTATTCTCGAGTAGTTTGTAACACCCAAAATAATATCTGAAAGTTTCGTCTCTGTCTTTGAACAGAGTACGCTCAGGGGCGGCTCCCTCAAAGGACGGAGCCGCAAATGAGGAGAATTATACTGAGAGGTGCCGGCCCTGGGAAACAGCTGCCCGAGGCCGCGCCCTCTCATTGCACTAGAGAGAGGGATCGGTGCTTGCACCGATGCCAGCGCAACCGACGGTGGCGGGAGCTCGAGGATTTTTTGTTCCTTGCTCCTGAGGGTTTCAGGAAATAGAAATTAAGAAGTCGTTTCCCACTTCTCAAAACCTTCAACCTCCTGATTAGAGGCCTTGCTGCCAGATGTAGATTATCGATGAGTATTTGGACAGCAATCCCTCTTTATATGTTTCGTTGAATAAGACTGACAAGGTACTTTTGTTTTTTCTTGTATGCATACAAATGTTTTCTTTTCCGGGATTAATGGGTATAAAAAAAATGACCAAAAGTTTGTTGATACCGACCACTTTTGGCTAAACTATTATCCATTTTCAAAGATTTTTGTTACGGCAATTTACCAAGCGTAGCTTAGATGTGGTATATATATATATATATATATATATATATATATATATATATAAAGTTGAAAGAGGAGTCAGACAAAAGCTACGTTAGTTTAATGGATATCCATATTTAAGTCGATGCCCTGTTATTTTTCAAAAACTGTAAAAACTATGTTTACCAGCCTGCTCATTGTCTTTATTAAGTCTCTCAAATGTGCAGGTCGGTCGACGTGATTCGCACTTTAAAAACAGAAAAAATAAAATAACAGGGCGTCATACTACAACAGGGATATCTACTAAAGTAATGCCTGGAGTAATATAAAATAATGTCACGTAAAAAATAAAATCCATTAATTATATATATATATATATATATAGAGAGAGAGAGAGAGAAAATATTGTCATGCATTCTTGCCTATAGTGATTTTCCAAGCGTAGCTAAGATGTGGCACAAGACCGTGCCCCCTAATTTCGGCCTTGTGCCACATCTAAGCTACGCTTGGAAAATCACTATAGGCAAGAATGCATGACAAAGTGTAAAATGTTTTCTTTATCAATATTGTTCTTATATATGCCAATTATCTAATTATATATATTATTAATATCTTAGAGTAATACAAAATCATGTCACATAAAATAAAATCCATTATATAGACAAAGAAAACTTTTTACACTTTGTCATGCATTCTTCCCTATATATATATATATATATATATATATATATATATATATATATATAAGAATCCATTATATAGAACAATATTGACAAAGAAAAGATTTCTTTGTCAATATTGTTATCCTCAATTCAAGCCGCTATCCATTACTCCACCGTGCCTCCATTACATTCACTTAAGTGCTAATACCCTTGGAAAAGGTGTGAATCCTCTTCTTCTACCTCCAGCTATGGGTAAATAAGCAGGACAGACTGGGTTCTATAGCCTTGGATGGCAACTGGTCTAGGAGAAGGATAACTCTGAATTCAAAAAACTGCAGAGGGACCTTGTGGCACGTAGTGCACCAGGTCACTGTATTCGGCCCTTCAAAAAGTGTGGATGGTCCTGCCCGAAACCTTTACCACTATAATCAAATCTCATGTGCCGGTGTCGGGCTGTCAGTTTCCTGGAAACTGATCTGCTTGACCCTCATACGTTGAATTCGATGCCAATTCAACGCCTAACTAGGAAAATATTATTATATATTGTGGTGTATTTTAGTTGTTGAAAATAATTTTTCTTTTCAACTACTCAATTTTATTTTACTAACGATATTATTTTTTCTGAAGATGCGTCGGCCGAAAGGTATCTTAAATTTTAATACTTTTGTATCGTTTTTATGAAAAAAAAAAAACAGATTCTCTTTCTTAAGATCATTTTATCCTGATGTGGCAATAATAATCTGTTTAAATATATATATATATATGTGTGTGTGTGTGTGTGTGTTTGGCAAATGGTTTGCGTACACAATTCCATCCGCAAAGACACGCACATGTTCATTTTTTTTAACCTGAAGCATGCGCCAAGGTTTGAGTGTGACGCCCCCAGGACAAGTTTAGAATGGAGGCGGGGTGTTAGCATGCTGAAGGTGAGGTTTGGGAAGATATGGCGAGTCAGTGTATTTGGGGTGGGGGACACGCACGAGGCAGCTGCTGACTTCCTGCTTAAATAGATCTACCAGAAAAACCCCAAGATATATCAAGGGCTACGGACATGAACGAGATTGCACCCCGACTCTACGTAATCTCTGACCTACCCCAACCAAAAATAAATGATCGTTGGACCCAACTATTTTCTGTCCCTTGGGCTAGTCCTTCTGAGGAGCATACTGCATGCCTTGGTGTATTTTTTTTGGTGGTAGGATAAGATTAAAAAAAAAAAAAACGATTATGCTGGGTGTTGTTTGCTTTTAGAAAAATATTAAGCTTAAAGATATAAACGAAGGACCATAAGGAAAAGTTTGTAAGTAAGCAAGGTGATTTGGTGTTGTCAGCTTAAAAAATGGCAAAGTCGCCAGAAAGTGTGTGTGTGTCTGTGTGTTATATCGCTTACAGCTGGGTTCATTTGGTGTTTTTGATACTAGATACATGCGCGCGCGCACACACACACACACAGATAATAAATACCGCCGAAGATTCGCGATACCTCAGGTTTAAAATGATTTTTTAAAAATGAAAATCTTCCTTGAACCATTTATTTTAGTTTTAATTTCAAGCTAATAGATTATAAATTTAATATTTACAATAAGAAAAATACTTTCCTGCATTTCAAAACTAATTTAAATTTTCTTTAAGGTGTTTTACTTTTAGTCTTCATTTTTTTTTTAAATCAATAACATTGGCTGAATTTAGCGCCATTTTTAGCCATCTTTATCTGTCATCGCGGTGTAATTCTCTTTATTAAAAAAATCTTTCAAAAATAATATATACTTTTCTGAAACTTTATTTGAGGAATATTAACTGATTTAAAGTTTAATTAATAATTTGAAACAAATATTACTTTTAAATGCATTTTAACACGGCGCGGAGACTGCCCAGCATTGACTGCCATATATAGTAAGACTGATATTACGTGACAGTTCAGTATACAGTGTAACCCGGATATAAGAGAGTTGTCGGGACCGGAGAATCTGTTATATCCGGGTTTCTCTTATATCCGGGTTTGGTCTATTTTATATACAACACAGGCTCTAATTTGTGACCAGAGAAAATCTCTCTTATATCCGGGTCACACAGTACTTTTCTTTATTTCTAACGATGATTTTCCTAATCTGTTAAGTTTTTAATATGCGTCGTTTGGTTTGGTTTGTTTTATGGCATGTCAAGCTCGATGGGTTATTTTAATGCCAACAAGATTATTATATTTTTTTCAAAAGTGTATTGTTGGTAAATTTTTTTCGAAAATGCATCGCTGGCAATATTTTTGTTTTAAAAAATGTATTGCTGGTAAAGAGCTTTCCAAAAATGTATTTCTGGTATTAAAACCTATTTTTATACTTTCATAGTGTTTTGACCCCTTTTGGCAGGTTAACTATTTGCCCATAGCTGGGACCCTGCTAGGTGCTACCACCCCGGGTCAGGGTGGACCTGGGAACACCAGCAATTAAGAGGTGGTTCCACGCTCCTCAAAAGCAAAACCTTGTGATCAAAGGCCTTGCTTTCGGATGGAGTTTATCGTCTTACCCAGGACGGAGTATACGTTGCGATATTTCCTCTCAGGTAAAATTGAGCGAAAAATTAACTGCCCTGATTAATACATTTTTTTTACTAGTCCCAAATCTCCACTCTCCGTGCTTATATTCGACTTATAAGTAAAAAAAAACAAACAAACAATCTTTTGCTCGATGACCAGTATTTTAACTTTTCTATGCTAGCAAAAAGGGTGGTTTACAAGCCTCCTAAATTAACCTAAGTAAGTATATCACACATTCAAAAATAAATACGTAAATGAGGGAAAGAAAAACTCAACAAAATACCATAAAATAAATGAAATGCTTTATTGAAATCGACCGTCAGGAGTTGTTAATTTTTTAACCACATTTTCCTTTTCCAGTTTGCGAATAAGGCGTGGCACATTAAGATCAAATTTAAGCTGTGCAAAATGTTTTTGTTCGAGTAGTTCCGACTGTGGCCAGTAATAAAGTCACAATTAATTTATGGTATCTAAAACTAAAAAGTCATCTACTTCTGTGCTGTAGTTTCTGAGTCAGCTTTGTGTGCGACAGAAATTCATAGTTATGTAAATCGATCCAACCTCTGTCTAAAAAATGTTTTCTTACAAAGTTACGATCACTTATTCGACATACAGTGTAACCCGGATATAAGAGAAACCCGGGTATAAGAGAGATTTTCTCTGGTCCCAAATTAGAGCCTGTGTTAATGTATATAAAATAGACCAAACCCGGATATAAGAGAAATCCGGATATAAGAGACTTCTTCTCCGGTCCCGACAACTCTCTTATATCCGGATTACACTGTATTTCATGATTAGGAAGTACCTAGTATCCCATAAGACCCGACTATTTGAAAAAAGCCTTAGTGTTTTTAAAATTTGCGCCAAAACGTAAACAAACCAAGGATTTATTTTAAACTGTATAATAAAAATCGTTTTCTGACAATGCTACGGACATATATTCGATATATTTCATTTAGGAAGTCCCACTTTCCCATAAGACCCCGACTATATGTGAAGAAAGTGTTAAATTTAAAATTTGAATTGAAAGTTCCTTACATTTTCAGTTTATTTATGAGACTTGGAATTTGTCTACTTTTTGGGATAATAGGCTGGGAATTTGTCCGCTGGGTGCTAACATTATCCTGATTCTTTTTCTTTTTTCTTGAGACTTTTTTCCGTGATTTTTTCTTTTTTTTTACCTGAATTCGTTTCTCCCGTCACTTGTCATTATTAGGTTCGTTAATGTTATTAGTTTACAATATAAAAAAAAGTTTTCATTAATTTCATTCTCTTTCTTAGAAACGTTGTTAAATTAAACTTAAATGTACGCCACATATACCTTAGGCGTTTTTAAATGGATGGCGGAACGAAGCTGGTGGGATAGTAAAACAAAACAAAAAAAAATGGTGAACGTTGTTAAAAGCTACAAAGGATAGGAAGTTGTGGAGTGCCATGCTCGACACGGTACATAGAAAAACAAGTGACTTCATGTGTATATATTCTTTTATAAGAACATGATGCATAACTTGACAAAGCCATAGGAAGATTTTTTTTTTTTGTTAAGTTTCTTTTGTATTTTCTCCTGTCACCCCCAAGTAATATGTTGTAATCAATAATCCTTAGATTTTTTATCGTTTATTTTGTTATTTTAATGAAAAGAGCAAATTCGTTCATATCTCGCCGTTGAGCTGATTGGGAAAATTCAAAGGTCAGAGTGGCAGTGTTTTGCACACAAAACATCCACCCTCGAATTTTTAGCTTAAAAAATTACTATTACTACTAAAAATAAAATTAAATAACATGTTCTACTCAAAACCTAAATTTACACACCTTACATATGCAAAGCGATCTCTAGGTAAATTACAACAAGCTTGAACGAGTAGAAACAAAATTTTAATGACACACAAATTTTCAAATCTCCCAGTTAAATTTCGCTGCGAATCTGTTTGTTCGCACATCGGTTCGCGCCAATAATATAAGGGAACCAACCCGCCATACTAGTTGAAGAAAAGGGCGGATGAAGGGACTCTCTGCAAATGACTGGCACATGTCCTTAGAATTATTCAGTATTTTAAAGTTTAAACATATATCTCATAAATTAAGTTAAATGGGATAATACAATGACACTGTTCAGAGGTTTCAAAGAAATATGACAAAAGAGGTCTTCAACGATACATAAGTAAAATAAAAAAATAACTAAGTTTTCTTTTCTTTTAATTTAATTTATGAGATATATGTTTAAACTTTAAAATACTGAAGAATTCTAAGTTCTAATTCCGTCAGAATTCTTCAGTATTTTAAAGTTTAAACATACAGTTTAACCCGGATATAAGAGAGTTGTCGGGACCGGAGAAGAAGTCTCTTATATCCGGGTTTCTCTTATATCCAGGTTTGGTCTATTTTATATACATTAACACAGGCTCTAAGTTGGGACCAGAGAAAATTTCTCTTATATCCGGGTGTGTATCTCATAAATTAATTTAAATGAGGTCACCACAAATACCTCTCAAACATGTCAGCATTCACTCAAAATATAAAAGAAAAGAAAACTTAGTTATTTTTTTATTTTACTTATGTATCGTTGAAGACCTCTTTTTTGTCATAATATTTCTTTCAAACCTCTGAACAGTGTTATTGTATTATCCGCGTCATTTCTCATAATCAGGAAGTTATGTTTCTTTTACAATTTTCTCTCTCCTTCTGTCATATTCCTTCAGGATCTATCTCATGTCTCCAGCTATCGGCTAAATAGTAGGAGTTGGATTTTAAAAACAAATATTCTAAAAACATTGTTAATGTAATATTCACTCGCAAAAAAACAATCTTTCTTACAATCTGTTTTAGTTTTAAATCCCTCCCCGCCAATTATTTTGGGAAAAACGTTTCATTTTCAGAAAATTTTTTATTTATTTTTTAATATAGTAAATGAGAAACTGAGGCACCTTAAAATACCCGGGCGGTGGCTAACACTTCTACCCGGCGCCTGAGTTGACAATTAGACTGGTTTCAAGCTCAGAAGGGCATAAAAAGAATCAAGATGGACGTATAAACACGTTTGTAGCCGTTTTTTTTTTAAACATTATCTTTTGGACGTGTTTATTCGTCCGTGTCTACGCCGGTGACGTGGTTAAATAACCTCTGACGGATTGGTAAACCGTAAAGAAACAAGTGAAATCAGTTGATCAATCTCGTCGGTATTTCGGCAGACGTGGCACCCACAACTTCCAGACTTCCAGCGTTGGTGGTTGTCATTTTATTTTATTTTTGTTCGCGTGGTGTGGCACTTACTTCTCACCGATAGAACGTGGGTGATTTGCTACAATGTGAGATGGCGGGTCCTTGCCGTGAAGGTTAGAACTGGTGGGACCAAAGAATGTAGTTCGTCTGAACAGTGAGAGGTTCGCCACATCCTGCCTGTGAGAGAGAGAGAGAGACGTTGGAGGGTGGAAATAATTCGTCATACACAAGGGCTCGGAGACGCTTTTTGAAAAAAACTGGAAAGTAAGGACTGGGCAGCTCGCGCCCAAATATGACAATAGTACTCCATTTTCGGCCTGATCTGGCTCTTGTAAAGGTAGTGGAAAGCATGAGGAGTCAAGTATTCTAAGCAAAGTAAGAATCAAATATAAATTCACACTTTACAAATGGAGTACTCCGTTTTTTTTTTTTTGTTTTGTTTTTTTTAAACTACTCTTCCTGATGCAATTTTAATCAACCTGATTCATTATATTTGGGGAAAAAGAAATATTCTCTACCTGAATTTAACAATATATAATGGGACACTGTGAGGATCAAACTCGCAAACAGATTTTAATAGATTAGTTTTATTTTTTTTATTATTCGTTAGTAGATGAAACAGTTATTTATATTTTAAAACTGCATTTTTTTCTATTGTGTTTTTATGAAGTTAAATCGGTTGCAAACAAGAAATTTCTTTTGGCTAATATTCATGGGCAGATAGTAATCTTTAATGCAATTAAGATCAGTGGATGTTTTTATTCTCGCCTTTTTTTTTTGTCTGTCATGGTAGATTAAAAAATATCTAAATAGATTTATGCCTTTTTACAGTTTATTGATAATGATTCTTTCAGTTATCTAACCTTTTCCTCTTAAATTTTTTCATTCTTTTTCTCTCTCTTCTTTCCTCTTATTTTTTTTTATCTTTCTTTATCTTATCTTCTTACTTTATTTTATTGTCATTTCTCTTAAGTTTTTCTTTTCCTCTGCCTTTCTTCCCCCCTCCTTTCCTTTTCCTTCTTATTTCTTCTTCCTTTATTTTCCTGTCTTTCCTCTTAATTTTCTTCCTTTCCTTCTTCCTTTCCCTTTTCTCTTCCTTCTTCGTTTATTTTCTTTTTGTTATCTTTCCTCTTAACTTTCTTTCTTTCTTCCTTTCCTTCTGCCTTTATTTTTCTTCTTTTATTTGTGTCTTTTTTCATCCGTTATTTTCTCGACTTTCTTGTCTGTCTTTTTCCTTGTCACGTTTTTCTCCTTTCTGTACTTTTCATTTCCTTGCTTTCCTAACTACTTCCTATTTTTCTTTCTTTCTTATTTACTGCTTTCTTTTTCTTCAGATAATAAAGGAGTTTCCTGGGATTTCCTTTACATATCACTATTCTTCGTGATCGTTCTTAATCTTCTTATCGTTACTGAATTGGAGGATTTCTTTCAATTCTACATTCTTGCAATTGTTATTTCAGGTCCTTATATTTTGAAAATTTGTCCAATTCCTTTGCTGAGATGTTTTTCTTAGATTGGATGACCATGTCTGTGTAATATCACTTATGTGTTTTTTTTTTTAAAGTAATTTTATCATTATATATGGCGTGATGACTTGTGTAGTGTGGTTGGTATGTATGGCGAAATCCCAGAGCATGTAAACATTTTCACCTTCTACCATTGGTAGTGATTTATGCTCATATCATTTTCGCCATATCAAATACGTGTAATATATATATATATAATATGTATGTGTGTGTGTGTGTATGTATGTAGATACAAAAGTGCATGCGCGCGAATACACGTAAGCACGCACACACTATGAAAAAAAAACTTTCACCAATGAAAAGCGCATGAAAAAAGAACATTCGAAAAGTATAAACAGTCAATTTCTGATACTCCCTGACGACTGGGCGGAGTGATTCCAGGAGGTGGGCTTCGTCTCCGAAACTTTGGTGTAAGGATGACGAAGGTAACATCAATCAGCTAAGTGACAAAACTTTTACTTGTATTAATTCTATATATGTATACGTATTATATATATATATAAAGTTGAATATATATATAATATATATACACACACACACACACACACACACACACACATGCAAACGGATGTGCACGTATTCTATATATGTATGTGTATTATATATATATATATATATATGCAAACGAATGTGCACGTATATATACACGTGTTCACCTATATATATGTGCAGAGTTTTGTCCAACAATATCAACAAAACATGATATCCTTGATAACAAATGTAGCAGCATTTGAAAGTACACGGAATAAAAAAACAAAAAATGATTTGGAAAAGTTTACCGATTGCATAAAACAACTTATTTGAAAACTTGTTTAAAAGAATACTTGCTGACTAAATGATAAAAAAAAAATGAGCGGGGTATTCGACTGGATACGAAAATTTGGGTTTACAGAGCTGTTGTACTTGCCATCCTTTTGTACGGCTCAGAGTTGTGGACTTCATACAGGTACCATTATACGCCAGCTGGAGGTTTTCCATAAAAGCTGCCTGCAATCTGTGTAGTAAACCTTCGAAATAGGACATCTAACGTAGACCTGTTTAACAGGTGTAATATTGGAAGAATCGAGACTTTTCTCATACAGTCTCAGTTACGGTGGACTGGTCTTGTCTTGAGAATGTCTGATGGCAGGATACCCAAGATCTTAATGTACAGCCAGTTAGATCAGGGCTACAGGAATGTAGGACACCCATGGCTAAGATACAAAGACAAGCTGAAAATCAACTTGTCAGCTGTCAATATACCACATAACACCCTTGAGCGCTTAGCATTGGAGTGGGTAGAATAGAGATCAACGTGTTTTAGTGGACTCAGCAGTTTTCAATCTGCTTGTCTGAATTATCTTCAAGAAGCGAGAGCAAGAACTAAAAGGTTAGCCAATCTAACAGTGATCTCATCTCACAATTCTCACTCTTACTCCATATGTGGCCTCCTTTGTAAATCACTAGCGGGTTTTAAATGCCACTTAAGATTATCGCACAAAATTTCATATCTGAATCAACTAAACTGTCAGATCCTCATACATCGAAACCGACGGGAGAGTCCATTTAACAGAGTCCATTTAACAAAGCGCACGAATACTACATTGAACAAAAGCAGGACCTGATGCCTCTGATTCTCGTGAAAATGCTGAGGAGCACAGACGATAAATACTTAGATGTTCTGCTAAATTCGTGATTTAAATTCAACTAAAAAACTCGCTTGAGATTGCGAGTAAGAAAATTAGGTTTATAAAGAATATGAAAAAAAAAATTGCAGCGAAAAAACGGTTTGCAATTGTACGTCCCTTTTCTACTTTATAAATATAAATAAATTTGTTTAGAAAGTTCGATTTCCGACCATGACACTCGAGTTTGAATCTCATCATGGTCGATCAGGAAGGATTTTATCGCCTCTCTTGAATCCCAGCATCCGGCACTCGAAAGCGGCTGAAGACCTTACCACGGGTTGATCCAAGTCATGTAAGTGAAATTTGGTATACGATAACACAAAGTCACAAGAGTTTCAGGGTACTGGCCTTGTTCAAACTGCTGATCACGTCAGATGATGCCCTTTCTCCCACAAACTGGAACTAAGACCCGGTCAGCATAGTTGCACTAGAAATCACAGATGGGCTCTCTGGGTGTTGAACAAACACAAATTTTTTTCGAGCATGTGTCTGCAGCTGAGATTGACTGGCAGACAGGCATACTTGGATATGAGCGACCGGCCATTATTGAGTCATAAATAATTTCCGTTTCTGTTTATTCTTCCAAATATAAAATGCAGTTATTTTTACTCAATTCTACAATATTCACCATTACTTGCCGTGACTTGTTGCCAGAAAACTCTTCCGTATTTTTGACTCATTTCACCCCAAGCCAAGCGATAAAGCCACTAGGATGCTGGGTTTCATTTTTATTCTTTTCATTTTCTTTACAAGGCCCGGGAGCCACTCGAGGTAGAGGGTTACGTTAGGAGGCCCTTTGTGTGTATAGGAGTGGAAGATAACGGTTAACCCTAGCCTCGAGCTGATTGTAGTGATCGGGGAAAGAAGATGTTCAAGTGGAACACTTTTCACCGACGGAATACGGGGGAAATGTGGGTGGTTTGCTACTATGTAAGTGGCATGGCGTGTTCTTGCCGTGAAGGTTTGACTTGGCGGAACCAGGGAATGTAATTGGTTCGAGCACTTTCCGTGAAAGTAGCAGTAGCGCCGCGAGGGGCTTGCAACATCCCGCCTGTGGGAGAGAGGTTGAGGGGTGGAGAATAATTCCTCACCCACAAGAGCTCGGAGACGCTTTTGGACTTTATCAAGGCTGGAGAGTGAGGTCTGAGCAGCTCCTTCTTAAATATTACAACAGTACCCCATTTTTGGCCTGATCTGGCTCTTGTAAATATAGAGGATAGCAGGAGGAGTCAGGTACTTACTGGAGCGGTACAGGGAACTGATCATTTTACATGCATCCTTAGCGATGGATCGTACATACGAGATCCACTTGAGGTCGGGCGTGAGATTGAGGCCCAACAGTCTTTCAAGGCACAGTGCTTCTCCGAGAGGACCTAGGGAGTGAAAGAGAGTGAGAAGACTTTAGTGAGGAGAAGTGAGGAAAAAACATTAAAAGAACAGGAAAACAAAAGCTAGCGAATGATGTAGCATTTTAAATTTTTGAAGATTGTAATTGTCAGGGAAGCAAGAAATCAGAAGGGAGTTCCACAAGCGAGAAAAGAAACTATTAAAATAGAACTGGCGGTTACATGAAGTTAGTTCAACAGAATAAACAGTGAGACTTTGTTGTCAGTCTATTAGCACGCTTAAATTCATGCAGTTGAGGCATCAAGGGAACAGCTCATCATAGCAAAATGCCATGAAAATATTTGTGAAAAACCCAGAGAGAAGCTCCCCACAGGTTTTGACGAACGCTTGAATCTGGTTCTCATTAGAGAAAATCAGATTCAAGAGTTCCCACCCAGGGTGTAATCAAATGAGCAGAAGTGTTTTTCTTTACTGTTTGATAGTTACATTTCTAGTGACCTAACGACTAGATTCTTCGCGTATTTTTTTTTTTTTAGTTACTGAACAGTTGAGATTTGTCTCTCTATGACTTTCTGTCTTTTCCCAAAGCTGAAATTGCTAATGAAATGTTCTGGATGTTAAAGACAACGCAGCAATGCAGCTGATGATGGTCCCAAAAGAGGACTCGGCAAACGGTTTTGAAAAGTGGATGGTCCGCTGCAATGATTGTGTGGAGTTCAAATGTTGGGTACTGTGAAGGAAAGTCAGTATATCATTCGCTTAGGTAGACCATTTTAAAAAAAAATATTAACTCATATCCTCCTGTCGTCAGTTTAAAGTGACGCCTTTCTTTTTCCTATGTATCTTAACTAAAATATATAAATTATAATTTTTGAGCGTGAGAATTTCATTGAAGTTTTCATGTGAAATCATGAAAATATAAGAAATTTAAGCAAAATAGTCACACACACACACACACACACACACATATATATATGTATGTATATATATATATATATATATATGTTAAGATGTTGAGTTGTGGTTAGTAGACACAAACGCCAAATAACACGTAACAATAAAAAGGGTTTTAATAGGTTGGTAAAAAAGGTACAGAAATCGCCTGAGTAGTCAATAACTAGCTCAGCTAAGAACTTCTCTGTCTATCTGTCTTAGTATTTATCGATCCACCCACGAGGATTGAATATGGCACAAGGCCGGTTTAATGTGGGTATCTCCGAGCCCGTTGGCTCGGCCAAAAATATAGCCTTTGAACCCGCCTAGACGGGTTCAGGCCCTGTCTACCTCCCCGGACGAAACCCTGCCCTTCGGTAAAGCTTCGTCCGGGTTCCTCTCTGCGTTAGCAGAGAGTTCGACAGACGTCGCTTACAGTCAAAGACTGTATCACGACTCAGCTAGACTCGGAGGTCTTACTCTCTCTGTCTATCTGTCTTCCCCATATCAACTGACATGCCACTATTTAAAGTCTTTGTTCACAGACGCAGACAAGTTCATCTTCAAGAGGGGTGGTAGGTTTCCGACACAACAATATAATATATATATATATATATATATATAAAGAGAAAACTTAACTGTCACGTTTCGTCCTCTGATGGATTTTACCAAGGCAAATGTAAGGATTTTATTTGGCAACAAAGAAAGTTTTATTTTGCAGCTTAGAAAAGTTTTCCTATTGCCATTGTTCATAGTCATTTTACAGATATATTTTTAAATACATCTGAACTTTTACACACACACTTATATATATATATATATATATATATATATCTGTTTAAACTGACGTCAGGCTGATATAAATTTCTTTGATATTTTCTGTGCCGCATTCATTTATGAATTTTACTGCTAATTGACAAAAAGTTTCCATTTGATTTTAATGCTTCTGCTTATAATATTATTTAACTATTTTATATCAATTGTTCTGCGTTTAAACTAACGTCAAATTTCAAATGATTGTTTTCCAGGTTGATACAATGCAATATTTTAACTCTAATTTCCCCAACTGATTCTATTGCTGAACTTTACCAAATCTTAGAAATAGCAATTGTGGGAACAATTAAATTGTTGTTGTTGGAGGAATTGTATTGTAGATATTTATTTTCTATCGCAAAGAAGATAAATTTGATATGAATTTTTTAAAAATTTTGTCGGCTTAGAGTCAGACATGCTCGTGGCGTAGTGATTATCGACACAGAAAAATGAATTTACAAGGTTAGGTTTCAAATTACTGTTACGTTCATTTCACTCGTCAGTTATGAGTATATAAAATAGTGGGGCAAATTGTGATATTTCGCTTTTGTGTAGAGGGCATCCGATCTAAGAGAACAACAACTCTGGATCCAGAACAGTGGAAAAAGCAACGGGACATATATTTTTTTCCAAGAAATTAAAGAAATGGTCACTGTGAAATGCTTGCGTGTCTTTCTCCCGAAGGTTACAGCATTTTGAAGAAAAACACACGCATGCGCTTACAACTCGCATAAATCACATGGTGGGTTATCCAGAAACTGTCTGGTTTCTTCGTCTATTGCTACAGGCATTAGGTCTTGCCCTGACTTTCCTTTTCTTCGAGGAATGATGAGATATTGCCTGGAAGATGGGTTCCCGGTAACCAGGATTAAGTTATTATATTTCCAAGTCTAAAGGACTGGAAAGTAGATCTTGTCTGAACGTAGTAAAAAATTATTATCCCTGGAAGAAGGATGAAATCAAGTAAAACTTATTATTATTGCATTGATCACAGACAGCAATAGAACTACGACATCGATTAGTTTTTGCATGGAAGATTATTTCTGGTGAACATTAAATTTGGCCATTGCAAATCGTTTGTTGTGTAATGGATGACTTATTAAAAACATTTTGGCGGTCTTCTGTGAGCCTAATCTTTCTCATCTCAAATGGCGGCTACGTTAGAACTTTTTTTTTATTTATTTATTTATTCATTATTCGATCAACCATGATCTCTCCACCTTCCTCTTATCTCAATGAAAGCATTCATTATCCTCCACCCTTTCGGTTTTGATTCGGATTGATTGGAAGTTGAACATTTTTTCAGTGATTTACTATTTAATGTTGTTTTAATTTTAGTCTTGTCTTCAGAATAATTATCCTTTTTATGAAGACGGCGTGACACTGTTAACCCCATTATCCCCCTATCTAAGTTATCTCTAGAAAAAAAAAAGAAGGTACCAACCCCCGCCCAGCCACCGTTGTGGTGCCTGTTGATATTATTTCATTTATCTGTCTGTGTGTCGTCTTCAGGACTGGCTTCTGCAATAGCAAGCAAAATCGCATTGTCTTCTCAGCATTTTATAAATGTGACAAAAAGACAGTTTTGTTCGGTGAATATATATTGTCAGCGTCATGTATAATGTTGAAAAACAGTTGAAATTGTCTATATTTGTCATCGTACCATATTTGCAGTGTACTCATCCACCTATTTTTTTCCTGAGTTCTCTTTTGTCTTGTGTGTTGATAGATACATTACAAATGTGTACTCTCTCTCTCTCTCTCTTTCTCTATATATATATATATATATATATATATATATATATATATATATATACACTACAGTTCAAAAGTTTGAGAGTAATTTTTTTTAAATTGGACCAACAAGTAGTTGCTTTGTACTTTTAATAAGAGAAAATTATAATACAAGGTTAAAAAGTGAAACAGGACTTATTATTAGAAATTTTATTATGGCAAAAAAGAAAAAAAGCATTTTATAAATTAATTTTTGCTCTCGTCAAAATATCCACCTTTAGCGTTGGTTACTGCAGCAGAATTTTTGGCATTCGTTGCAAAAGTTTCTCAAAGTATAAGTTTAATAATTGATTCCATTCTTTTTTCAATGACTCGAAGAGCTATTTTTCCTTTTTTTTTTTTTTTCACTCTTCTGTTAAGTTCATCCCATGCTAATTCTGGGGGTGACTTCAAACTTTTGAACCGTTATATATATATATATATATATATATATATATATATATCTTTAAGGTATGCTATATTTATAATTCAATGTGCTCACTGTCGTGGAGAGAGCGTACGTAAATATAAAAGTGGACACTGAGGTCAACAACGATCGGCAACAGTCTACTCCATGCTTGAATTCAATCTTCATGATCTGAAGATTTTTTTTCAAGCATGAAACAGATGGTCGCTGTTTGTTGTTGACCCCAATGTCCGCATTTATAAAAGTGAACATATATAGAGAAAGAGAGAGGGTGGACATAACATGATGACAGGCAGCTTCATGTCTTAAGCAATCATCACATGGTCCTGTGACGGTCAGTTTTACGCCTTAAGCATGAAACTAACCGTCACTACGCACTGTTAATTTCTGTTTACACTGTTTATATCGATAAACAATTTGTTCCTGGATATTGAGCACTCTTCCCACAAATATATCACAAATTTCAAACTCTCTTTATTTCACACACACACACAAATATATATATATATATATATATATATATATATATATATATAATTATTTATATATTATATGCGCGTTACTTATTAGAAAGCGCTCAATATCAGAGATAGAGCTAATATACTCACATCTATCCAACCAAATATATATATATATATATATATATATATATATGTGTGTGTGTGTGTGTGTGTGTGTGTGTGTGTCTGTACATCTCCAATATCATAACAAAAATATTATTGAAAATATATAATTTGTCTTGAAAGTTGAAGTTCGCTTTGTTGAATGTTGTTTTGGGCTCAGTTGATGATTTTTTGGACTCATGTTTTATGTTTTTCCTTTAATTGAACACCAAGCAAGAGGAATTGTGTAAGTCGCAATGCAGTCCTAACTAAAATATCTGTTAAACAGGAAAACGCCTGTTTTTTTTTTTTTTTTTTTTTTTTACTTTAACTCCGCCGTCAAGAAAATTTGGGCAAACATGGATAATAAAATTTAATTTCTGTCACGATAGCGTTCGTATACTTAACGTGATCACGTTTTGTTTCGCCAGTTGAGTTTTTTTGAAATAATTTTTTATGGAGCCGAGTCATTTTATCGAATTCTCTGTCGAAACATTATTCATATTATTATTATTATTATTTAAAATTGGCCATATTTATGGTTGTAGTGTGTTCACTGTCGAGGATTGAGCGTATGTTAGTCGAAACAGTGTGGACATAGAAGTCAACAGAGTTGTTTTCTATATCCACTTCTGTCTATATTTCTGAGATGAGGTATTCTAACTATTTACATTGATCGAACTGTTGTCCCCGTCTTTATTGTCATATTCATGACGTTTCGGCAGTTGTACGCTCCGGACTTGTTCAGGATCTGCCTATATTTCTGAGATGAGGTATTGTAACTATTTACAACAAAGATGAGGTATTGTAACTATTACATTGATCGATGTTGTCCTCGTCTTTATTGTCATATGCAACAGACTCTTTCAGATTTTGCCGATTCCACTCTACGTTACACTAGCCGCTAACACTAATTTCGTTGATCCTTACTATTGCATAGGAAGATTGAGCCTTGTTGCGTGCTCCAAATATAATTGTCTTGTGTCAAACTAATCTAGGCTTAGTTAGAAACTAAAATTGGGTAACGCCTTGAATTCCCTTAATTCCAACAGCATAAATTCACCAGTGTCTTCCTGCATATTTGTTTTTCTTTGCTGTCTTCGGGAAAATTGGGTAAAGGCTTTCTTTACTCAGGCCAGCCGTTAGCTGAATTAATTGGAATTACACGCTGTAAACGGGGCCGTGGTGCCTGCCATTCCTGACAAGACCCGGTTTTCCTATCCCAGAGAGTATTCTTGGAGGTTTTTGTCATCCCATGTTTGGTAAAAGGATTTGGTTGTGTAGCGTCCGTTTCAGTGACTCTTCTACCCTCTCGTGTTCTTCCCGTCTTTGCGCTCGGCTCCAAGAAACCGGCCCTTGGTCTTATTATATCCATATGACTTGGTTGGCAGCTGTTTTATGATACGGTCATATTCCTGAAACATCTGCTTTTTTTCCCCCCAAGTCCTCTGTCAAACTTTTCTTGGTCTCTCTAGATACCTGTGCCTGCGCACACGCCTGTGTGTGTTTAGGCGGGAGTGGGCTTCCTTTACAGTTTCCTCACATACCCAACCCTTTACACAGGATGAGGTATGAGGGTTGGTGGGTAGTAATTATGCCGTCTGCCGCTGGAGATTAAGGGAGAAGGTTTCCCTACTCCCACACTTTGCTCATTGCCCGTAGCCACCCCAACCCGAAAACTCTAAACAATTTTACTCCCGACCTATCATCGCATCCCTCTTTCTTTTGGTGGAAGAGACTAGAGTTGTCGGTGGGGGAGGGATAACGAGAGTTACTGTATACACCACTCACCCCCCTCCTCCAACCCCGACAATTTCGAGAGACTTTAGCGAAGCCGGAAGGAAGCTTGTTGTACGTACCAACTATGTACTTTTTGTGCTGATATTTTGTGAATGAGAATCCCCTGACGATTCCTTCACTTGTACGTTGATTTCCGTTTCGTCGCAAAAATAGCTTCGGCGAATTTGGCGATTCTGCTAATATTGGGTGCAACTAAGGAAAAAGAGTTGAGGAACGCCGTGAATGCTTGATCAGGCGCAAACACTCACACACTCTCTCTCTCTCTCTCTGATGTGTGGTCATGTTGCACACACAAACAGGAAAATGAGAAATTAATCGCTCAGCTAGATAGGAAAAAGACAAAGAAGAAAAAAGAAAGAAAGCAACAAATTAACTGAACTTGACCCCCCAAAAAAAAAAAAAAAAAAAAGTGGGGAAAATTATTTGAAAAGTATTTATTATTATATCACGGATAGATTATGTGAAGAATTCAAAGGTTTTCAGGAGATTAGGAAGTAGAATGTAAATTGTTGCCAAAAATCAGAAAATGACATCGGAAATTTTAGAGACATTATAAGGAATGGTATAGTGGATAAGTGTCTGAAGTGAGAAATTGGAGATCCGAGATCAAATTTCAGTCAAGTTCATTACAATCACTTACATGCAAATTCCCTTGAGAAAAGTATGAACCCGTCTTTACTCCCCTCAGCTATAGGTTAAATAGCAGGATAGACTGGGTCCTATAGCCTTGGCTGGCAACCAGTCTATCACAGAAAGAAATGGCAACTTACTTAAATATTCTGTCATGAATTGAAAGAGGCATGATCACCCAAGCAGGTATCGCATATGGCACTTACTTGACTGATAATAAAAGACAGCTTGAAAAGGCTTCAACATGTCCATTCAAAGATATTTTAGTTCAGGCTGTGTTGTATTAAATGTTAGTGGGTGACTTATATTTGAGTAGTGAAGAAACAAATCAAATTCAGGATAAAATATTTACACATGCGAAGCACTTCGTTTATTCTTTGGAACTAAATTAAAATTACAGATATAGGAAATTTTGCCATGGAGAAAAGGTCAACCACAGTTTATACAGTAGCAGCGAAAATGGAATGAGCAGGAGTCTTCATGAAAAGGACACTGACAGTCTTAAGTTTAGTTTATCTTAACAGGTTGCTTTGGGACTTGAAATATTTGAAAAATAATTTGGGATTTATATGCAATTCCTCGTTCTTAGTTCACAGTTACAGGAAAAAAAATTTTAAAATTAGCATACCCCTCTCCCCCCCCCAAAACCCCCCAACTCATATTCTATTTGCCAAGTAACCAGGCTTTTTTATGCCTACAGCCATTAAGTATTTCAAATCTCTAGTTGAGTAATTAATACAGGTTATTGTCTAGAAAGAATTAAAAAAAAACAACTCACATTCTATTTGCTTTTTTTTTGTTTTTTTTTTGTTTTGCTAATATTTCTATTCTTTCTGGTGGTCACTTTATCAATAAAATGTCATTAGGGTCAACCCTCTTTACTCAAAATTATCCTGATGACCCGGTAGGTGAAAACTAGGTTGATAGGTTCTGTCTCTTTAACTATTCTAATTTGGCTCTACTTAGTGAGTGTATTGAGCACTTTTACATATCAGCTTAGGTAACTCTGTCGGGGTTTTTTCTTTTGGCTAGACATTGCGGTGCTGGTTGATTATTTTCAAGCAGTACAGATGTTTTTAGTTTTTGCTTTTTTTATTGAATTTTTTTCCCAGATATCAGTTTGTGTAATATTTTTTATTTACAAATTGTATCATCTAGATTTTTTACACTGCCAGAGCTATAGTATAGGTATAAAATATATATATATATATATATATATATATATATATATATATATATATATATAATTGTAAATCCTTGAAAACCAATGTAGCAACATTTAAAAGTATCCAAGAAGAAAACAGAAATGAATTTGGAAAATTTATTGACTATATAAAACAACTTATTCAGAAAGTTGAAAAACTTAATAAAAAAATTGGATAGACAGACCTTATCAATATTGTTCAACAAAACTCAGTTTTTCAAGAAATTAAACTTCTCAAGTCCACGAACTGTTATTGCTCTTTCTAATATTTATGGAATTGCCTTCTTAATTTTTTGTTTAACGTTGTGTGGAAAGTCAACATTTGATTATATCATTATTTTCCTTTCTAGTTACATGTGCTAGCCATTTTTGTTTTTGCTGCTGTTGGAAATCTTCAAATGATACGGTTTTTGTTACTTTGTATTGATTAATTTATTTTTTACGGCTTACCTTTGTTGATTATTTAAAACTGAAACATATTTTGGGATTGTAAGATTAAATCTTTGTTTTGTGAGTGAATATTGCATTAACAATCTTTTGAGAATAACAATGATTTTTCCAGATGCAAATCGTAATATTTAACCCATAGTTGGGGGAGGAGATTGATTGATACCTTTCCCAAGGGTATTTGTGCATAAGTGAATATAACAAACCCAACTGAAGTTTGAAGTCAGCTCTCTGATTTCTCAATTCAAACCACTATCCACTCTACTACCTCTTTACCACAGACAAAATGTTTCAAGTCTCTCTCTGTTCAATCACTATTTCCATTACAAAGGTTCTGACAGGTTACATTAGTTCCACCAATTCTTACCTCCTCCTCTTACATTTGTAAGGTTGCAGAATGTGCTTATCTCCCTTTGGTGGTGATAAATCATGTGGGTCATATGACAGCCATTTCATGATATCACTCCATGCCGTGATGAAAAGTGGCAGTCAAAATTCAGTTCATTTACAGCAACCAAACAGTAAAGTTGCTTTCTTTAGTTTGGATTCCCCATGGCATGGACAGGGGCTAAATCTACCTCCCCAGCAGCTTAAAAGCCCACGGTGATGTTTCCCTTTGGGAATAAATCTTTTCCAGATATAGAATGAAACTCCAGCTCACAGACCTCAATTTGGGAGACCCAAGGCTTGCTGTTTCTCTTATGTGGAATATGTCCTTGCTTGGGACATAGATGAATCCAGCCTGTTTGAATCTGGGGTCTTAAAAATGGCTTCTCCAAGTACAGCAATATCTCTATATTATTTGTAAGACCCTTCCCTTTTGGTTTTTTTTCCACTCTGCTTTGATATGTGATATATTATTTTCCACATTGGACATGTGCATATATGTATATATATAGTTTTGTGTATATTTTAGTAGTATAAAAGTCTCTCTGAGAACAAAGCTTGTTTGTCATTCTTTTTCCTTTCAGACATTCCATTCTGTCTGTGAACTGCAGTGTTATTATATTACAGATATAATAATGCCCATAATGGGGGAAATACAAATGGGAGAATATATCTTTGTTCCAAGCACTCCTGTTTCACATTTATAAAAGAACATCATTCAGTAATTCTCTACCTTGAGTGGCTCTTGGGTCATTTATTACATACACAATTAGTAAAAATATATATAACTAATTGTAAATCTTTGAAAACAAATGTAGCGACATTCAAAAGTACTTAGATTGATTGATTCATTTTCTGTGGCTTATCAACCCTTTGTAGGTTATTTAAAGCCAGAAAATATTTTTAGATTGTAAGAATTTTTCTTTTTCTGAGATAATAATGGTTTAGTGATAGAAGTCTTACTAATAAACCTGCAGGGAGAAAAGTCTGATTCATGCCTTTACCAAGGAAAATACTCATAAAAAAAACAACAAAAAAATTAACTTTAGTAAAATTTACCAATTGTATGAAACAACTAATTTAAAAATTTGAAAACTTAATAAGAAATCATATTTGTTCAACAAAACATGTTTAAAAGAATTCTTTCTGCATAAATATACACACAAAATATAGTGAGCCATAGGCTTTGGATCTATGCATGAAATAATCTTTAGAATAAAAGTCCTTACAAACAGGAAAGATATTTGATAAATCCTAATATATATTCTTAATATTAATAATATAAGTAATCATAGCTATCAAATGTGTATAGGAAATAAACTTTGGAACTAAGTTCTGTAAAAAATGAAAGTCCTTTTGTTACACTCTAATGCCTCTCATATTATTATCAGCCAAATATTTTTGTATCATTAGTGAAATAAGCAGTATCATTGGAATAAATATATACATGAGAAAAACAGCACCAGTCTGATCATTTTCCAAGACAAACACAAATATAATAAAATAAATAAACTATACAAATAAACTCTAACCTCAACTGTACAAATTTAGTAATAACAATTAGTAATAAACAATTAATGAATAAACACAAAATGCGCTGAAGTAATTAAAAATAAAATTAATTAAAAACTTAACAAACAACCCTATACAATAACCGCTTTGTGGCTTATAATTGGTTCTAATCAATAACCATTAGAACAATTTAAAGTAAATGTTCCCACCTACTCAATAGCCATTAAAATGACACAATAAACTGTAAATTTAAAGTTAATTATTATTTGGTCAAGTTAGCTTGGACATTCATGAGTCTATCATGCCAACCATCACAGTCCTGCATCAAGGTCAGAAGGTCATTAGGGGGACATTTTGTGTCTTGACCTGAAAATTAGGTCCACCCTAACCCAGGGTGGTAGCTCCTGTTAGGGTCCCAGCTATGGGCAAATAGTTAACCCCGAAACTGAGGTAAAAAGCATAATGAAAGTGTAAAAATAGGTTTTAATACCAGAAATACTTTGTAAAAAAATTATTGCTAGAAATAAATTTTTGAAAAAAAAAAAAAAACTATTACCAGCAATACACTTTTGAAAAAAAATATTACCAGCTATACATTTTTGAGGAAAAAAATATTACCAGAAATAGATTTTTGACAAAACAAAAATATTACCAAGAAAAAAAAGTTGTCAGCATTAAATGACCCATTGAGGTTGATATGCTGTAAAACAAAATTAACAAACAAATGATTAAAAAGAACATTTAAGCAATAAATTTAAAGCATATTGGATTAATAAATGAAAAATCCATTCAAATATAAATATATATATATATATATATATATAAAAATAAGGAAGTTAATGGTCAGAGTTGAAATAGACCAGGAAACAGTAGTATGAAAAAAAGTGTTCAATACACATGTAAAAAGATAAAACTAACATGTAGAGCTTTTAAGTATAGAAAATTAGGAGAGCAGCCGATTCCGCTACCTTGGTTTCAATCTTTCAGTATGTTCAGGCAATTTCGGTTGATTGATTTCTAAATGCTTTATTTCTTCAAAAAGATTAATGAATGCTTATTATTTAAAAATAAATAAATAAATGCATGACTTGAAGTGTGATAGAAGGGGAGGAGGAGGAGAAGGCATTGGAAATATATTGGACAATTGGATCTTACAATAATCATAGTAACATCTGCAATCTTTGTCAACAAGAAAAGTTAGCTATAATGATATTTCCAGACCCCAAAAAATCTTTTGAATGAGAGATCGGAAATTATGATTTATTGCACACACACTATAAAGTTCCTTTTGAGTTTGTATAAACTACGATGAAAAGAAACTATGTACATTTCATTTACCCCCGATCTGATATATTTCTAATACCCTTGCTTTTCTTCTCCTCCTTTCCTTCTATCACACTTCACATTGTGCGTTTGTATTTATTTTTAAATAATAAACGTTCATTAATTTTTTTTTTTTAAAAACCAAAGCATTAGGAAATCAATTGACTAAAATCACCTGAAGATACTAAAAAGTTGAAACCAAGGTAGCAGAATTGGCTGATCTCCTAATTTTTTACATTTTATATATATATATATATATATATATATATATATATATATTGTTCCTTTTTAACCATTGATATAAAATTAAAATTCTACTGACTGGACAATATTTTTATAATAAATTCATCTTTAATGGTTACTCAGTTATTTGTCCTCAATTAGCAGGCCCCATTCTCTACAGCTATTACTTTCATACCAAAATATAAACCTTTTTTCTTTTTATTTTACATTGCCATCTCATCTAACATTTCCTGCTATCATAATTATTACCTGCTTTCCATTTTTAAATGCCCCAAATCTTTATAGGGTCCTTATTTACTTTACCATCATTGTTATTCTCATTTCTGCTGCTTGGCTCCACCCCTTGGAGCTGTGATTAACTTCCTTTGCTAAAGTTAGGGTCACATTCCTCATCGATTCTGTTTATCTTAGTACCATTCATGGAAAGAGGATGTTTGAATGAAGGAAGTAAGAAATGATAACGGGGAATGAAGGAAGGAAGGAAAGAAAGAAGAAAAGATAAAGGGAATGAAGAAAAGAAGGAAGAAAGAAAAGATGAAGGGAATGGAGAAAGGAAGGAAGGAAGGAAGGAAGAAAAGATGAAGGGAATGGCAAAAGAAGAAAAGAAGGAAGAAAGAAGAGATGAAGGAAATGAAGAAAAGGAAGGAAGACAGAAGAGATGAAAGGAATGGAGAAAGAAAGAAAATATGAAGGGAATGAAGAAAGGAAGGAAGAAAGAAAAGATGAAGGGAATGGAGAAAGAAAGAAAATATGAAGGGAATGAAGAAAGGAAGGAAGAAAGAAAAGATGAAGGGAATGGAGAAAGAAAGAAAATATGAAGGGAATGAAGAAAGGAAGGAAGACAGAAGAGATGAAAGGAATGGAGAAAGAAAGAAAATATGAAGGGAATGAAGAAAGGAAGGAAGAAAGAAAAGATGAAGGGAATGGAGAAAGAAAGAAAATATGAAGGGAATGAAGAAAGGAAGGAAGGAAGAAAAGATGAAGGGAATAGAGAAAGAAGAGATGAAGGAAATGAAAAAAGAAGAGGTGACGGGGATAGAGAAAGGAAGGAAGTAAAAAAAGAAAAGATGAAGGGAATGAAGAAAGGAAGGAGGGAAGAAGAGATGAAGGAAATAAGAAAGTGATGATGGGAATGACATGAAAAAAGAAGAAGAAAAAAAAGAAGGTAAAACTGAATTAGAAAGGAGTGTCTGCAAAATGATGAACACTGAAAAGAAGAAAAAGTGATGGAGCAAATAAATGAAGAGAACTGATAAAGAAGAGAGAAGTTAAAAATAAAAAATGCATTAAAATGAGGAAAATGATGGATAGAAAGAATAAGGAAGAGAATAAATACAAAAAAGAATGAAGAATAAAAGAAGATATAGAAAAAGATGTAAAGAAGACATTTGAAAAGAAAAATAAAGATGTGAAAAAGATAATGAACATGGCAACAAGTGAAGAATTAAAAAACAAGAAAAATCCTGACCATAAAAGAGACTGAATAAAACTATGACAAGAAAGAAAAGTAAATGTGAAAGAGAAAACAGTTGGCTACTTGTACTGTTTGAGAAAGTACCTGAGTTTTCCTGCCATGCTCTGTCTTTACAAAAGTCAGATCAGATCAAAAAAGAAGTATTTTTTTCATACTAACGTTCATACAATAAAAGGCCCAAGAATCACTCAAGGTAGAGGGTCACTGTGTGGCATTGTTTAAGAAAGAACAAGAAATGAAGTTTATAGGTATATGAAGTGAAGATTTCTGTTAACCCTAGACTTGAAGAGGTCAAGATTTTAATGATTGGGAGCAGTTCTTGGAAAGTAACTGTCCAAATGGAGCTTACTATCAGGATACAAAGGGAATGGGGATGATTACCCTTTGTGTGCGTGGCATGGTGGATTACAGTTAAGGTCAGGGATGGTGGGACTAAGGAATATAGCTCCTCAGAATACAGAATGCCATAGAAGTAGCAGACAAAGCAATGAGAGACATGCAAAGTTTCATCTGTAGGAAAGCAATTGTAGAGTGGAAAATAATCCATCACCCACAAGGAGCATAGACACTTTTGAATTCTATCAAAACAGGTAAGTGAGGACTGTGTAGCTTCAATATGGCAGCAATACACTATATTTTGGTCTGAACTAGCTCTTGTAATGATAAAGTGTAGCAGGGGGTGTCAGATATTCACTGGGGTGGTACAATGAACCAACAATTTTTTCGCCATCTTTATCAATAGATCAGATATATGAATTTCACTTGAGGTCTGGGTATTACTGCTATATCTGAGCTGAAGTTGCACAATTGTCACCTTTCAGTTTTGATAGAGTTAAAAAGTACGGTGATGAATAGTTTTTCAGCCTACTACCACTTTCCTACAACTGAAATGCTGCTTGTGTCTTGCTACTCTGTCACTATTTTCATAGCAAATATTCAGATGAGCTATGTTTCCAAGTTCCACCAGTTTAGACCATCACTGCTAGGACCTGCCATGTCATGTACACTCATCCTTTTCTAATTCCATTCAGTTTCTATTTGTTCTACTCAACTTCTTTTCAGAAAATGTTACTTTGTGGAAGTGACTCCTGAGAGGATACTTTCCTGATTACTATAATCTCAACCTCTTCGAGTCTAGAATCAACAGTTGTTTATCATACATACCCTCATAATATGCACTTCTTACACCCTTTCAAAAACAACTCTGCCTTGGGTGGCTCTTGGGATTTATATTAAGTAAATAATGGAATAAAGATAGAGAGAAAAATAAGATGTAGCAAATGAAGACTGAATGAAAATATGAATAAGCCAGATAAAGAATAGCTATGAAGAAGCGCAATGGGGGAAAAAGAATAAGAAAGTAAAAAATAGTCATTTAAGGAAAGGAAAGAAAAAGAAAAAATGATGGAAGAAAGAAAGAGAAAAAAAAGTAATGAGAACAAAATGGAAAAACAAAAGACAAAGAAGCTTATCTTCCTCGCCTGGATTTTCCCAATTCCTCTTGATGATCCGTGTTCATTGGAAAGAACACAGAAAAGGCCTGTTAATCTATCTCTCTGTGTTTACTGGAGCAGATCTTAAATTATTTTATCATTGCCGACCTGTTAGCATGTCAACTGCATGAATATTCTAATCTCTTCATAAATCAAAGTTCCTTTCTTAATAGTGTGCAGTTGGAATTCACAAAGATTCTTACATCAGCAACTCAGCACTTGAACAGCATCTACACACCTCAAATTTCTCATTCTTGCCCATAGAGTATTGTGTTAGCGTATTCTTTGTTATGGTCTGATGGCTAATGGTTATTTGAAGAATTATAATCATAATTTCATTAAATTTCTTTATTTATAGGACAAGACTGCATAGAGCCTTCCTGCTAATTCCTCTGCAGGATTGTGTCTCCCCTCCCCCCCACTTCACTACCCTGACATTTTCCTTCTTTTCAGTGAAGCCATTTTCAGGTGCCAGTCCTTACAAATCGACTTGTCTGTTGGCTGTAAAGGTTTTGGTGTATCTGCTTCATTTTAAATTATTGCTATGTTGTACTGTCAGTTTAGTATTATTCATTTCATTCAGTCAGTTATATGCCATAGATGGTATACGCTTGGGCAATCATGTATCTTTAGATACATGACTGACAAGGCAGATTTTTTTCACCGTTGTAGGTTGCCATTACTTTCTGTGGTAGACCAGTTGCCATCCAAGGCTATGAACACAGTCTGCCTTGCTATTTACCCATAGCTTAGAAGAAGAGGTTTCATACCTTTCCCAAGTGTATTAGCACATAAGTGAACATAATGGATTTGACTGGAATTTGAACTCGGCTCTCTAGTTCCTCATTTCAAGCTGCTATCCATTACTCCACCATTTAAATTTTTTTGATTTTCATGGATGAGGAGTTATCATTATTTACATTGACTTAACACCCTCATCTTTGTCCTGATTATCAACTTCCATTGGCATATCAAATTAAGAGCATACAGACTTTTTATCTGAATTTTTCAGAATGAGGAGTTATAATTTTTTACTTTTGAACTAATGTTCTCATCTTTGTTGTGAAGTTCTAAATCCTTCAGTAACCTCAGAAAGAAATATTTGAAATTTCTAGTGCATATAATGAGGAATGAGGGTTTGGAAAATTTGACACTCACAGGACATAATGAGGATAAGAGGGATAGACTAAAGCAGCTCATAACCTTTCTAATGAGTTTGTGTAAATAGATGGCAAAACAGAGTTCAGGAGAGATAGCAAAAAAGACTGGAATTGGAACTCAACTCTCCGATTAACTATTCTGAGCCATTATCCATTACACCACCAGCATATCCAAACTTACAGCACCTGGTATTCCTAAGTGGTTTCCCATCTAGTTACTGACCAGATTCAGCATTGCTTAACGTGATATGCCAGCCATTCATTGAGAAGTAGCTGTATTTTTTTGCAGAAGGATACTGAGAATGTCATGGACTAAGCATGTGAGCAATGACAAAGTCTTACAGAAAATGGAAAGAAAAGAGCACTTCTACTTAACATCAGGAAGAGACAATTAAAATTTCTAGAGCAAATAATGAGGAAAGAGTGCTTGGAAAATTTCATAAAGTCTAGGTACCATAGCAAAGAGCTCACCCGAACATTTCCCATAGAATTTATAGAAAAGGCACAGGGATGCAACTTTATGCCAGTAGGAAAGAGACTGATGCCAAGATGCAAGATCAGGACCAATATAACTAATTTTTCTTTGGATTTTATTAAGAATCGCTAGATATATGGTAGCAGTACCAGACCATATGTGCCAGCAATATTCTAAGCATGGGTGTATGGTAGACTTATAGATATGTAAGATAGATTCAGGAGATAAAAATTGTCTTAACAACATAGTGAGCCAACTTTCTTAGTAGCAGACCTAGCAACGGATTCTATATAGTTTTTCCACTTCATGTCAGCTGAGAATGTTAGCCTGTGAGGGCATAATGAGTCACTCTTTTGGAAGTTAGTATAAGCCATGCTGATAGAAGGCAAATAGATGATTAATAGAAAGCAGTTTAGTTTTGAAGACATTAAAGTTAACAAGCCATCATTTGCCCCAGTTAACAACAGACTAAAAGTCTGTTTTGACATCAGCTGCCAATTTGACCTTATCGGACTGATCAGACTTAGTTTTGAGACAGTAGTAAATGGTTGTGTCATCAGCATAGATATCAAGTTGAGAGCTAATATCATTGGGAAGGTTGTTAATGAAAATTAAAAACAAAGTATGACCAAGGATAGAGCCCTGGGAGACTCCTGCATTAGTGCAAAAGGATCTAGATGAGTGGCCATTCAAGACAACTTTCATTTCGCAATTTCATAAGAAAGACTGGATCAGTTTGAAAATTTAACTGGAGACACCATAACTTTTCAATTTGTGAAGAAGACCTCTTTCAAACACTTTTGTGATGTCCAAAGCAACAGCCCAAGCCTCACCATTCTTATCTAAAGCTTGATAGACTCTTTCTGCAATTACCATTGACCTAGAAAAACAAAAGCCATATTGTTTGTCTGAAAGAAGGCCTTGTGATATGAAATGCTTAATCAGTTTAGCATTGATTAGGGCCTCCAGTAGTTTCCCAAATAGAGGTAGAAGGCCAATAGTTGGAAGGGTCAGATGGTTCACTTGAATTCTTAAAAATTAGAACAATGGATGAGGATTTCTAGGATACAGGAAAGCAAGAAGCAGTAGGGTATTTATTATATTTAGAGAGAATGGGAGCCAGTTCGAGAGCACACTTCTTAAGGCGTGTTACATGCTTTGTGGGATCCAGATTGGAGATGAGAACAGAAACTATAAAAGGGGTTATATGCATATCACTCAACAGAAACTCAGTTCTAAATGGAAAGTCAGACAAGGTTATCTAGATGAGTTGAGTGTAGAGTGAAAAGAGAATTTATGGGTGAAACATTCAGTTTTATCAGCGGAAGAAGTTAACACCTCAAATTGATTGAAGGGAAGGAATAGAAAACTTAATCTTATTTAGATCACTATTAGAGATGTGCTCGTAATTTGAGTGCCAAATATGTTACATGCAATACAATGCCTCATTCTCTCAGCCAACAGAGACTTGGCTCCTTCGAGGATCCATTTATATTTATTACATGCTGCGATGGATCAGCATCTGTTATGATGGGAACTGTCTCATTGATATAGCTGAAAATACTGGTTCCCATGGTCTATAGCAGCAGAAAATGCTAGAGTGAACTCTGTAGAAGATTATGGTTTCACCTGATATATTCAAGAAGGAATGAAAACATCTATACCGGCTTTGACTCAAGAGGAATCCACTCTGGTGCAATTCTCAATATGAGGGTAAGAATGTCTGTCCAAGGGACATCTCAAAGAAAGTCAAAGTGAACCCCAATCAGCAATGGCAATGGAAAGAGGTCTTATGAATAGGATGTTCCTGTCTAAAAGATGATTGGAATGAGATATCAACAGATACTACAGACTGATCTGAGTTGCCAAGAAAACAGTGTTGTGAAGCTTGGCAAGAGCTAGGAGAGGAGGTAAGAAATAAATCAAGTAAGGAAGTCTGTTGCACAGTTTTGCTAGGGAAACAAGGAGGGAAATCCATGATTTGAGCAGTGGATTGAGCAATGGAAAGTCTGAATGGCAGCATCATCTGTAACATTAGAATGATTAAGCCACGTGTTTTGACATGCATTCAAATCACTGAAGACAAAGATGTTTGCAGATGGATGAAGAGAGAGAGCGCCATTTCTATACTATCAGAGGTTAAGTCTAATATACTGCAGTTCTGAGATGAGGGGGAGTGATAAAGGAAAAAGATATAGCTAATAGGATGCAATAGTGAAAGTCAAAAGTACATGAAAGAGTGACTGTTCCCTTGCCATTGAAAGATTATCCTGGATGCAAACGTCAAGGCCTTGCATGTGAATACTGGTATCTTTTTGGCAAAGCAGAAGATAGCCTAGAACAGAAAATTAATTGGTAGCAATGGAAGAATTTAAATTAGTTTCACAAAGTGCAAAGATATTTGATGACTGTTCCAGGAGAAAAGATTTTATTTTACCTTGAGCACTGTTCTTATAGTGTCCTTATCTGTTATATATATATATATATATATATTGTGCATGCATGTACACATTAAAGCATGTACATTCATATTAATTTACACTTTTTATATATATATGTATATATACACACACGTGTATATTTAAGTGAACATGTGTTTGTATTTATTACATATAAGTATCACACTATCTGTTCTGTCTCTACAAAGGACATAAAGCTCTTGAATATATAATAATAATGTGAGAAATAAAGACTAAACATGTTTTTGACACGTGGTTTGAAACACTCACGTCCCTCTCTGTTTTGATATAGGTTGTTCCCAAAGAGAACACATGCCACAAAAAAAGAAGAGTTTATTTTATTTCACATATGGCTTGGCTAATTTGTTAATACAACCACAAGATTTGTAATTTACAAGGAAATATACATGTGTGTGTGTGTGTTTATATATATAATGTAGTAAACAAATAAATAAAATGTTCATACTTATCTTCCTGAATGAAAGTTTCAGAAAAATGGTATTGGTTTGTCTGGATGTTATATAGTAAACTGAATTTGTTTACAGATATTATATGATTCTTAATGACATTGCTTAAATCTTCCTAGAGAGATTAATTGTTGACATTAACTTATTCTAAATTTGTTATTTCTCAAAGACATTGCATAACATAATCTAAATTGTAATTGTGAGCTAGTGTATATTAGATAATATGTGTGTGTATGTGCATCTATATATATATATATATATATATATATAGTTTTCATTTTTTTTATATCATTAATTTTTGTTCAGTCTTTGTATTGGTCAAAGACCTTTTTTTCAAGTCATATATATATATATATATATATATATATATATATAGTAAACAAATTCATTTTTTTATAAACAAACATTTTTTTAAACATAAATTTATTTTTTTTTATATTGTTAATTTTTGTTCAGTCTTTGTATTGGTCAAAGACCTTTTTCAAGTCATATATATATATATATATATATATATATATATATATATATATATATGAATGGATTTTTCATTTCTTAATCCGTCATATTTTTATGTTATTGTTTAAATGTTATTGTCAGTAGATACCCATATTTGAGTTGATGTTCTGTTTATTTATTAAACAGTATATTTATTTATTTCCATCTACCGGCCTGAATATTTGAAAGATCTTATTAGAAAAATATGTGTTCTCCAGCAGGATTCGAACCTGCACTCCCTAGGAGAGTAGATCTGACATGCTTTAACCACTATAAAGCACCTACTGGTCAAACAAAACTCAAACAGTGCTTTTGAACA
This sequence comes from Acanthosepion pharaonis, assembly GCA_903632075.3. Lineage (NCBI taxonomy): Eukaryota > Metazoa > Mollusca > Cephalopoda > Sepiida > Sepiidae > Acanthosepion > Acanthosepion pharaonis. The sequence continues at coordinate 678,820 of CAHIKZ030003108.1, read as the reverse complement.
CATACCTTTCCTGATTCTTGAAGTAACCATCTTTGTGTAGTGGGACCGCAAGTTTGAATCCTGCCGGAGAAGGCATCTTTTTTTAATAAGCTTTCTCAAATATTCAGGCCAGTAGATGGAAATAAATAAATATACTATTTAATAAATAAAGTATCTACTCAAATGTGTGTATCTACTAAAAAGAACATTTAAAAACACACACACACACACACACACATATATATATATATATATATATAATATTCATAGGGTATTGGGAAGTTGTCTATGTTAGATAATATGTACATGTTGTGGCAGAAACACCATCTATATAATGGTAAGACATTAGTGGCAATATTGTCTTCATCTAGCTTATTATATGGAAGCTGCTGCTGAGGGATATATGTGGGAGGTATTATTGCTGCATGCTATATATATATATATATATATAAAATTTACTATAAATATAGGGGAAGATTTGCTGAGTGTCAGAGATAGTCCATTTACAGATATAGACAGTGTGGACATAAGATTCCAATGTCTACATTTTCTCACTTTCTCTTTCTCTCTGTATATTTCTCCATATATATATATATATAGTGGGTAGCAGTCATTTTCCAACCATAAAACCTGTGTTCAATTTCTCACTGTGGTCAATTTGTCAAGAATGTTGACTTACTGAGGTTATTAGCCAGAGGAGGCGATCCCAGCATACAACACTTTTGGAGAGTGCTTAAAACTATATAATGGGTTGACCAAAACTTGTGAGTAAAATTAGGTAGACTATTCGGTAGTCATTGATGATTGTGCTAGCACTATATCACAAGTTTTCATGACCAAGCATTTGACCATACTGGCATTGTTCAAACTGCTGATCCTGACAGATTAAGTGCTCTCTCTCCCTGAAACTGTAACTAAGGTCTGCTCATCATAGCTGTAGCATAAACCACAGTTGGATTCAGAAAGACAGAAGATGAAAATTGTCACTGTGTTTAAATTTTTGAATATCATAATTGATAGGAAAGCAAAAATCTGAAAGAAGGTTCCATAAGCAAGATATGCAAGATGAATCTTTTCTTTAGCAGTATAAATCCATTTCATATCTGTTTAAAATACCAAGTGCTGCTGATGATAGTTCCTGAGCAATAAATTTTGTAATCAGCATGAAGCAGGCAAAAAGATCTTATCATATCTCTGTTGAAATAGATATAATTTTGCTTGACATTGTATAGAGATAGAAAGTCACCTGTTTAATAACAAAAACAACTGTATTAGTGTATCATTAGAAGGAAATAATTGTGCAGTCAACAATGCTCTTGACCACATGTTTATTAAAACTGATCAATTATTTTTGTATTTTGATTGGTTTGGTTTGTTTTACACCTTATCAACCTCAATGGGTTATTTAACGCCAACAAGATTTTTACTGATGGTAATATTTTTTTTCCAAAAATGTATTGTTAGCAATACATTTTTGAAGGCAAAAATATTACTGACTTTAAAACCTATTTTTACACTTTCATAGTGTTTTGACCTCAGTTTTATGGTTAACTACTTGCCCATAGCTGGGACCCTAACAGGTGCTACTACCCTGTGTCAGGGTGGACCTGGGAACACCAGCAATTAAGAGGCGGTTCCACGCTCTTCAAAACCTCCTGATCAGAGGCCTTGCTGTTGGATGTAGTTCATCATCTTACCCAGGACATGGATGTAGTTTATCGTCATACCCAGGATGTGTTGTATTTTAGAAATAATTTTTTTAATTGCAAATTTGTTAATGGTTTAATTAATTGGAGAATGTTTGGTTTGGTTGTTTTTGTTTAGTGGTGTAGAATATTGGTTAACTTGCAAGTGGTCTGACACACAGGTAGACTGGTGTCGTCACTTCAAGTTGAAAACTAGCACTGAGCAATTTAATAGAGAGATATATGGGTGAATAGAGTCCACTCATTCAAATGTGTTGGGCAGGTCCATTCTAGTAAAGTGGACTAACCCACCTGCTGTATTAGGTACTCTCCTATAAATGAGGTAGAATAGCTGACTTGCCTTTACAAGGAGACACAAGGAGGCAGCCATGTTAGGAGGTAAGTCATTTGACTTCTACAAGACAAGACATATATCAACACCTCTATGATCTGGCTTTCATCAGATGATATGCTTTAGAATTTTGAACCAAACCCTTTATTTAAGTGAAACAGGCCGCCTTCTTAAGATAATACTGCAGGAATATAGTAAAGCTGTAACATGAGGGGAAAGAGAAAAATCAGGCATAGCTGACCATATATGGAGGGAAAAGGGAGATTACTGCTCTCTATGGGATGAGGTTGAAATAATAAACAAAAAAGCATCACAGGAAAATGTTAAAACGTAAGGCACCTATGCACATGCTCGGCTACAAAAATATCTGCTAAGCCGGCCAAGCATAGACATGAATACAATATGGGAAACAGTAATACAGAGAGTGAGAGAAAAACAACAATAGCAAAAATTGTAATATGAGCTCTGGTAAAAAATGATAACTGAGACATTAGGTTTATAAGTGCCAAAAATTCATTCACTAATGTTCCCAAGGATGCATGGTCAAGTGTATAAAAGCATTGGTTGAAATAATCCAGTGACTTGATCCAAGAAGTTGTGAATTCAACAGCAGAGGTGAATGAACACTTGGAGAGTTCAGTTACTAAATGGAATTAACTGAAGCTGAGATATCCAGAAAGGCATGGCATGTCAAATTAGAACAATATATCCTTGTGGACTAAATAAAGTGTTTGGTTCAAAATTTCAAAATATATCACCTGAAGAAGGCCAATGTGTACAATGATCGAAACATTGTGGATATGATAATAAAGATGAGGACAACAGTCTAAACAATGTAAATAGTGGAAATAAAGAAAAGGTATGTTAATTCATGACCAGTGTTTGGTCAGTGCAGACTTTATAATTTTCTCAGCCTGACGTTCCTAAAAGTGAAGTTTAATTTACAGGAAAGCTGAATTGAGTTTTTTTTTTGTTATTGTTTTAATTTTTTCTTGTATTGCTCTATAATTTCATTATATCGAGCTTTTTTTAAGTTTACTTAGAATATTTTTCAGGACAGTGTGGCTAGCCAGTGCTAGCTCCCTAATTTAAATTCTTTTGGAATGATATTCAGACACACACAGAAAGTGGAGTGTTTGAGAATTTCTAAGTAGAATGGAAAGCGTCATGCTAGAAAAGTTGGTTGTATTTTTCTTGGTTTTGAAGTGAATTATTATTATAATCTATCAAATATTCGACACAATAAGGTTTGATACTTCCTTTCTGTTATTCAAGTCACAAGGCTATCATCCCTGTCTGGTTGAGTGCAGGTGTTATTGAGACAGATTAGAACATCAAAACTGGCAGTCATAAGATTAGATAAAAAGCAAAAGAAAGAAAAAAAATCAATTTATGAAACAAAATTTGGTTCATGTATTAGAAAAATCATGCCACAGAATTTACTGTTTGTCAAGACAAGATTTATCCATAATTACTGAAAAAATACGGTTACAAACAAGTGCAGATTGCAGTAATCTTGTTGATCATTTGAAATAAGCAATCTCTGGATTATGACGAAAAGGCTTTGAAGACCCCCACATCCAAAAAAAGACGAGAAGAAAAATCCTGACAGGAAATTGGACAATGATTCTTCATAATGATACGACTTAGATCGGGCATGTGATTGGAGCAATAAGTAGATAATTGTCTTTAGGACATTAGTGGAACCCAGACAAAGTCCAATTCCAATGACATTGTCCTGATTCAGATGAAGAAAGCAAATATTGTTTGGTGGAACCAAAAGAGAGTTTCCGATTGAAAATCTTTCAAAGATGCTAACGTCTTTCCTTCGTCATTTTTTTTCTTTTTCTCTTCTTATTTGTTTTTTATTTCTTTTTCTGAATTAAAATAACTTCCAGGATCATCATTAACATTTACAAAGTGGTTTTATTTGTTTCTTTTTTTTTTTGCTTACAAGAAATTCTTAACTTTCAAGAATTGTAGAACACTGACCCTATTAGTCTACAGTTCATATTCATGAAAAAGGCTGACATAGTAAAATTATATCTATAAAATAATAGCTGATATTGGAACTGTTTTCTGAGAAACAAATATTTAATTTGTTATTAATTTAAACATCTCAGCAAGACAAAAACAAATTACAAATAAATCTGAAATGAAAACCTATTTAGTTCTTTTAAAAGTCTTTTATAGCCAAAGATCAAAGTTATGTTTTTGTTTTTTCATTTCTTCTGTAATCCAATTTGAACTTTGTTTTAAAAATTGTTTCTTGTGTGCAGAAACAATTTCAAGTATATTGCATGACTTTAAAACCAAATTTAATGCAATGCACTATTTTTATAAAAACAAACCTCAGTTTGTCTATATTTAAAATTTCATGAGAAATAAGTCCCAGTTTTTAACTTTTCACATGACAAGCTAAATGAAATTATGGAAAATTTCATATAATAACCTGACCTTTTTTTTCTCAACAAAATAGCTATAAAATATCACCATTATATGTAAAGTTGAAGTGTTTGACAGGGTCATGTTTACTCAGAGGCTTTTCACTATCAATAAGGAAACCTTACCTTTTTGTATAATACAGTAATATTAAATGTACATGGAAGGGGTATTTTATGACTTTTAATAGTTTATTTCTATTAAATATCTCAAATTAGCTGTAAATTTTCATGCAAATATGATGCAATTTTTTGTTTCAGTCAAACGTATACAAAAAAAATGATATTTATTGATTAGGTCGTGTCTACTCTGAAGAAAGGAAATAGAATACAATAAGAGATAATCTGGTATGAAGAGATAATAAATGATTCTATGAGTTTTCATTGGACATCACTGGCATGTTGCAAATTCTGATAATAGAAAAATGATCAGTCGCCTGTCTTTTATTCCTGTTTTTGAGTAATCATTGTCATCGTTACTCTTATTGAACCAAGAATATTGGCCAGGATGACCTAAATAACCAAAGGTTGTTTTTTTTCTTTTCTTCTTCTTTCTGTTTTATTTGTCCTTTGTGTAAAAAAAAAAAATATGTTTCATGAATCCTTCGTATTGTGAGACAAGGGTCATGACTTTGTCCCACAGGCGAGAGATGATGGCCATGGGTTTTAGTTAGTGTACAACTACACAGTGCTTTTCATTTACTGGACATTTGAGAGCTGTGAATTTATTTGACTAAAAATATGACAGTTGTTATTTATTTGGAATGTCTAATAAACAAAGACAAAACCTCCCCAAAATTAAGTGCAGACTTTAGCTGACAGCATTAAGCATAAAAGAAATTAGTAGAAAGAGGTGATTTTATGATCCCTGTATAACTTAGCAATATGGCCTTTGCAGTCAAAGTGGAGGAAAAGGCCTTAACCTCGCAATGTGTTTGTTTTATAGCTACTATACAAGTAGGCTTTTTATGGGTATTGAGTTGCTAGCCCCATGCCCAAATATATTTGAATTCAGAGTTGTCCTCCTATTAGACTGGCTGCCAACCAAGGCTTGAGATCCCAGTCTGTCCTTTTATTTAACCTATATCTGGGAGATTCAGCTATGGAGGGTGACAGGGAAATACAGTAAACAGATCACCCCTTTCAATTCCTCTTACCAAGTTAATTTAGATACCACTTCATGATAATGATGACTTACAAGCAGCTTTTCTCTCTGTTTTTTTTTTTTTAACAAAGCGTGAAACCGTCCAGGCTGTGTGCTTCTATCAAAATAAAAAAAAATTTGACACTTTACTGCATATTTGCATCACAGTTCAATTTTAGGAATGAGAAATAAACTCAAAGGATCTGTGGAACAGAAAAAAAAAATTCTTGTATGGTTGATTCTGGGAATTCATTTTTTTTTGTAGTTGTCCATCATTATACTTATCTTTAATATTTCGCCTGCATTCTTTATTACTATTTATGTTATTTGCATTATTCAGACTGCCATTGTACGCTCCAGGCTTTTTCAGGGGATTGGAATATCAAACCGAACCCTTTATTTCATCCACTGGGGTAGATTGTTCTAGTTTCACATGCCATGCCTCTTCCAGATGTCTCAGTTATTTCCCTTTAACTCAGCTCTCCAAGTTTTTGGTTCACCACTGCTGTGGTTTTATATTGAACTCACAATTCTTTGGGTCTAGTCACTGGATCTAACCAACATCTTTATCCACTTATTAAGTTAAAATTAAAGGGAAATAACTGAGACATCAGGAAGAAGCATGGCACCTTGAACTAGAACGATCTCCCCCAGTGGATGAAATAAAGGGTTTGGTTCAAAATTCCAATTACCTGAAGGAGGCTGGAGCATACGATGGCTGAAAAGTGAATATGGCAATGAAGGTTCGGATAACAGTCTGAATAATGTAAATAATCATAATACCTCATCTCAGAGATATAGACAGAAATCTTTATTACATTTGCTAATTTTGACAGACATTTGGATATCATACAAACCTTTTCAGACATATGAAATGAATATGCAGGAGTAAAATTACCACAGAGACTTATTTCGAAAATTAAAATACAATGTTTTAATTGAGTCTTGATAGGAACAGGAATATTTAAATAATCTCATTAATTTCCTGCCTGGAAGATACCTAGTTTGATGCAGAATTTTACATACATACATATGTAAACACACACACACACAATCTAGTATGCTGAGATATATCTATCTATCTATCTATCTATCTATATAATATGCATGCAAATATTAAAGACATTTGAGAGTATGTTACACCACTCAATGATAGTGTTACCTGCCACTGTGGCTTTGTCGCACAAACTAAAGCAGGCCTTGCTGTCGACTCGTGGAAATATATAACAATTGATACATAACCACTTGAGCAAAATGGTTCAACCAAATGTTCCATCTCTCTAAATGTATGCAAAACACCTGACGTTGGGAGACACATGTTGATAAAAGTTGAGCACCTCTTTATTTTAGTAATCCCTCATTTGTTTTTTCTTCTCTTTTTTTTTTTTTTTTTTTTTTGCCTTTCAAATTTCCTGTGAAGAAACATGGGATTTTATTCATTTTAGTAAACGTATTTGCATTGATAAGTCCAGGGAAAAACTACTTTCCCATGGACGAAATGATCATCTGTATGAGGTAAATCATTTGGATCTCATTAATTGTATTTCACTTATATGCTCTATTATAAAAATTATATTGAGCTCTCTTTTGTGTATCAGTTTTAATATCTTATATTAATAGGATCTACTTGGATTACTAACCCACGGATTTTTTTACCTGTCCTATATATATATATATATATATACACATGTGTGTGTATAATCTAGTATGCCAACATATATATATATATCTAGTATGCTAGTGTGTGTGTGTATGCATATATATATATACTGAGTTGCACTACAAATGTAGGTATATGCGTATTATATATATATAATCTGATATACTACAGGAGGATTTCTTTGGTAATGAAGAAAAGAATACTGAGCTGTTACATGACATCTGTCCTTCTTTATGGCAGTGAATGTTGGATGATTTCTGCAAAGATGAAGAAGGGACTTGAGGCAATGTGGTTCTACAGAAGAATTCTGCGGATATCATGGACCGAGCATGTGAGCAATGATGAGGTCTTAGAGAGGACACAAACAAGGAGGAGGCTTATACTTAACATCAGGAAGAGGCAGCTGAAGTTCCTGAGACATGTAATGAGGAAAGAGGGCCTAGAGAATCTGATACTCACAGGTCAAATAGAAGGAAAGAGAGACAAGGGAAAACAACACATGACATACCTAGTGGCCTTAAGCAAGTAGATGACTGAATGTCATCTAGTGGCGGGGCAGAGGGAATTTAATTGTTGAGAGCTGCAAGGTATAGAGGGAGGTGGAGACCCATAATCGCATACGTCCTGAAAGGACACAACGCATAGAAAGAAGTATATATATATATATATATATATATATACACACACACAGAAGGAAAAACAGTGCTTAGATTTTACTGCTGTCCATGACTAAAAGTTTCATGTGGACATAAAAGTGGTTAATGTTACTGTTGCACACTAAATCAAGCAATAAAAAAAAAAAAAAATTTTTTTTAATAAGTAACCTCTTGTGACTTAGTTACTTTATTGCTTGGAGTGAAATGATTTAAAAATATTGTTATGGAAGATTAAACATTAAAGAAAAGGGAAGTTGTAACTTGCTTTAGAAATTATTATACCATCAAAGCTAAAATAATTATGGCTTTTCCAGCTTAGCTGATATATGATCAATGTGGCCTATAAATATATTGGAAGTATGCTATTTTATAATAATTATTTCTATCAGCAATGTTGCAATATATATATATATATATATATATATATATATATATATATATATATATATATATATATATAGAGAGAGAAAAAATTTGTGACCTAAATCCAATAAAGTTTATTACAAAACTTATAAAAAATGAACATGCAAAAAGATTTCACCCCAAGCAAGGCAATAAATCCACTAAGCCACAAGGGCTTACTGAATGTGAGAGAATATAAGAAAAAGAAATCATTATTAAAGAGAGAAAACTATAAGAGAATAAGTATTAGGAAAACAGAAAATAACAATTGACATTACATTTAAATTTTTGAAGATGAAAATTGACAAATTCTGCCTCAGTTCTTTCTACTTTTTGAACAAATTGTAGTTATTTTCTAAATATAGGTTAATTTAGTTAAAACGCAGCCAGTATGGGACGCCCAGTTAGGATTGAACTCTCTATTCAGTTGTAATAATCTATCAGACCAGCTTGCTAATCATTGAACGATAACAAAGTTCTTTGTCATGCACAATATTGTCAAATTAAGAATTAAAGAATAAAAAATGGTTATGAATGCACACAAAAAATTCTACTTATGTGTTAGATTTCGGTATGACAAAACCAGGAAATTCTCACAACAATTTACTCCGTTATCGCCTGCCATAGAACGGAAAGGCAGTTTTCTAAATAAAAGCTGACGTCTTACTGATACTTATGGAAAAATAGAAGGAAAGGGATTTTTTTCTTGTAAATTAGAATAATTTGCTTCCTGCCAGAACCTTTAGTCCTGTGGGTGTCCTTTGTCGAAGGTGACAAAATGTAATGGTGACCCTGAATACGGATTTCCTTCACTGCTTCAAAAGGAACCAGCACTGTCAGTGCTTTGATCACGACAATGCAAAATCTCTTTATTGTCCTGAGACAAAAGAAGCTTATCATAAAAGAAAGTTACTCCCTGAACCCTCTTGTGCAGCAGCATCTCAAAAAGAAAAGAAAAACAACTATCTTGATCATCCAAGCTTCCCAAATCCCAGGTCTTGGAGAATTCAGTTTTGTTTTTTGAATTCCGACATATTGTATTTTACCGCCCAGCCCATCAAGAAAGTTTCTGAGTTAATTTGGCAAACCTTACGATATCTCTTAATTGAGGAATTCTAACTTGTCAGACAGAAAATAAATAATGAGATTGTCTTGTTTTATAGTAACAAAGTTCAAGGGAGACAATCCACTATAATTTATCTAAAGTTGTTATAAATGTGATTTCATGGTTTGTTTATTTCTGTTTGATTTGTGGAGGTAAAAGTTATGTTTGGTAACATAATTCTCATGTAAAATCAATTCTCTTAGGTAACAAAAAGAATTGATTTTACATTCTATGGAGAGTAACTTTGCTTCCTATAGAGTACTCTAGAAATGCAACCTCATACCAAAATACTTTTAGCCTTTTAAATTCTCATAAGGAACACTTGTCTCATTTTTATGAAGACTGTTCACTTTTCAAGTACAAGACACACAGAAGTTTGTTAATTGTTGGTGTGCAACAAGGACTCTTTTTGGAGATTGCATATTTGATAGTATATAAGACATCCTCACATTTCTGTGAAGAGCACAAAAAAAAAATTGCTAGATGATATGTCAAATGTTGCTGCAACTTCACACAGGTTCCCTATTTAGTCTAATTCAGAACAAGTTTGCTTTCATTCAATTATAACAAATTTATGAAATGATTTGAGGAAAAAAATTGGGTCTTGGATATCATCAAATATGGTAATTCTTTAACATTTATCATTGCTAATATTTGGGGCTTTCTAAGTTTTCATACCAGTTCTAACTGATGGCTTTTGCTGGAGATCAAGGGACAACAAGTTTTCTTAACTTTCTAGCACTTTCCTCAATATTATACATGCTCATGTTAATAATGCTATCATATCTTTCTCAGATTCTGTTTCTGTTTATATTATTTAAATATCCCCATTTTTGTACTTACCACAAGGCTGTTCTGCTCTTCATCTTCCTTCAGCTGTCTGTCTATCTGGGTAACTGTGAAGCAATTGCAAACTGTACATTTTATTTAATCTTGGCCAGGTAGTACAGGTACAAACTTGGTTGAAACTAGCAATAACTAAGCAGTACTAAAACAAAGAAGACGAGATACCCCAATAAATAAAGGGTTCATTTTTAAATTCCTTGAAAGTTATACAAATGGAAAAAAAACACCTGAAGAAGTCCAGAAGGCACAACAGCCAAAATGTTATGATGATAATAACAGATAACTCCACATCAAAAGAAATTCAAATGGATTCTGTTTCTCTTTTCACATGTCCCCTGTACAATCATGCTTATATCATATCCTTTAGTGTGTTTCTTGTAATCTTTGTCTATTGGCATAAGTATTATCATGATATTTTTTTTTAACAAATTTTACATTATTAATGACCAAAAGTGTAACAAAGTATTTGTTTCAAATGACTCAATAATTATCAATTGATTTTTGTGCTTATGGCTGAAATGTACAAGCAGATCAGGGAATTAACCAGAACTAATGGGTTTGATCTCAGACCCTTGCTTAATGGTGTTTGACTTTCCTCTTTCAACACCAGAGAAAGGTTAAAGTTTTTATAATGATCACGCTATCAATTCATGTGAGGGGTGTTTTTGTGGTCACAGTGCTGTATAATGGCTAAACAAGGGATGCACACAAATTTGAAATTAACACCAAAGAATTAACATTTGACCAACTCATTAAATAAAACAAGGTTCAGAGAATTTTATTGGAGAAGTCAATTGCAATGGTTGACAGTTCCTCTTAATGCTTAACAGGCCATGTCATCTCAGAAATTAGCTTCCAAGTTGATGAAATTCTGTTTCAGACACAACTTCAAGGGAAATGTCTGCATTTTAAACTACAATCGAAAGAGGTACAAAATAGAATGTTTGACTCTCTCTCTCACTTCATAAGTTGCAAAAGAAACTGTTAATGTTTTGACCTCATTTAACCTTTAACCTTTTCACCTCCCACCCTCTCTCATTTTAAAAACTACAGATAAGGATATAAATGTTTCCCATGACCAGATAAAAAATGATAATATTCAACTGGATACTCATTATATATATATATATATATATATATATATATATATATATATATATATATAGGAGTTTGTTGTTACTTCGAAATTTTCATGCTGCAAGGGCAGACTATCATTGTTGTTTCGTCTGTTGTTTGATTTATTGAAATTGTCATCTTTGATAATGGCTTGTGTAAACCAAAAGCTTAGATTGGATTTAAACAGGTATCAATATGGTGTTTTCCTTTCGTCTTTCTATGATAATGTGATTAAGCTTATGAAAGAAACTTACTTAAAATAAAGACAACACTTGTCTATATTATTTAATGAAATATGCATTAATGAAAAATTGCTGCCTAAATATACACATATATATATATATATATATATATATTATGTATTTTTAGACATTTTTATGTTTATACATTCAATTTATAGATACAAATATTTAAGTAAATGTTCTGTTTATAATACACCTGAATGTCCGAGAAATTTTCATAGAAAATATTCATCCTCTGACAGGAATTGAACCTGTATCCTATACAGAACCATCATATAGCCTGACGTACCTTAACCAATTGGGCCACAGAGGATCGTTCGGTTGGCAAGGTCAATTTTACTGCTTTTAAACATATATATATCTAGGTAAAATGAGAATAAATGGAGTATAATTCCACTGTATGTAACATTTAATTTAAAAGAGGGCTCAATACAGAGTAGAGATCAATATTATTTATTTTAGGATATTAAAACAAAAACATGTTAAAAATCACTACGCAATGACAATCACATTTCAGCACTACAAATGTGTCTCCTAGTTTAACATAACCTGAGGAGACACATTTGTAGTGTTGAAACATGTTTGTAATTGTGTCGCGATTTTTAACATGTTTTTGTTTTAATATCCTAAAATAAATAATATATAGGTGTGTGTGTGTATATATATATATATATATATATATATATAATATGATTAATACAATAATTTTAAGATGGTAATTAAAATCTGATACTTTCATCCGCATTATAATAGTATTATAATATATTTATGAATAAAAATGACAATTTATTCATAAATATTGTCTTCTCTACTGGTTAAATCAGAGAAATTTTCATTATAATATATGTATTCTCTACCAATTTTGGTATTATGCTCTCAGTTAATTTTATATTTGAAGCTTTAAGCTTATATTTATTTGTGTGCATGTATGTATATATTTACACACAGTTATTAAAATATATATATATATATATATATATATATATATATATATATATATATATATATATATATATATATATATATATTATAATCATTTAACTCCAAACAAGGTGATAAAGCCACTAAGACCCAAGGAGTTATTGAGGGTGAAAGAATAAGAAAAAAAAAGTAACATTATTAAGGAATGAGAACAATAAAAAAAGAGGAATCAAAAAGACAGTAGTTGGTGTATTTAAATTTTTGAAGATCAAAGTTTGCTGGAAAGCATGTAACTGGAAATGAGTTCCACAAGCAAGAAGTGTGAGAGAAGCATAGAACTTACAGTTGCATCTAGCCAACTGCATATTGACGAGACTTTGCTGCCAATCTCGTACTGCACTTTAAATTCATAAAGTATAGGCATCATAGTGGAAAATTCATTAGAACAAGTACCATGAAATTATTCATAGAAAAGGCAGAGGGAAGTTACATTACAGTGGTGGGAAAGTCACTGAAGCCAAGATGCCAGGTCAGAAGCAATAACATTGCAGATTCTTCTTTGGATGTTATCAAGAGTCTCTAAACATAGAGTTGGATCACCAAACCATATGTAGCAATAATATATAGCAATTTTTTATATTTTAAAATTATTTTGATTTATTACCATTTATCCGGATACAAGGTTGGTATAGATGGAATAAAATTCCAGCAACCAAAAACACTACTTTTAAAAAATGTACTCAATACAAAGTAGAGCAAATAATATTTATTTAAAAATTATAATATAAATATGTTATAACATCACTACAAAAATAGCTATTTTGTTTCAACACTTTTGGTGTTTTGTCAAGTGATAGTGTTGATTGTAAGACAAAAAGTTTTTAAAGAGTCCAAAACCAACCACTACTCTAACTGGGGGGGAATATTTTTTTATGTAAGATGTAATGGCCAATCGGATTACAAGTATATGATAATTCAAATAACATGACAACAGACCCTAGATACAATTTATTAATGCTTTAAAGTTAATATTAGATTATATAGGAAATCAGGATAACTAATTAATCCCCAGTTTATTATGTAATTAAAAAATAAAAGTTACAAATATTAAACTCTAAATATAACCAGGCATCAAGTATAGAAACTTAAGAAAATTATTCAAAGAAAAAAATAGAGAAAATATACCTAAATTTTCATTTATTGTTCTTAGTAAATTTTATTATCGTATATAATTGTTTTTCATTTTGGGATCTTCAAGTGACTAGTAGGTGAAAGTGAAATATTTTAGTGCTAGTCTGTAATCACTAGTTAATGGTGTATAAGAAACAGTACTTTTAGAGGAGTTTTGATTTTTGGAAAACCACATATATTGAATAGCAGATAATATGGTAGTTCCAGACATACTGAATAGAATTAATACTGATAGTGGAAACTTATGGGCTGGGGTTATTTTTCTTAATTCAAAATCTGAATCATATTTCTACAAATTGAGCAAACTGAAGCGTTTTGGAAATTTCAGCTTGGGATTTTTTCGGCCCAGTGAATCGAGCTGGCCAGTGACAATACAAAAAGTTTTTTGTTACATAAACTGTCAGGTTTCTTTACATGGAATTCTAACAGAAGAGAAATCAGAAACGTACAACTGGGGATGGTTGGTGGTTACTCTCTTTCATCCAAGTCTTTGGACGTGAAGCCTGTTTCAGTTGCAAGTTGGCCTGTCATTTTTTTGTAATGCAAACATAGCAATATTTCATCACGGAAGAGAACTAAACCTGTTACATGGCTTATATCTCGTAATTCATACACAGCTGCACAGTGTAAAATAAGGGAAAATCACTTAAGTCATATATAATTTGTGTACTTTGATATATATGTTTGTATGCATGTGTATGTAATTTATAATCTTTATATATATATATATAATTTGCATGTATATTTGTGTTCTTATATGTCTCGCACTTATATATGTGTCTACTTGTAATCAATAATTTGTCTATATGTAATTTGTACATATCAATGTATATATATATATATATATATATATATATATATATATATATATAAAGCAAGTTTAGTTCAATTCAAACAAGAAGACCTGACTGTTTAATTTTTACTGCATTTTTCCAATTTTCAAATTATATCTTGTACACTGGAATCAAAATTATGCATATAATGTTTTGATATGGTTTTGTTCAATTGTGTTTTATATAATTTCTATATAAATATATTGATAATATTAGTGGTAAATATATACATACATATGCAATCATATATCTAAAATATATAAATATACATTTGTAGGTTTGATGGACTGGATCGTATTTATGATTCTAATGGAATAAATTATGACCATGGAATATTAGTGTTTAAGCCTTTTTATTATATATATATATATATATATATATATATATATATACCTATCTATCTATCTATCGGGAAAATATATGACAAAGTGGAAAACGTTTTCTTACGATATGTTTTGTATTTTAGGACTTCATTAGACTAAAGGACCCAATGCATTACAAGAAATCGTTTTCCATTTTGTCATGCATTTTTCCTCTGTATTGTTCCTGATATATACCAATATATATCATTATATCATACTATATATGTATGATGATCTGCCACATCATAACAGATGATGACCACCAAAATGCATCCACACCCACAAATCTCTCATGCATGACCCCAAAGCTGACCTGCCAGGCCAACTGCAGACTTACACAAGTGACAGACAAACAATGTGCTTGCTACAACTTTAATGGATTCACACCGGTGTACCTGATTCCTGCGCACCACCATGTGCCTTTTCAATTCCGAGCTGGTTGTGCATACCTTATCACACAATGTGCAGGCTGTGACACTCTATGTCTGGGGAATGTCAGGAGTGATTTTTTTCTTCATGTGACTTCACATAATTAACCCAGCCAGCCTTTGAAAGAAGTATGCAGTGATAGAAATCACATGTCCAGCCCTTGATACCCTCATCAAGTCCATGGTTATCACCCAATCGAAGTCGCTGCTTCAGCCATTTATGTTGCAGACAACATTCTTCAAATATATATATATATAACAGCTGGCCACTCATATTTGAGGATACCAATCTATCAGGGCAGCTAGCCAATTCCTATTTCTGATGCTCACTCAGGCACATTTGTGTTTGCTCAGCATCCACTCAGTCAACCTGTGGTTTATACAGCCACTATGCTGAGCAGACCTTAGTTACAGTTTCAGTTTACAGATAGAGAGTGTGATCAACAATTTGAACAAGGCCAGCACACTCACACCCTCGGCCATGATGACTTGGGGCTCTGTGCTAGCACAGCTATCAACAGCCCCCAAATGTTCTGTCTACTCAATTTCACGCACAACACTTGGGTACACTCATGGTATGGTTTGCAGGCAATTTCCAAAGGTGCTGCATGCTGGGATCATCCCCCTCCAGACCAATAACATCAGGAAGGAGACTTCCTGACAAATCAACCATGGTGTGATTCGAACCCAGGGCTCATAGTCAGTAAGTGAATGTTCTAACCACTCAGCCATGCATATATATATATATATATATATATATATACACACACACACACATGCAATTTGCTTTTAGTTTATAAATGTAAATTATAAGTGTGCATATATAAAATGTGAGTAAGAAATAAAACCAGAAATACTCGAGTTTCACCCTCAAAATGAAGGATCATCAGGCCAGGTTCAATTAAAGTTTTCCTGAGTATCCAGATCAGTAGGCATAATGCACACTGTTTAAAAAAAATAATCATCTATTTCAAACATGGGCATCCACTAAAAATAACATTTGAAGTAATGAAAATATCAGATTAAAAAATAATTCTATATGTGGTTACATATGCATATCTAAATTTCTCCCTATATATATATATATATATAAGGTACATATAAACAGAAAGTATTTATTTGAACAGTTTTGATTAAAAAGAACTGACAAGGTCTGTCTGTTTAATAATTGATTCTGTTCTTTCCTCAATGACTCTAAGAGATATTTTTCATTTTTTTCACCTTTCTGTCAATTTTATGTTAATTCTGGGGTGACTTCAAACTTTTGAACAGCAGTTTATATATATATATATATATATATATATATATATATATATATATATATAATATAAGGTGAGTAAGAAATAAAACCAGAACTACTTCAGTTTCACCCTCAAACTAAAGGATCATCAGGCCAGGTGTTTTCCCCGAGTGTGCAGACTAGTTGGGCATAATATACATTGTTTAAAACAAAAAAAAATGAATCATTTATTTCAGACATGGATATCCACTAAAAATAACATTTGAAGTAATTTGGAAATGTCAGATTAAAATAATAAATCCATTAACTCTTTAGGATATATATATATATATATATATATATATATATATATATATATATATATATATGTATATATATATATACACACATGTATGTATATGTATATTTCTCTGTTTTGTCTGTGATTCTGTTTTGTTGCTCATGCCAATTAAACCAGTCTGAATTGTCTCTCATTACTTGGTGAGTGGGGCGGTGCTTTAAAAATAATATCCCCCACTATCCTGGAATTGCTTTGAAGAACCAAAAATGCCACCCAGATAAATTGTGTTTACTTTCGTGTCAGAAATCCTTTTCTCATTTTCTGGTGCCATTGGTCAGTGTTCAATCTCACTTTCGGGTTTATCTTCTGCTTCCATTTTCTTTACAAAATTTTGGTTATATTGTTATATATTAAAGTAAAGTCTGTTAAAATTCCAGACTCATTCGCATCGCAGCAGCCATTACTGATGTTGTTTCCATATATTTGCAGCTGATTTGACATTAACTTGTCCTGATTATTGCGCATGCAATAAGTCCTTCAGTTGCACAGTAATTGAAGCAAGTAAGATCAGTAAGAAGGCTGTCTACAAGGTAATCTTTTGCACAAATCTAATCAGCAACAAATGTATGCAAACAACACCAGTATTGGCTGTTGTGCAGTCACAGCCAATGACACAAATGAGTGTGAAATTTTACTGTCGATAACTTCAAAATAGTAGATTTTAGCAAAATTTTTTTGTTAGTTTCAAATTAAGCAAGTAAATTTATACTTAGATTTAACTATTTGGGAAATTTTTATTTGATACTTAGTGCCGGGCTTAAAAACCAAATTACCCACAACTGTATATGTATGCAATAGTGTGCATACATAAATAAGAAAATAAATGTTTATTTAATTCATGGTGCAATCAAAACAGTGCTCAATGTAGTTAAACAGAGCTATGAAGTGTATATATATATATATATATATATATATATATATATGAAAGTTGTGTAGATCCTTCCACATTAATGCAGGTGTTTCCCCAGTGCTCTATCCTTGGAGCTACTTTTTTCCTTATCTTCATTAACGACCTTCCCAATGTTATCAGTTACTAACTCAGAATCTATACTGATGACATGAATATTTACTCCTGTCTTAATAGTAAATCCAATATGTCTGAGAATGTAAAACTGCCAGCTCTTCATCAAAATGATCAATCTGTTGTTAGTTGGGGCAAGCAATGGCTTGTAAATTGAACACCTCCCAAATGTTATATTTTAGTTATCTTAAGAAACCAATTCTGCTTTCCCTCAGCATGTCTGACACCAACCTCCAGGGGAGCAACTCATTGCACCTTCTTGCTCTCCTATTTTCCACAAATATGAAATAGAATTATTATATTGAATCAGTTGCTATATCTGCTGCTCGGAAAGTTGGTTCACTGTGCCATTCTCAATAATTTTTTTGCCAGAATCCATCTTACATGTTTATAAATCTACTGTTCATCCATGCATTAAATATTTCTGCCACATCTGGTCTGTTGCTTCTGCTATATATCTGGAGGTTCTTGATAAAAATCCACAGAAGGGTCTGCAATATTATCTGTTCTGACCTGGCATCGTGATGTCAATCATTTTCCCGCCACCATAACCTTACTTCAACTGTGACTTTTATATAAATATTTTCATGGCAATTGTTCTAATGAGATAATCTGATTAGTACCTTGACCACATGAATTTCAACATCATGTTAGAGTAACAACTAGGTCTCATTGTTTGACTGTTGAAATGACTAGATGTAACGATAAGTTCCATTCTAATAGTTTCTTTTCTTACACTTTTCACTTGTGAAACTCTCTTCCAGCAATTTGCCTGTTACCTATGATCTTCAAAAGTTTAAATGCAAGATCAATCACCGCCTTCTGTCTTTCTGAATCTTGTTCTTTTATTATCTTTTCTCTTCACTAAAGTTTTCTCTTTTTCTTTCACTTTCAGTAGGCCCTTGCATCTTAGTGGCATTATTGCTTTGCTTTAGTAGAAACGATTACGCCCCCCCCCTCAGAAAATGACACAGACACACACCCACCCACCCATACTCATGACGTGGAGGCATGGTGATGTAATGGATAGTAGCTCTGATTGAGTAATCAGAGAGCCAAGTTCATTACATTCATTTACATGCTCATACACTTGGAAAAGGCATTAATCCATTTCTTCTCCCCCCAACTATGGGTAAATAACAGGACAGACTGGGTTCTATAGCCTTGGGTGACAACCGGTCTAGAAGAAAGACAACTCTGAATTCAAAACCTGCAGAGGGTCATTTGGGGATCTTGTGGTAGTACCGTGCATCAGTTCTCTGTATTCATCTCTTCCAAAAAGTGTGGTTCGTTTTGCACAAGCCTTCACCACTAAAATCATATGTGTGGGGATTCTGGTTCTTGGTTCTAAGAACTGAGCTGCTTGACCCTCATATGTTGAAAAACACAGGAGAGTCCAGTATATATATATATATATATATATATATATATATCAGCAGTAGGTGTGTTCCTTAATGATAAAAAAGTTCATTTATTTTAAATGCAGATGTATCATGTATATATATTTCACTGTTTTGTTTGTGATTTAACCCTGTTACTGATACCAATTAAACCAGCATGATTTGTCTCTTATTACTTGGAGAGGGTTCTGCTGCTTTAAATAAGACTTCCTACCGTTCATGAATTGCCATGAAAAACTAAACATGCCACCCAGATAAACATAATGTATAGTGTTGTCTGAAAACATTTTGTATCTCTGTGTGGTGCAATTGGTCAGGGTTCAATCCCATTGTCTCATTTTCTAGTTTATACTCTCTTTCCTTTTACTTTATAAATTTTTGGTTGCTCTCAAGTTATATGCTGATTTTAAAGGCACTTAATGGATATATATATATATATATATATATATATATATATATATATATATATATATATATATATATATATGTGTGTGTGTGTGAATAAAGACAATAGATAGACTTTATCAAGGCAAATGTAGGGATTTTATTTTGCAACAAGTATTTATAAACAAAAGTAAAAATGTTAGTTTTTCAAAAATTTAAATTTAAGAGACACTCATAAATATTCATCAGATTAAATGAAAAGTCCAGGTAAATTATGGAGGACACTAACTGATATAATTTCTAAAAAATCTAATAAAACAATGTGAGTAAATGATGGTGATTTATTTTATGCAATTAATATTTAAATTATCTTTGTGTGAGAGTTATATGGGATATATGACAAAGTGGAAAAAAAATTATCTTTCAAAACTGTTCTTGATATACAAAAATTTATATATCATTATTCTATACATGTGCATGAGTGTGCATATATATATATATATATATATATATATATATAAACAATGCGATGCATAAATTTATATTACTAGGATCCACTTGGATTATATACCAATGGATTTGTTACCTTTTCTATATATATATATATATATATATATATATATATATATATATATATATATATGTGTGTGTGTTTGTGTGTGTATGAATAATGACAAAAGGAAAACTTATCTTAACTGATATGTTCCATCCTCTGATGGACTTTATCAAAGCAAATGTAAGGATTGCATTTGCAACAAGTATTTATAAACTAAAATAAAAATGTTATTTTTCAAAATTTTTTTTAAGTTTAAGGGCTGCTCATAAATATTTATCAGGTTAACTCAAAGTCGAGGTAAATTATGGAAGATGCTAAGTGACATAATTTAACATCTAATAAATGAAAGTGAGTAAGTGATGTTGTTGATTTTTTTTTAGGAGGTTATGAATTTAATAGTTTTCTTTTATATTTTAACATTTTTATAGTTACGCATGTTAGCTTGGTATAGGAGTAATTCTTTCAGGAATAGAGATATTTGAAAAAATCCAGGTTGCAGATTTAAGAGAATTTTCCATTTAACTTATATTCTCTTTTAATAACATTTTTACTTTTGTTTATAAATGCTTGTTGCAAATAAAATCCTAACATTTGCCTTGATAAAATCCATCAGAGAAAGAAATACATTGGCTAAGGTAATTTTCATTTTTCCTTTTGTCCTACACATATTGCCGTTTTTACAGATATGTTTCAGTTATATCTGAAATTTATATATATATATATATATATATATATATATATATATATATATATATAAAGACTTTTACCCTGAAGATCCGTTTAGGTGAAACCTAAACCCTAGGTAGGTTTGCCTGGCTCCTTAAGATTATCTTAGGTTTCGCTCTACTTAGCATATTGAGGACTTTACGTAGTTGTCTTTTTACTCATTTTGGGGCTTTTTTCTTCTTTGGACTTGGAACTTGAACACTGGACAATTGTTTTCACCTTGTTTTAATGTTCTTGGTTTTTTCTTTTTTATTCCCCATTTTTCTTTGGGTACCGATTTGTTGAGCTATCCGAGGTTTTTCCAAACGAGTACCATGATTTATATATACATATATATATATATATAGTGTTAAAAAAACAAAGATTGCGTGTTTCTGGAAAATAATGTTTTTAAGGCAAACAATCTTTGTAATTAAAGTGTTTGATATCAAGCGATTAATCATTAATAGGTAAAATTAAATGTGAACTTACCTTGTTTCTATTCTAATTTTCATATGAAATATTTTCCACCTGCAATCAGTTTGTCTGAGATGAAATGCTGAAAGCCTGTTGCTACTCTGTCTCTAGTTCATTGGAAAATATTCTGATGATATACATTCTCTAGTTCAGAGATTTACAGCTAAGACCTACTGTGCCATGTACACAGAGGGAAACTATTCTCATTCCCTTTGTATTCCATTTGTAAGAAAGAAGTTCCATCTGGACTGCTTCTTCCCAATAGCTGCTACTTTATGAAACAGACTTGCAAGAAGATGCTTCCTCAAAAAGTACAATCTTAACCTCTTAAAGTCTAGCTTCAACCGTAACCTCTCCTACATATTCTCTGGACTTACTTCCACTCATCCATCTACAACCTCATTCAGTAATGCTCTACCTTGAGTGGCTCTTGGGCTTTGTATAGTGTAAACATTAGTAAAAAAAAAAACTACTTTAATCTTAGAGAAAAGTATCATGCTACATGTAAATTACACCATAATTTTTATGGGTACTATGTTAATATTAGATGCCATGACAAGAATTTGATCAGATGAAAAACAGAGTATCTGGACTGGAACTATCCAATTTTCACTCCCCAGCTTTGAAAGACTTCAAAAGCATTTAAGCAGACTTAAAGGTGATGAATAATTTCCCACCCTAAAAGCCCTTTCCTACAAATGCAATGTCATAAACCTATTACTACTCTTCTTTTTTTTTTTTTTTAAATCATTTCACCCCAAGCATAGTGGAAATGCCAGTAGTACACAGGCTTTTTGTAGTGAGTGAATGTGAAAGAGACAACTGAGAAGAGGGAGGATTGAAGAAAGAACAAAATATGAAGAGGATTCAAGAAGATAGAAGATGGCAATTGACATTGCATCTAAATTTTTGATGAATGTAGTTATCACAGAAGCAAGTAAACAGAAGGGTGTTCCACAGGTGAGAGGTGCGAGAAAAGAAACTGTTGGAGTAGAAGTGGCAGTTACATTTAACTATTTCAACAGTAAAAGGGTGCAACCTAGATGCTAATCTAGCAGCACACTTAAATTCATATATTTGGGGAATCAGGGGAAAAAAAGCTCGTCAGACCACTTGCCATGAAAATATTTTAGAAAAGACAAAGGGAAGCCACATCGTGTCAGTGAGAAGAGACTGAATAGTCAGGATCAATTACATTACAAATGGTAGATTTGTAAATGTGTAAAATAGATATTGATATTTCCATGGATAATGCTCTGATGAGTCACATTCCTTAGTTTCACCAGTTCAGACCTTTACAGCTAAGACCTGACTAAGATCTAAGTTCCATCTGAAAATCTTCTTCTCAGGGGCTGCTGTTTTACAGAACAGATTCCCAAGAGGATGCTCCCCCAATTACTACAATCTTAACCTCTTCAAGTTTTGGGTCAACAATAATCTAGCTTACATATCATCATAATCTACAATGTCCAGAAAACATCTCAATTCAGTTACTCTCTACCTTGATGGCTCTTGGGCCTTTTATTTCTATGAAAAATAACATTAAAGAAATATTGCAGCCACTGTCAGGAGACTTGAATGCAAGATTAAATTTATTTCCAGAAACCAGATTTTTCTTCTAGGAGTGTGTAAGTATGTATTTAAAGGCATTTAAATAATGCATATTTTAACAGATACACACACATACAAAACACATATTAATTTTGATTTGTCTGACACAAGACCAAGTAAAAGAAGGAAAATATTGTTGGATTACTGGCACACGATGTGTGTGTATGTGTCTTTCTCCTTCTCTCTCTCTTTTCATATAGATATATATAGTGTGCGTGAGGTTGCTGAAAAGTTATTAGCCCAAATCACTTTGTAAAATCTGAGTTTATTCTGGAATACATTCTTGGTCAGGTCAAGAACTTTCCAGCACCTCCTTTTATGAGTGAATGTGTTTAAATTATATATATATATATATATATATATATATATATATATATATATATATATATATATACACACACACAGATCTACCCAAACACATTTTCCGATAGCCTTGAAATCTCATAAATATCTTGTTGTGCCACTCTTATTGGATATTATTCACTGAAGCTAAGAAATCTGATCTACTTGTTGCCTTTAAGAATTGTCTGCAGATACCACATAGATTTTTTTCCGTGCTGCCTGTGCATCAGAACATAAAACAACTTCCCCAATTTGATATCCTCATTTGGACACAATGAAATTTCATAACATCAGAGTCGGCAAGTGAAATACCCAAATGATTCTGAACCCTTACAAAATGTTGCTGTACCTCAAAACAAAACAGCAATAAATTTCTTCTTGGAATCATGTCTTATTTATGATCCCACATTGTGCAGTGTCATTCCAGTTTCAGAAAACCTCTAAAAGAATCATTCTAAAGTTTATAGTTTCAGATTCTAATTCTGTCTTCTCTCATGTAAAAGTTGACCATCTTTGTACCACTATGTCCACCAAATGGCCAAGTGGTTAAAGTGTTAGCATTCTGACCATGACACTTGGGTTTGAATCTCATGATGGTCGATTTGTCAAGATATGAACAAAACTTTTAATCATTAAATGTGACTTTCTTCAGACTAATTTCCTCATCTTTGTTGTTTGTATATTTTTTGTTTTTTCACATCAGTAGGTAGCAAGATTCAAATCCATTACATTCCCTTACATGCTAATACCCTTGGGAAAAGTATGAACCCTCTTTTTCTCAATGCTATGGGTAAATAGCAGGACAAACCAGGTTCTAGAGCCTTGGATGGCATCTGATGTATCGCAGAAAGAAATGGCAACCTACCTAGGGAAAAAATCTGCCTCGTCAGTCATGTATTGAAAGATACATGATTGCCTAAGTGTGTATCATGCACAGCACATAACTGACTGAAATTAACTTACGTGCTAATACCCTTGAGAAAGGTATGAATCCTCTTTTTTTCCTTCCAGCTATGGGTAAATAGCAGGACAAACAGAGTTCTACCTAGGGAAAAAATCTGCCTCGTCAGTCATCTATCAAAAGATACATGATCGCCTATGTGTGTATCATGCATGGCATATAACTGACTGACTGAACTTGGGATTCTATAGGCATGGTCTGATAAATGGAAGCATGTGCAAAGCCTCACAGGAAATCAGAAGATCAGTGTGGTTGTTGGGAGGAGACAATGCAAAGAAATCTGAGATGCCAAAAACCCAGATGTGACTGATATAAGATGGGGGATGTACATGATCCCCTAGAACAAGATACGATAACGTTGCAAATAAAGACAGATACTTGATGATGACTGGTGAGTATGTGGCTGTAATGTGAAAAAAACAAACAACAAAGAGGCGGAAATTAGCCTGAACAAAACCTCATACCTAACAAATTTCAGACAAGACTTAATGCAAAGTTTCTCTTTGTCACTTTTCCATCGCTGTAATGTAACTTCCTTCTGCCTTTTTTATAAATAGTTTCATGGTAATTATTCTGATAAACTCTTTGCTCTGTCGTACCTAGACTTTACAAATTTAAGTGCAGTACTAGATTAACAACATGGTCTCATCATTTTACAGTTGAATTGGCTAGATGCAACCATAATTTCTATGCAAACAGTTTCTTTTCTTGCACTTATCCTTGTGGAACTCCCTTCTGGCTCCATGCTTTCTAGACAACTTTGATCTTCAAAAATTTAAATGCAGTCTCAATCATTATCTATTGTCTTCATGATTACTCTTCTGTTGTTCTTGCTCTTTAATAATGTTTCCCTTTTTACTTATTCTTTCACATTCAGCAACTCCTTATGTCTTTATTTTTAACCGATTTCACCGCAAGCAAGGCAGCAAAACCACTGACACACAAGGGGTTACTGGGTGTGGCAAAATTAGAAACAGAAACATTGCTAAAGAGAAAGAATAAAAGAAGAGTAATAAAGAGGACAGTAGATGGCGATCGACATTGCATTTAAATTTTTGCAGATTAAAATTGGCTGGAAAACACATTGGCCAGGAAGGGGATCCACAAGCAGAAAGTGCAAGTAAAGAATTTATTAGCATACAATTTACGGTTACATCTCGCCAGCTAAACTGTAGTTAAACTTGTCGACAGTCTAGTACTGTGCTTAAATTCAAAGAGTCTAGGAAGCATAGCCAAGGGATCATTCGAACAATTACAATGAAATTATTTATAGAAAAAGCACAGGGAGGCTACCTTATGGTGGTGGAAAGAGACCGAAGCTGAGATGTCAGAACAAGGCCAATAATGTTGCTGATTCTTCTTTGGATTTTATTACGGAGCTCTAGGTAAATAGCAAGAGCATCAGACCAAATGTGGCAGCAGTATTGTAAACATGGATGAATGGTAGACTTGTAGATATGTAAGAAAGATTCTGGAGAGAAAAATCATTTAGCATGACACAATGAACCAACTTTCGTAGCAGCTGACCTAGCAATGGATTCAATATAGTCTTTCCACCTCATGCCTTAGTGATTTTACTGCATTGCTTGGGGTGAATATGATTAGAGAAAAAATAGATATCAATATTAAAATTCAATGTGGAATATTGATCACTAAGATTTTTTATTTGCTTTTTCTGTAGGTCAGGTTTAATGAAGTGTTTTGAGGATCCATGATATTTGTTTTGAGTTAGAATCTTTCCTCATAGTTATTTTCATATCATCAGTTTTGGTTTGTCCTTTTGGCATAACAAGATATTAAGTTCAATTGATCTCTCTGAGTTTTACCTGCTTTTAGTGAAAAACATACTTGACTCGTTCACCAAGTTTGAAATGTGTGTTCTGCTTTCTTTCTGGTTAAATGATGTTCTTCCTCACCTTGCCAAACAGGAGATTTTTTTTTAATGTTTTCATTGAGAAATCACTTCATTTAATGCACTATTTATAATCGTGAGTTGTGGTCTGAGACGTGTAAGTTGGTTGAGGACATTATGTCAGCATTCCAGAAGTTATTCTGTACAGTCCTCTTCACTTGACTTGTTGGCAAACTGATAACCAAATGTCAAAAAACAGAGTTTATTTCTCAGCAACTCTATATATAATATTTATTGATACTTTACAATAAAAGTGTTGCTACAGTCATGGTGCATATTGATCCTGAAGTGGCTGTCTCTATTTTGCATTTTGATAACGACATTTGTAGCTATAATTTTGACAGACATTGTGTTCAATTTTTTTTATCAGAGAGTCGTGAAGCAAAACTTGCAGTATAATTTAAACTAAAATTTACCACCAACTCCTCAACCAAATGCAGCGCAAAGAGAATGTTGACAATTATTAATATGCATTTATTTTTCAGAAATATCATGAAAAATAATTTTACAGAAGAACAAATGGCAAAGTGTGTCAGTTTTGTTGAATGCAAAAACTGATTCTAAAAAAATCCCCCAAGATAGTTTTTTTTTTTTTACTGATGTGCACCCTATACAAGGCCTAAGGGCTACTCAAGGTAGAGAGTCACTAGAAGTGGTTGTTGAGTAAGCAGTAAAGAGTGTTGTTTATACAGATATTTGTAAAAGATAACAGTTAACCCTAGACTTGAAGAGGTTAAGATAGTAGTGGTCAGAAAAGCATCCTCTTGGGATTCTGTTCCACAAAGCAACAGTTCTCGGGAAGAAGCTATCCAAGTGGAACTTACTCCTCACTTATAGAATGTGAAGGAAATGAGGGTGGTTCACTTAAATATACACAAACTGGCAGGTCTTAGGTGGAAAGGTTAGAGTTAAGGGAACCTTAGAATTAGCTCCCGTGAACATTGTCTATGGAAATAGCAACAGAGTAATAAGAGGCTTGCTATATTTTCTCTGTGGGAAAAGGATTTATAAAGGGAAAAACAGTTCATCACCAACAGAACTGCATAGATATATTTAAACACTATCAAGAATGGAAAGTGATCAGATGGTGGTTTCTCTTACAAAGAGGGACAGATGTTTGAACCCTGTCAGGAAGCACATTTTCTTTATTAAGTTTTCTTTAGTGTACAGGCCAATAGATGTAATACACACTATTCCAAACATGAGTATCCATTAAAATAACATTTGAAGTAATAAAAATGTTGGATTAAATATAAATCCATAAATTCTTTAAAAATTGCTTTATTTATATGGTGAACTCTCCTCTCATGAATGATAAATGACGTTTTACGCTTATGCAAACTAGCTGGAGCTATTGTAGAGAAAATCAGGCAAGGGAAAGACATATTTCATTTGTGCTTTCTTAAATGTGATACTAGCCCGGCCTTGCTGTGGGCGACAAAGCCACACTGACAAATGAAATTTGTTA
This sequence comes from Acanthosepion pharaonis, assembly GCA_903632075.3. Taxonomy (NCBI): domain Eukaryota; kingdom Metazoa; phylum Mollusca; class Cephalopoda; order Sepiida; family Sepiidae; genus Acanthosepion; species Acanthosepion pharaonis. Next base: position 651,040 of record CAHIKZ030003108.1, on the reverse strand, counting down.
AGGCAGGATTTTGATGGCATCTCTGCTTCAGAGCTTGACAAAGCTGGTCACGGTGCTTCAGTCTAGTGTCTTCAAACCCCTTTAATTTAATGAAACATTTCTTACGCCACTCCTTTCGGTTTGATGATTGGGCCCATGTTTTCAGATCAAAGTTGAGACGTTTCAAGTTGTCTTTTCAATTTGTCTTAATAGCATAGGTGTAGATGTCCAACTTAATGCTTGGAGTTTGGTAGTTGTCCATACAGACACCTTTTTTGGAAGCCTATGCTTATCCATTCTCACAACATGACTAGCCAACCTAAGTTGTATCTTTTGCTAGAAGGGTTTCAATGTCTGTGATGTTGTTACATTTCATCAGTATTGCACTATTTTTGACCCTGTCATCCCATTTTATATCACATATGGCATGAAGATAGGCATGGGGAGGATGTCAAGTTGATTTACGTGTTTTTATATATATATATATATATATATATATATATATATAATGTGTGCGTGTGTGTTTATATATATATATATATATATATATATATATATATATATAAGATAATCCTAGGGGCCAGGCAAACTGACCTAGGTTTCACCTAAACAGATCCTCAGGGTAAAGCTGGCTTTACCCTGAAGATCCGTTTAGGTGAAACCTAAATAGGTTTGCCTATTTTAAGATTATCTTAGGTTTTAACTCTACTTAGTGTGTTGAGCACTTTATATAGTTGCCATTTTACTTGTTTTGTTTTTTGGACTTGGAGCTTAAACACTGGACAATTGTTTTCGCCTTGTTTTAATGTTCTTGGTTCTTTCTTTTTTTATTCCCCATTTTTCCTCAGATATCAATTTGTTCTACTGTAATTTGAGCTATCCAAGGTTTTTCCAAACAAGTACCACCATATTAAAATGGAATGCTAATCTTATAAAAATTTCAGTTATCTGTTTGGATTAGTCTTACTCTTATGTCCATCGTCTTTTTCATGTTTAATTGAATATAGTCTAATGTTAATTATGTTTTAGGATTATGTCCTGAAGATGGTCTATTAGACCGAAATGTCTAACGTTGACATTATATTAACATTAAAACAGCATAATTGCATATTAGGATTTTTGTTTGTTTTTTCCGTATATTTTTCTTCATATATATATATATATATATATACATACATACGTGTGGAAAAAGTTTTCATGTGATGCATTTTATCCTTTAGGACTTCATTGGATTGAGTGTGTTTATGTTTTTTGTTATTTTGTTTGTTGTTTTTTTTTTTCATATATATGTGTGTGTTTTGGATATATAATCTAGTGGATTTAAAAAAAATAGAAAATAATTTCAGATTAGAATTCCCAGCACCTCTCATTCCTGTGCAATTACACAAACATAAAAAAGACTCAGTCTAAAGAAGTTCTAAAGTAGAAAATGTATAACGCAAAAGATTTTTTCCTTTTCATCATACATCGTTCCCTGAAAATTCTCCTTTATGTATAAAAATTAATATATTATTATCCCATATATATAGTATGAGGCAAATCAGTAACTTAGTCTAGTGATATCCGGAAGATATGGATTCCACATGATAGAAATAAAACAAATGAACAAAAAATAAGTCATTATATAATGGTTGGTTACTCATTTTCTGACTACTCCCATCTGAGAGGGTTATTATCTATCCCTGTTGTAGATACCTACTCAGACACATTTTTATTTTTTCAACACCCACTGCAGATGTGTTGAGCTGAGCATATCTTAGTAGAACAAGGGAAGAATACTCAAATGCTCAGTCATAATATCTTGTGATTAACTCAATCATTGATGGCTTCTAAAGAGTTTTGTCTACTCAATTTCACTCACATGGCTCAGGTCAACCCCCCCCCAGTATGGCTTTCAGGCATTTTTCAAAAATGTGACTCACTGAAATCATATCTTTGGTTCAGCAACACAAAGAAGCCACCACCCTGACAAAAATCAACTCTGGGTCTCATGGTGAGAACCCTAATGTTCTAATCATGACACCATGCACTCTCTCTCTCTCTCTCTCTATATATATATATGTGTATGTATATATATAATTATTTATTTAAAAATATGATTCCTTTGGTACATAAGATGTACATGTTTCAAAACAAGAGCTGGAAACTTCAATATAATTATTAGAATTAAATTGAATTAAAGTATCAAGCTCTGTTCCATCTTCAAGCGAAATTTATGTGTTTTTATAAGCATATTCATTATTAAAATTAAAATAACCATGGTAATGGCTAGAGCAATTATTTAAATAAGGGGCATAAGGGTTAATAATTTGTATCAATATCTCAGTTACATTCAAAGAGGTCAAGTCAAGGTAGGGTTGGGGTTTCTAAATTTAAAGCGGAAGATGACATCGTCTAGCCTGGTTAACCGTTAAGTGTCTATGGAGATTTATTTATCTTTTTATTTTATTTTTTATTTTTTGAAACATGAAAACTCTTATGTAGTGAAGGAATCATTTTTAAATAAATAATTATATTTAGGTTCTACTTTTGTATAGAGCACTGTTTTTTAAAAATAAAAATAAAAATACTAAAGAACTTGGGATTGTTTACCTAATGAGTTCTTTCCTATTTTCTATATATTTTCACACACACACACACACACATATATATATATATAAAGTCAAAAGTAAAACTAATTTTAGAAGATGTGTTTCATCCTCTGAGGGACCTTATCAAAGTAAATACAAGGATTTTATTTTGCAACAAGTATTTATAAACAAAAATAAAAATAATGTAACTTAGATGGAAAAATCTCAAGCAGGCTATCAAATCTTATCAGAATATAACTCTGCAACCTGGATCTTTTCAAATATGTTAATTCCTGAAAGAATTACTCCTTTCCCAAACCGACATGCATAACTATAAAAATGTTAAAAAAATTCAGAGAAAACACGTAAATTCATAACCTCCTGTTATTTAAAAAATATATAATACATAAACTAATTCCATATTAAAATAATTTAAATATTAACTGCATAAAAATAATTCAACATCATCAGTTACTCACTTGCATTTATTAGACATTAAATTATGTCACTTAGCATCTTTCATAATTTACCTAGACTTTTCAGTTGAATATTTATGAGCGTATCTTAAATTTGTTGCAGAATAAAATCCTTACATTTGTCTTGATAATGTCTGTTAAAGGATGAAACATGTTGGCTAAGATAAGTTTTCCTTTTGTCATTATTCATATTGTACTTTTACACACACATATATACACACACACACACACACACACAGACATGTATATATATATATATATATATATACACACACACACACATGTAAAACAATTAAAAGGTACAGAAGTAATCTATGAAAAAATGATATATACTCAGAATTAGTATTTGCTGTCTCCTTTGGAGTAAACGTTCACTTGCTTTTTGTATACGTGCACTCATAATATAATGCCAAATGTCTGAATGATATTTCTTTTGTGGATACAATACATATTCCCCAAACTTTTGGCTAGATCCTTGTTTCTTTGTATATATGTGTTGAAGTGCACAAACTTGATTGTAAAAAAAATCATATACCATATTTTGTGGAATATGTGTGAAACCTTTATTTCAAAGACAAAGTTTAGAAAAGAAGCTACAGTCATATTTGAAAGATTTTTATTAAACAAAAATTCTCTCTGATAATTTAAAAAATATGTTCCATTCTTTAGTTATCAAAATCCAAATGTGTTTGTTAAAAGAAATATTGAGGGGTAGAATTATTAAATTGCCAGATATAATGATCAGTTGTATTTTTAGCTCATCAGCTTTTTTCTTCATTTCCCAGCCATCTCCACCGCATTTATATATTCTTGCTAGTTTCAGTGTATAGGATACATGCAAATTTTAACATAAAAAACGTCTCATACACTGAAAAACACAGTAAGCTATTTTATACTAGGTAATGCCAGGTGACCATGCTGGTTGTACAATTCATTTTCTTATATTGTCATTAGTATGTTTTAGCTGTCATGCTTTCTGACATTGTTTCTTTCTTGTAATGTCTAGAGATATTTTACCCTTTGTTTTCCCCACTCATAGACAATGGTTATGGGGTCCATTGTTTCCTCTTTTTCATCCCTTGTTATCTGACCCTATTGCAACACAGAAATAAGATAAGTGTTTATTTTACTGCATGGAGCATCCACAGAATGTTATCTTCAACCTTTTTATCATTTTCTTTTGCTTTCATCTTGAAATCCTATGCTGTGGGCTCGGAACTTGAACATCATGTCTTGATCTACACCTTCACTGCCATGGTGGAATCAGGTTTGAAAGAATTTGCTCCACCCAGATTAAGATTGTGTAGTTGTATTAACTCTTGACTTTTTTCTCCTTTTTCATTACAATCCAGTTTTTAGACACTTACAGATGTTCATTTGTTTTTACTTTTTTCATAAAACATTTGAAGAACCGTATGCAAATCTTGATGTCTTCTCAAATATGAAAGTCATAATGACTTTGGAGTAGAGGGCTATATCCTTAATACAGTTGGTGTTACTGCTGCAATTTCTGTAGCATGTTGGTTCTTACAGAGTGTCATTATTAGCCTCATGCATGATTTTGAATTTAGTGTTGTTCTTCACTTAGACTGGTTGCCAAACAAGAATAAAGGGCTCAGTCTGCATTGTTATTAACTCTTAGCTTGGGAGATATTGATAGAGATTCATATATTAGCAAGTTCGGAAAATGTGACATCAGGATCCAAACATGCAACAGCGTACTCAGGGCCAACAATACATATGCTAATTTATGATGTGACCCCCTTAAAATTAGCTTCAAAATTAGGTCTTCAAAAGTTGCATGATATGCAAGTATATATGGTATATCAAAGCAGTAAAATATAAAATATATATTTCTTTGTGGGAGGTGGTAGTTGTGGCATTTAATGGACTGACAGTATATAGGAAAAAACATTGCTGATTAAAGTAAACATTGCATTATTAGCGGTTCAATTTATATTAATACAAAATTTATAGCAATTAAATTTGATAAGTTTTTTTTCTTTTTTTTCTACATAAAACATGAAAAAATTAATATTTTTCGTTTTATTAAATTCTGATTAATTTTTAAAAATAGTATTGATTATTCAGTGAAAAATTTTGAAAAACCCTAGTTTATTGTTAGTGACTGTATGTGTGTTTGAATTGAGTGGTGGTCTTGACACCTATCTATTGTATATAATGAGGTTTTATTGTACATAAAACTTTCCATACTTCATTCTTTCAAATGACAACATGTATTGTGACAATCTTTGAGAGCAGAGATGAAGAAACGAAACAGTAAGAATGATTGCATTTTGGTAACTACTGCATTGGAATTTGGTATATTGAGAAAAAAAAAATTTGACGTCTGCCTTCAGTATTCACCTGCTTAGCTTCAGAAATTTCAGAGTACTAATATTTGTATTTGGTGGTACATATGATATAATCATTAATAGTTAATATTGTATTATTACAGGTGTGTGAGGAGTGTAATGGATATTGGTGCTGAAGTTAAAGTTGGAAATAAGTTGAGATTCCAGATTGCTCTGTTGCATTAACTTCTCTACTTATGATCAAAGGAAAGGCATGAATCTGAGTATTCTCCACCCCAGCCATGGATTAAATAGCAAGGTAGACTTGGGTGGCAACCAATCTAGGAGAAGGAAAACTCTGAATTTCAAACTGTGGAGAAAGCATCAAGGAACCACTCCATTACCTTTCTTCAGAATGCATAGTAGAGATAATGAAGAAAATGAATCTTTGGAGAATTATTTTTGGAAATAGCATTACAAAAATTGCAATTATTATGGATTTAAGCTAGGTTCAAGAACTTTGGTCAATAAAGTTAACCTTCTCTATATAACTCACCTTTTCATATAGTACCTGGGAGATGATCTTGAACAACTTTGGTTTGGAAAAAGAAGGGGATGTTACATGCCAAAAAGTTTGGTGTATATTTCTGGCAATATGAAATAAAGAGTTAACTATATTTTAGTGTTTCCAAGGCAAACTCCTCATTCTGTTTGTCATTTCTGTTGAAATGTCTTTGCTTACAACTGACAGTTGAAACCATGAAAGGTGTTCTTGAAACAGTGTAGAGAAAATATCAATAAAATCGATAAATGCAAAAAATAAATGGACGAGACACCTGTCCATTTTATTTTTTCCAACACAGAAATGCACCAAAATCCCTTTTTTCAAACTTTTTATAGTATAATTTATACATACATACACACACACACACACACACATATATATAGTTTTAAAGTATGCTATATTTATGGGATAAAGTGCTCAATATCAGAGATAGAGCATATGTAAATATAAAAGTGAACATCCAAGTCAACATTCAGAGGCAACAGATTTTTATATTTATATGTGTGTGTGTGTGTATTAAATTGATGTGTACATTCATCTCTCTCTCTCAAGCTTTTTACCTGGATTGAACTGCTGAAAACTTGTGCATGTAGGAAATATACAATCATCTTAGCCACATAGGTGGCGAGGTGGCCTACACACACTCTCTCTCTCTCTCTCTCTCACACACACACACATATATATATATATATATATATATATATATATATATATATAAAATGAGACAGAGTGGAAAAGCTATGTGTTGTGCTACATAGGCACCTTCAGGTCAGAATGAAAGACAAACCTGTATGTGAAGAAAGGGTAATAAATAACCTTACCAGATGGTATGTCCAGGAACTTTATTGAAGCTGTTAAAGTCTGTTAGGTTTGATATTAACCCTGTCCAAGTAGATTTGTTTCTTTATCTTTATTAGTTCTATAGTTGCATTGTGCTGCTATTGCTTTTGCGCTGATTAGTGATATTATGTATGAGCCTGGTCTGAAGTGTTTATCGTGGTGAATTGTGAGATCAGTGTACTTTCAATTTATCTTCTTCTTAGGGAATCTTTTTCTCTTCTGATCAGACCGGCATTTATTAAGTCAAAATTGTGGTCAGATATGTCACATATATTATAATGTGTAGGGGCGCCTCGAGGCGGTGTAATGGTTAGCAAGCTTGTCTCGCTAGAACGATTGCAACTGAGTCGTGAGTTCGATCCTCACTGGGTGCCCCATACATTCGGCCTTGTGCCACATCTAAGCTACGCTTAGAAAATCGCTATATTATAATGTGTAGATATGTATCATTATGAATAAACATGTTTATTTTGCTTTTAATATGGATGTTTTTATTAAAAGCATATGTACGTGTATTGTACCTGGAGATGGTGGGGAGTTCTTGAATTGATCCACTTCTCAAAAATCAATATTTTGGTGTTTGTTCAGTGGAAACTTTTCAGCACCTCCTCATATATTTCTATGCATATGTGTATGTTGGTGTGTAACTGTAGAAATATTTACATAATCAAATACATACTGAAATGTACCAATTGAGTCTAGGAGGAGATGCTGAAAACTTCTTGGGCTGATTTCTCAAATAAGTAACTTGTAACTTGTTTAATCAGTTCATATGTTTTGTTCTGTACTTGATTATGTAAATATATATGTTCATATTTTATGTTATTGAATGTTGGCTATTTCTTTTTTTTATTATTAATAATAAGAAAGAAAAGGGCAACACTCAATAGCATCAATTATAAACATTGCCACAATGTGCTAACCATGTTTGACAAATAAAGAAGCATTCCTATAATTCTAGATACATACATAAAAAAATCCATACATACAGTTAAGAATAAAAAAATAAAAAAATTATCCTGGATAATGGCTAAAAGGATAGCTGAATACTCAGACAAAGAACATTCAGACAAATTTTTACAAACTTTATGCCCAGAAAAGAAAAAATTATACGAAGCCAAGAAAAACTAAATAAAAAAATCTAAAGTTAATCATCTGCCTCAGTACCTTATACATACATACATATATATATAGTTTTAAGGTGTGCTATATTTATGGAATAAAGTGCTAAATATCAGAGATAGAGCGTATGTAAATATAAATATAAAAGTGAACATTGAAGTCAACACTCAGAGGCGACAGGCTGTTTCATGCTAGACGCAATTTTCCGGCAGCCTGATGATTGCGTCTAGCATGAAACAGTCTGTTGCCTCTGAGGGTTGACTTAATGTTCATATTTTATATATATATATATATAAAGAAATATATTCTTAAGGTGTGCTATATTTATGGGATAAAGTGTTCAATATCATAGATAGAGCATGTGTAAATATAAAAGTGTACACTGAAGTCAACACTGGCCTGACAATTGTGTCTAGCATGAAAACGCCTGTCGCCTCTAAGTGTTGACTTCAATGTTCACTTTTATATATATATATATATATATATATATAATCAAGTACAAAACAATATATGAACTGACTATACAAGGACTGCTGAAAGAATAGTCAAAAAAGAAACAAATTATATAAATACAACAAAAATTAAATAAAAAACTTAATCACAGAATCTTGTCAGTCATCTTTAATGAATCATGTATAAAAGAAGGTTTGCTGCCCAAATACGCAATTATATATATATTTTCATTCATCTGCTTCATTTGCTTAAACTCAAATCCTCTCTAAAGAAATGTGTTGTTATTCCATATTTATATATCTCAGTCATTCTCCTCTTATATATATATATATATATATATATATATATATATATATATATATATATGTACATGTTCTTTGATGTTGATATGTTTATGTGTACATTCTTTAATTTACCTTAGACACACCCATCTGTATGACTTGTAAGATTTTCTCTCTTTCTCTCCACATTGCATCAACCATGGCAATCGTTTTATAGGCCACTTCTTCACCAAATATCTATAAAAGCTGTTGTCAGCTTTTATGTCATGGTTTCTTCATTCCGACACTGTTGTGGGGGTGCATTGTCATCTGCTCTCTTTCTTAACACCCGCCATATTGAACATAATCATAAACAACCCTTTCCATTACCAACTTCCATGTGATAATCTGAAATCATTATTTTCTTGTTGTTGGGTTCGCCCATTAAATCCATAAGCATTTATTGGTGTTTGGAGATGGCATGTGGTATGGGGTTACAGAACACTGCTCTTCCTGATCTCTGTGGTTCCATGAGCTCATATTTACAAAGGGGATGTGGAGACCCAGCTAATTCTTCAGCTGGGCTTTATGTTATTACCCTGTTCACCTGGGGTAAAGCATCATCCTTGATTAATTCTTTTAAAACATAAATCTTTAAACAAAAATGGCACAACTTATAGGAATCTCATGTTCTTAAATGGTCTTGGCAGATTAAGACTTCCATATGGATGCCATGCATGGCACCACTCTTTTACAAATATCTAAACTCTCAGCTTTATAGAACCATTTTCTCAGATCAGTAGTTAAAAAATGGCCTCGAATGAGTGATAGTTCTCATTAGTGACCATCTCTCCTTGTACATTCTGGAGTGGTGTTATAGAATCACAAAGAACCATCAGTCAGTCAGTTATATGCCATGCGTGATGCAGGCTTAGGCAATCATGAATCTTTCAATACATGACTGATGAAGCAGATTTTTTCCTGCAGTAGGTTGCCATTTCTTTCTGCGATAGACCACTTGCCATCCATCTCTAGAAGTTGGTCTGTCCTGCTATTTACTCATAGCTGGGGTGGGGTGAAGAGGATTCATACCTTTTCCAAGGGTATTAGCATGTAAGTGAATGTAATGGATTCGATTGAAATTTGAACTCAGCTCTTCAATTCCTCAATCCGAACCACTATTCATTACTCCACTATGCCTCCACCTAAAATGGATAGCATTGGAAGAGAGAATAATGAGTAATAAAGTTGACATTATTACACTATTTATATTCAGCTATTGTCCTCATCTTTGTTGTTGTTATCGCAATGTTTCGGTCATTGTCCCCTCCAGCCTTCCTCAGGTGTATATTGATCTGGGTAACCTACAAGAAATTCTGAACTGAACCTTTTATTTAATCTACAGGGGTAGACTGTTCTCGTTCCACTGATCATGACTTGGGATATCTTGTCTAGTTCTTATTTTTATTTAGTGCTGCTCAGTTATTACTTGTCCACCTCTACTGAATGCAAGTACACACCGTCTAGCCCAGGGACTGAACTCATAATCACTATGTCACCATCTTCACATGAGATGAGCAGTGGAACGAGAATAGTCTATGCCCAGAGATTAAATAAAGGGTTCGGTTCAGAATTCTCTGTAGGTTACCCAGCTTGATATACACCTGAAGAAGGCCGAAGGGCACAATGACCGAAACATAATAACAAACAACAAAGATGAAGATAATTGTTCAAATATAAATAGTGTAAATAATGATAACTCCTGATACCAGAAATTAAGACAGAAATAAAGTTGATTTTCCACACTAACTCTAACAGAAGATGAGGAAGGAAATGCTATCAATAAGAGAAAGTGTGACTGAGAAAGTTATTTTCCTGAAAAACTGTTGTAAGATAAAGATTTCAACTGACAGCAAGTATAGACATCTAATAGACATAATCTTTCCTTATAAGGTAACAGCTAATATTTCCATTATCATTGGGTATGTTTTAGAAGATCTCATTGTCTTTGGAAAAATATCTGATGCCTATAAGAGCCTATTTATTCCATATAAATCACAAAAGGATACTGCTCAGTTTAAAATAGGTAACACAACAATGGATGGGTAACCATTTGGGAATATCAGGTGCTGTAAGCTTGGATGTGTGGGTTGTGTAATAGTTAATGGCTCGGAATTTTCAATCAGAGAGCTGATTTCCAATCAAAGTTGGGTTTGTTATATCTACTTACGAGCAAGTACCTTTGAAAAAGGTGTGGCACCAACTCTTTTCCCCCAGATATGGCTTAATTAGTAAGACTTGTATCACTAAACCATTATTATCTCAAAAAAATCTAAAAATATTTTCTGGCTTTAAATAACCTGCAGAAAATGAATCAGTAAATCCTGGGTATGACAATAAACTACATCTGGCAGCAAGGTTTGGAGGAGCATAGAACCACCTCTTAATTGCTATTGTTCCCAAGTCCACCTTGACCTGGAGTGGTAGCACCTGTTAGGGTCCCAGGTATGGGTAAATATTTAATTCCCAAACTGGGGTCAAAGCACTATGAAAGTATACAGATAGATTTTTATTGTAAAGATACCAGCAATACAAAATATTACCAGCATTAAATTTTTGAAAAAAAAAATATTACCAGTTGCAACAAAAAATCCTCTTTACAAAAATTCATCAATGAAAATTGATCTACAAACTGATTTCTTACAAAGAATACATATTCTATTCATATAGACCTATCGTGAAATTCTTGTCAGCGTTAAATAACCCACTGAGGTGTTGATATTCTGTAAATCAAAATAAACCAAACCAAATCTCTCTATTTGAGTGGCTCTCCGGTCATGTATTGGATTCATTTTAGTATTAAAAAAATGAGTATTAACATGAAATAAATAGACTGAATAAATAGATATGAGATAGGAAATTGTACAGATGCCTGTTTCTTTGAAATGACCTCAGCTTCACTATGAATTAAATTTTGAGCTTATTAAAGCCTTAAAATTTGGTTAGATTTATCCGAATGCTTTGATATTACTTTAAATAAATTTTGAATGTTAAAGAAACCTTGCCTCGACTGCTTAAGCTTGATATAAAAACTTCTTTGGCTTAAAGATGTTGCAGGCAGATCCATCCATTTACTTTTGACATGTGTATATGACAAACATGAAACACCCTTTTGGTTTGATTTTCTTGTAGGATATTCCTGAAAGGATATCGTACCAATTTCAACATTTGTTATTTCCATGACTCTTTTATAGGGTTTTGTTTTCTTTTTTTTTAATTCTATGTTTCAGCGTTCTTGTCTTCGCACACCCCCTATACCCAATTACCGAAACAGAAAAAAAAATATCTTTGCAGGCATGGGAAGATGCATGCACAGGATGATCTGAGTCTGGGTTAAGACGTATAGAAGTGTTTTTCAATGGAGTGTTTGGCGGTAGGGGCAACAGAATTTCAGGGTCTAGGTTTGTACATGCCTGCCGCTGTTGCCGCTTCGTGGGCATTATGCGTTACACCACATGCAGGGAAGCATATTGCTTTGTCAGAAGGCATCAGTCAGCCATGGGACGGCTTGCTACTGCACCTACCCACCCAACGTTGAATGTTTGGGTTTTGTTACTTGCACGGAGATGGCACAGGATATGTAGAGAAAATATTAGAAAATATATTGTGACAGACCGAATTTCCTATTGCTAGATCTGAATATATTTTTTTTGTTGTTCGTCTTCTTAGAGGGCTGGGAAGTGGTTGTCTAGCCAAGCACAGTCAATTAACTTGATATCCTGTGTAAGGAACACTGCCCCATCCGCTGCATTTACCAGAAGATGACCATAAAATATACATGTAAGTGTCAGGGTATTTATTAAGAATGGACAGTGGTGGGGTGTAGTTCAGTCTATTTTTTTTTCCACCTAAGTGTATCATTATCCACATACACAACAGTTCAAAAGCTTGAAGCCACCCCCAGAATTAGCATGGGATGAACTTGACAGAAGAGTGAAAAGAAAAAAAGATAAAGAGCTCTTAGAGTCATTGAAAAAAGAATGGAATCAATTATCTAAGTTATATTTTGAGAAACTTTTGCAATGAATGACAAATATTTGTGCTGCAGTAATCAAGGCTAAAGGAGGATATTTTGACAAAAGCAAAATTTAATCATAAAATGCTTTCTTTTTTCATTTTTTTTCATGTATAATAATTTTCTCTTATTTAAAATAAAAAACAAGTACTTTTTTGGCCAATTTAAAAAAATTACCAGGGGTTGTCTCAAGCTTTTGAACTGTAGTGTATGTACAGTTCAATGAGTCCTGTTGTTACTCTCTTTCATAGCAACAAGGTTTTTGCCATATTTTATTACTTTTTGAGGTTTTGAGCCACTGCAACAGATCTCTTTATATTTTCAGGAAAGTATATTTGGTACAAAATCTATTTTGTAAAAACAAAATTTTTCATAGCATTTCTCGGTATTTACTCTGTCTCCCCACTAAGACAAGTTGTGACACAAGGTCTTTTTTTTAAGTTGGGGAGCTGAGCACATACACCTGGGCCAGGAACAAAAATTGCCTGCAACCCCAGCAACCGTCAATTGCACTGGCCTCTGTGCGAGCATCGATCCCTCTCTCTGGTGCAATTAGAGGGCACAGCCTCGAGTACCTGTTCCCCAGGACTGGGCACCTCTCAGTATAATTTTCCTCAGTTGCAACTCTGTCCTTTGACAGAGTCGCCTTTTTACTTATATTAATTAATATATATATATATATATATATATATATATATATATATATATATATACATATACACACAATTAATGGATTTTCTAATTTGACATGTTTTTCTTAACTTCTGGGATGAGGAGTTATCATTATTTACACTATTTACATACACACTATTATCCTCATCTTTGTTGTTATTATCACAATATTTCAGCCACTGTGCCCTTCAGTCTTCATTAGATGTAGGTTGATCCAGGTAACAACAACAATGATGAGGACAATATTCCATATATAAATAGTGTAAATGACATTATGTTTACTTATATTATTTACGTTGGGACTATGATCTTTATCATTGTTGTTGTTATCAATGTTTTGACTGCTGTACCCCATGACCTTCTTCAGGAAATATCAAACTGAACCCCTTATTTAATCTTTGGGCATAAATTGTTCTCATTTGATGATCCATGTCTAGAGATATCTCATCTTATTCTTTTTTTAGTACTGCTTATTTATTACTTGCCCTGTTTCCACTGAATCTTAGTCTACACAACTTAGCCCAGGGATTGAACTCAAAATTACTGTCATCAAAAACTTGAAAACAGAACTTTCCTTCTGCTGACTGCATTCACTAAAAGCTTCTCTTTTCTTCCTGCTACTGTTGTTGAAGCTTTTTATTTATTTATTTATTAATGGCTCCCATATGGTATTTATTTCTATGCTAGGCCTACTAAGTAAGCCCTCATAGCCAAACATATGCAATGATTCCTTCAAACATCTGACTCCCCACTTTTCTTCTCTGGCTATTATTTTTACTTCATTCCATGATAGTTGGTGATTCCCTTTTCTTTCTATATATGATCAGCCATGCCTGATTTTATTGTCTCTCATCTAATTGAGTTTTTTGCTGTTCATCCAGCTTTACTTTTAGTGAGCAACTGGTTTTACCTTTGTATTCTTTGTCACAACTGCAAGAGATGGAATACAGAAAGTACTTGATCATGGCCTCCTCTGTGTTACACTTTATCGAACAGAGATTTCTCCATAATATTCAGCTGCTTCTGAATAATTTCCTGATGTTTTATGGACCACAGATCTTCTGAATCCTTTTCAACATGTCCTTGATATGAGGGAGGAAGACCATGACAATTTTCAGATTCTGTTTCAACTTTTTTTTCTGCTTGCAGAAACTGATGTTATGTTTGCAAGGTAGTTGTCATTCAAAACATTACATTTATGTCTTATTACTGTTTGGGCTCTCTATTCCAGTTTTGCAATTTGTAGCTTGTGTTTTTCCAGTTAACTGATAAACATTCTCTTTACAAACAAACTGTTCAGCTTTCTCCACTAAAAGAACTGCTGAATGAAAATACTTCCTATTCAGTCCATACGTATTTAAAAACTGTTCCACCAATTTACGCCATGATTTGCTTAAATTATTGTGGACATGACTTTTTTTGATAACAGATTTAATAAATTAGCATTTTTTCACAATTGAAGCATTGGCATGAAATAGATTAATGTTGGTTCTATTGGAAATAAATTCTTTAAATTCAAAGAATGATGCTGGTTAACATTTTTTTAATGTTTTTTAAATCCTTCTGTTTCTCTATGCTTTTGGTAAAATCTCCCTGTTTTTCTGACCTTAGAGACTTTTTTTTTAAAGCAATTCACCTCAAGCAAGACGGGAGTGCCACTAGCACACAAGGGGCTACTGAGGATTGAGAACAAGAGTAAAGAGGCGTGTTTGAGGAAAGGATACAGAGAAGGACAGGGAACAAGTGTCAGATGTCGATTGACATTACACTTGAATATTTGAAGATTATAGTCATCGAGGAAGCAAGTAAGAGTTCCACAGATGGGAAGTGCAGGAGAAGAAGTAGAAGAGATGGTTACATGTAACCATTTTGACAGTGAAAGCATGGGACTAAGATGCCGGCCTGGTAGCTTGCTTAAATTCATGCAGTCCGGGAAACAGCAAAAGTAGCTTGTTGGGACAGTTGACTAAATATCCAGGTTTTAAGATTAAAGGGCCAGACGGTCTGTATTGTAGATCTTGGCAACCATAGTATATTATTTTTTCTTCCCTTATTTCTTCAACAACTTTCACCTTTTCACATAAAAGAAGCATTTAATAGCCCCTCTTTGGCATATCTGACTTGGTAGCTTCAGAACCTTTTTAATACTAATGTTTTTTTAATACTAATGTTCATCCAATACAAACCCTAAAAGTCAAACAAGGTAGAGAGATTTTGTCTGGTATTGTATGAGTGTAATAAAGGGCAAGAATTTCATGGGCTTATGCAAGAAAGATAATGGTCAACCCTAGACTTGAAGAGCTCAAGATTGTAGTGATTGGGAAATCATTCTTCTGAGAGTCTGTTCCACAAAGCAGCAGTTCTTGGGAAAATGCTGCCTGAGTGGAACTTACTTTGGAATATGCAGGGAATGAGGATGATTCATCATTGTGTACGTGGCATGGTGGGTCCTGTAGAAGTCAAATAACTTACCTTCTGTTGCAGGATCAGGTAGAATAACCCTGCAGAACCATAGATTCCTGGGGAAACTTGAAGCACCTGTAATCAAAACCCCTATCCCAAGTGCCTTACCTGTGTCCCCTGGACTGATGATCACAGATATATGTAGGCCACATAAATCTGACGAGAAACCTGGAAATGGCGGTATTACTTCGTGAAGTGACCTGACATCCAAGGGCCCTATTCAGTCACTGCCATCAAGAACCAGGATCCCAGGGTGCTATCCTAACTACTCCCATACACTCAGCCAGGCGATAAGGAACTGATTCCTCCCCAGCGGCCACTACACCCCCGTAGTGGGGAGAGGGGAGAGATGCAGAAGTCAAATAACTTAGCTTCTAATGTAGTTGCCTCCTTTTAGAAAGGCAGGCCAGCTAATCTACCTCATTTATAGGAGATTACCTAATACACAGGTGGGTTAGTCAACTTTACTATAATGGACCTGCCTAACATCTTTATTCACTCATATATCTCTCCATTAAATCACTTAGTGCATGTATTTTCACCAGTCTACCTGTGTGTCAAACTACTTGCAATTAACAAATATTCAACAGGTCCCAGTTGCAAAAGTCATGGTTGGTTGGACCAAAGAATGTAGGCTTATGTTGTTAAATAGCTCAAAAGTATATTTACTACCTAGCACAAGTATTGAACTTATAGCCTTTAGCTAATGTAAACTTGTGCCTTAATAAGTTGGCCTGTTCCACCTGCAATTGAAATGGGTGCTGACCATTGAGTTCTATATATATTTATGGTTTTTCACTGGAGAATCAATCTATTTGCCTGGGCACCAAGCTTGTCTTGCTAGAACAATTACAACTGAGGAGTGAGTTCGATCCTCACTGGGTGCCCTTTACTTTCGGCCTTGTGCCACATCTGAGCTATGCTTGGAAAATGACTATCAATCTATTTGCCTGGATTTATTGTATATACATATGGTTTTTCACTGGGGATATATCAATTTATTTGCCTGGGCACCTTGAGGCAGTGTAATCGTTAGCAAGCTTGTCTCGCTAGAACAATTACAACTGAGGCGTGAGTTAGATCCTCACTGGGTGCCCTATACTTTTGGCCTTCTGCCACATCTAAGCAATGCTTGAAAAATGACTATCAATCTATTTGCCTGGATTTATTGTATATAAAGGCTGAAAATGGGAAGTTATATCAGATTAGATCAACTTGTAGCTCATCAGGATACTTGCCATGGAAATAGTGATATAGCAGTAAGCGTTTTTAAAATAATTCATCATCTACATGGCCATGAAGATGCTTTTGAAGCTCTATCAAGACTAGCAAGTGAGGAGTGAGCAACTCCAGCCCAGATATGGCAGCAACACTCAATTTTTGGAAATGTTTACTTCTGGACTGACTGTGCATAATTGTAATTGCAAATAATAGGAACCTACTGTATCTTATTTCAGGAAATTCAGATCAAATAAAATAATCCTTGACACTCTATTATTCCAAGATTTTTTCCTTATTCATTTATTAGAATGGAAACTGAACTGTTATTGATGAAAATGTATTAAGCCAGGAGTCTTTTCAAAAGACTAATAAAGAGACAAGTAAAGAGATGATTTGACCGATTCCAGTCAAGTTAATTTTTTGCTTTTCTCTCAAAGACGATCGGCACTGATATAGAAGAAAAGTGTAGGACGTGTCATCATTAAGCCAACGGCCATTGTGTAGCCTATCTTAGATCTAAAGGTGTCTTCTTTTTACTTTCTTCTCCTTTGTCTTGCAGATAGCTGGCAGTACAGTGTAGATTAGATAGAATTTATTAGATTACAGGTAATGTCAGGTTATCACTTGAGATGAAGAATTGCTTTCTTCCTTCTTTTATGTTTTCCTGTTATGGCATCGGAAGAAAAAAATAGACAAGGAAAAGAGTCCATTACAGACAAACAAACCCTGCTTGCTGCAAAAAACACTGTCACATATTTATCGTTTATATTTTTGTGCTCACTAGACCAAGAAATTTGAATCTGTTTTGTTAATCATCCATGCAGGGTCTATCCATTTAATAGAGGGGAGAGGGTAAAAAGTAATGGTGGGGTCAGAAAAAAAAAAAAAGAAAGGAAATCTTAAGATTTAATCATTTTTTGACATACAACTAATAAAACTGCATACTTTACTCTTTGTAATCGGATTGGCTAGACATTTTTTTCTTAGTCTGAGTTTTTTCAATGTTGAACTGTGATATGTGGATGGTGTAATGGATAATGGCAAGGAATTGTTAATAGGGGAACCAAGTTCCAACTTCTATTGGGTTCGTTATATTCACTTATGTGTAAATACCCTTCAGGATGGCATAAATCCACCTCTTCTCCCACCAGCTATGGGTTAATTAGTAGAACGTGGAACTATGATTATTAAACACTGATTTAATCTAACTTGTGTCTTGGTTTATGGCCACATCATTTTGAAACACTGGTAACTATACAATCATCAAAGGTAAGCAACTTTGAACGTGGACAATCCCAAGATAAGTGACTATTTGGGAATCCCAGCCATTATCCATTACATCACCTGCACATCCGAAATTACAGGATGCTACTATAGTATGATATCTACCAAGGCATTTGCGACCTGCCATAAATGATGAGGCACTCATTATTACTGGAAAATGCTCAGGAAAAACAATGACTTGTTTACAGTTTTTTTTAAATGACATCAAATCAGTTTACAAACATTAAAATCACTATTTCATGACTTTTTAAAATTTTTCAGTATCTGTCTATATTTCTGAGATGAGGTATTATGTACACTATTTACATTATTTGGACTATTGTCCTCATCTTTGTTGCCATATTTGTTACAACGCCTTGGCCGTTGTACACTCTTGCCTTCTTCAGTGGATAAAGGCGTTAGTTAGATCCAGTCACAGGACTCAAAGAGTGTGAGTTCAATACCTGGTTAAGGCAGTAGAGAACTTGGAGAGGGGAATTAACATGAGATAACTGACATCCATTAAACATGGCATGTGGAACTAGAACCCCAGTGAGCAGAATAAAGGGTTCAGTTTGACATTCCAACCAACTGAAGAAGGCCGGAGCATACAACGGCTGAAACATTGTAATGAATATGGTGACAAAGATGAGGACAATAGTCTGAATAGTTAAAAAATTTTTGTTTAAAAAATTGTTAATGATTTTTAACACATAACCAGTTCATTGCCTTTAACCCTAACAAATTTCATACTTCCAACAGTTGGTAAATATCATATTATAGTAGAAAATGGATGGTAGATATCATAGTATGGTAACACCGATTACAGCTCCTGGTATTCCCAAGTGGTTACCTATTTAGGTACTGACCAGGCTTAACTTCAGTGATTGTACAGGAACCAATGTTTCAATGTGATATGGCCATAAGCCTAGGATGAAGATGATAGTAAATGGTCACAAGTTACAATGAGCAACAAAAGACTGAAAATTGTAGCAAAACATGATTGCATAAGCCTTGAAAGGACGAAGCAAATAAAAGGAAAAAAACAAACATGTTTTCTGTATGAAGTTGGTTAATATTTTAATCCCCAAATAATAAACCTTATCTTCATTGGTTCCTCAAATTTCTCATCTTGTGTCAAACTTCATTTAATTATAAAAATACGGAATTAATCACTTGCAAGTTTTCTCTCTCTTCCTGGTAACTCATTTCCATATTTCATTAAAAATATTTGAATTTTATAAATTTGAAAATAATCTAAAAATTCAGTAGTAAGAAGATAAATAAATTGCAACATTCTCTCTATTACCTAGTACTTTTATGGAAAATATACAAGGATTCCCCTTACTGATCAATAAACATTTGAATTTTTATTGTGTGTGTGTGTGTGTGTGTGTGTGTACATTTTATGTATTAGTTGTAGAATTGGATATGCATTGGAGCATCTTCGAACGTTAAGTTTATATGTTTTTAATATGTTTCTTTGATAAAGATGGAAGTAGATTTTTTATAGATTTCTCCCCGTCCCACCAACCTCAATTTCTCAAAGGGATTCTGTGACTCAAAGAAAATGGTAAAGAACCGTTGTTTCATTTATTGCAAGTTATCTTCCAACTCATTCACTCATTTGGCTAGCCCACTGAGGAATGTGTCACCCATCTTCCTTGGGGTTCACGCATGAAGAATGTTTATTATTTAAAATTGCCCCAAGTTTGCTAGCATGCAAATTTTCCTCTCTACCCCTTCTACCACAAAACCAGCGACTGTCCTTTCCTTTTCCTTGGTTCCATTCAAATTCTTTTATGTTTATAGCGGTTTTTTTTTCATTCACTTTTGAAGCGACACCATAGTAATCCACTTTTTCTATTTTCTTTTTTCATTTTGATTTGTTTTTCTTTAGCCATGTTTTTCTTGCATTCCTTATTTATTTATTGTGTTAAGAATGTCGTTCCATTCCCCCTCTTCTCTTTCCTCATGTTTACTATTCATTAATTCAATTTAATATTATTAATAGCTGTAATTGTGTCAGAATTTACCGCAAGAGAATTTTTAGAGATTTCAACATGTCATTCCTTTAACAGAATACATTTTTTGAATTGTTATTTTTCTTGACAGCTTAACCAAATTATTAAGAAATAAATAAATAGCTGCTCTTAATGAAGCTAAAATGTATTTTATAGCTTATCAACCTTTTTCAGATTATTTAAAGCCAGAAAATATTTTTACATTCAAAGAATATTTTTGAGATATAATGATTTCCTGATGCAGTCGGAGTAATGGATAGCGGCTCAGATTGAAAAATCAGAGAGCTGAGTTCAAATTCCAGTCAGATCCATTACATTCACTTATGTGCTAATAACATTGGAAAAGGTATGTATCCTCTTCTTCTCCCACCAGCAATAGGTAAATAGCAGGACAGACTGGGTTCTATAGCCTTGGATGGCAACTGGTCTTCTGCAAAAAAAAATGGCAACCTACTGCAGGAAAAAAAACCTACCTCGTCAGTCATGTAACGAAAGATACATAATTGCCTAAGCATGTATCACACATGGCACGTAACTGACTGACTGATACAGGTTCTACTAATTAACCCAGAGCTGGGGGAAGAAGAGATGGATTCATACTTTTCTAAGAGTATTTGCCTGTAAGTGAATGTAATGAACCTGACTAGAACTGGAACTCTTCTCTCTGATTTCCAGTTCTGAGCCATTACCCATTACACCACCCACACATCCAAGCTTACATCCAGTATTTTTAAGTGGTCACCCATCTAGGTACTGACCAGGCTCAATGTTGCTTAACTTTGGTGATCATACAAGGACCAGTGTTTCAATGTGTATGGTTGTAAGCTGCTAAAATGAACAAAAAATAGCAGTCAGTATGTAAAAATAAAAATATGATTGGTCATTTCCATCATGATTCTTTATCAGTTCAAATCTAAAGAAAATAAGATATTTGTTTATATTCCATGTGCCGTCAAGACTTGTGGTCACCCATCTTGGTACTGGCCAGGCTCAATGTTGCTTAACTTTGGTGATCATACAAGGACCAGTGTTTCAATGTGTATGATTGTAAGCTGCTAAAATGAACAAAAAATAGCAGTCAATATGTAAAAATAAAAATATGATTGGTCATTTCCATCATAATTCTTTATCAGTTCAAATCTAAAGAAAATAAGATATTTGTTGAAATTCCATGTGCCTTCAAGACTCGTGGTCACCCATCTAGGTACTGACCAGGCTCAATGTTGCTTAACTTTGGTGCTCATTTATATTCCATGTGCCGTCAAGACTCGGATGATCATGGTTTCTTTCTCCAGTTTCCTTTCCTTTATTTCTCTTACTTTTGACCCTTTACTGTCCCTAGTCTTATCATTTCTATGCAAATAGAGTAAATGATAAAATCAATTGCATTTATTAGACTTTTGCATTTTGCTTCAAATATTTCCTGAGTAAAAAAAAAACCTCTGAAGTGAAAATCATTTATTGCACTTAATCTATTCATTTCTCTCATATTGTAATGGCTGTCAGCAAAAGCGATGACTCAAAATGAAAGTTACAGATTTTTGGGGGTTTCAAAACCAAGTGGTTGTCCAAAAAAAGATAGGACCTACACTCCAGGAAGACAGGCACATCATAATCATGTTGATTATTTGCATTATTCAGACTATTGTCCTCATCTTTGTCGCCATATTTATTACGTTTCAGCCGTTGTACGCTCCGGCCTTCTTCAGGTGGTTGGAATGTTGAACTAAACCCTTTATTTCACTCACTGGGGTAGACTTTTCTAGTTCCATGTGCCAAGTGAGTGAAATAAAGGGTTCAGTTCAACATTCCAACCACCTGAAGAAGGCCGGAGTGTACAACGGCCGAAATGTTGTAATAAATATGGCAACAAAGATGAGGACAATAGTCCAAATGATGTAAATAATGTACATAATAACTCATCTCAGAAATATAGACAGATAATCATGTTGAGCCTCAAAAGTCACTACATTTAACTAAATGTAAAATATTAGAATCTCATAGGATATTGGTCATATACAACTTTTGACTAGTATTACTTTCATCTTAATTTCAGTTTCTTTTCATTGTGACTCATTAGACCAGTAATTCCCAAATAGTGCAACATTCCCCATAGGTGTGTAAGAAGATCGCAGAAGAGGATTGTATGCATGAGTCCCAGTATAAATAATTATCGACTGATTTTTATCATTATGTCAAGTATTAAGTATATAGTAACTAGGGTCTGCAAATTGAAGGAGAAAGTTATCAATGATAATGTTTTGACTTCAAATCCATAGTTATCTCCCTTTAACCTTCTCTATGTTTTTTATTTTTAAATGTACTTTTTATCATGTAAAATTAGGGGAGGCATGAGCAAATTTTCATTCTGAAAATATGGTTCAGAGAAAAACGAATTTTATGAGATACATTAGACCAATATTCATCAACATCAGTTCTCAGTGAAGTTTGAACTCACATCCCTTTTGCCTCAAAAAAACAATTTTACTGTACTACAAGAGCTTGAAGCTGTCAGAAAATTGAATCTAACTAGAAAACTTATTCCTTATTATTCTGCAAACACATAGTCTAACCATTATTGATGTCTTTTGCTTATATAGAGAAAGGAAGGACTAAACATCAGTTGTAAGGAGAAAAAATATATGGTTGTCTGCAAGAGGAACAACCTAAGATACAAACTATGAATTGTAGTTGCCAAAATCAACAAGTGCAAAGATTTAAATATCTAGGAAGCGTTTTAACAAAGAACAGAAAGTGTGACACTGAAATCTGAATGTACATTGGGATAGAAAACGTTACCTTCCAAAAGCAAAGCAAAGTATTAAGGAACAGAAAAATTTCTTTAGGAACAAAGAAAATAATATTGAACTGTTATGTAATATCATTTCACTTTTACAGCAGTCTCTGTGGACAGTCTCTTTAAAGATGAAGGGCCTTGAGGCAACAGAGATATCGTTCTACAGAAGTATACTGAGAATGCCATGGATTGAACATGTGATTAACAAGGAAGTTTTAAGGACAATGAAAGCAAAAAGAATGCTTATACTTGCCAACCAGCAAGAGTGAAGTAGTGAGTAACCTACGTAATGAGCTTGTATGAATGGAAGGCACAAAAAGGGTTGGGAGGGACGGGGAAAAGACAAACCTTACTAACAGCTACAATGAATAGAATGTTGTGGAGAGCCACGATCTCCCACTTCTGACCCAGAACATAAAAAGGAAGGTGAATTACATATTACTGGAGCTGTATTATTTTTAAATGAGCTGAAACACTTGATATTAATTAATTTGGAAATTACAGTTTTTGTTGCGTTGATATTCTCCTTGAGACTCTCTTAACACTGTCTCTGTGCCAAGATATATTCAATACTAGCAGTAGAGCCCGGCGTTGCCCGGGGATGTGTACAGTAAGAGACAGATCAAGTATCGACCATCATAAAAACTGAAAAATAAAATTGACAAAGATTATTGTTTAAGGTTGACAGACACGCATCTTAATTAGTTTTTTTTTTTTTTTCTGAATTGGTCAAACCAAACTCAAACAAAACATTGTTTTCAATCGTTATGAGTCTACCGATTGAATAGAATTTTATTATAAACAATTGTCTTGTAAATGGAATTTTTAAAGCATTCTGAATGTAAAAATAAAAAAAAAAAGTGTGCAAGAGAATAAGAAACACTACCTACCAAAAAAAAGTGAAATTTTGTTGAAATCGGTTGAAAATGTAGGAAATCTGATCCCATATATAAACGAACACAGACACACACTCACAAACAACCTGGGTTTTTATAATAAGTATAACTCGATATGAGTTGTCCCCTTTTCATTCTGCGAAAGCAATGCCTCTTAATCGTGTTTTCAAATTGATTTCGTGCAAAAACAATTGTGTTTTTTCCAATTTTTGGCGCTGTCAGAACCACCGCAAGGTAATTTTACGTAGTCCTGTGAAGTTTTGTTGAAATCGGTTGAAAAATGTAGGAAATCCGATCCAATATATAAACGTACAGACACACACACACAACCTGGGTTTTATAATAAGTATGATTGATTAACTTGGTATGATACACAATGTCACAAATAATTAGCACCCAGTGAGGATCAAACTCATTATTGTAAAAATGGTCTCTGAGATTACCTGATTACTAACCTTTTCTTTCATGACATGTCTCTTCAAGATTATCAGTAATCCTGAAACTTCACAGATTCCATTTCTTTATTATCTGCAAATCTGTCATAAAATCTTGGGAGAAGATAAGAGAGAGCTTCCCTGTTGACTTCTGCACAGATCTGAATTCAGAGAAATCCCTCTCCTAGACTGGATACCACCCAAGGCAATACAGACAAGTCTACCCTGATATTTAACTCATTGGGGGAAGGAAGAAATGGATTCATCTCATTCTCAATTCTATTAGGGTCAGATTGTATACATTAAACTAAGTGGAAATTTGAACTCAGCTCAGTGATAGCGCCTTCCAATATTGCTAATCATTGCAGTACCTGTGCATATAGACGTCTGTTTTTCAGGCCATATTATAGGATGTAAATTGATATCACATTTTTACCATTTAAATATATGGCCTCCCCACTCTCACTTATATATATAGTTATGTTCCATGCTTGTGAAACATGCTTAGGCGATTATGTATGTTTTGATACATGACTGATGAGGCAGTTTTCTTCCTGAAGTAGGTTGCCATTTCTTTCTGTGGTAGACCAGTTGCCATCCAAGGCTATAGAACCCAGTCTGTCTTGCTATTTACCCATAGCTGGGGGGGGGAGAATAAGAGGATTCATACGTTTCCCAAGGATATTAGCACGTAAGTGAATGTAATGAATTCAATTGAAATTTGAACTCAGCTAATTCCTCAATCCAAGCCACTATCCATTACTCTACCGTCCCTCTTTGTATATATATATATATATATATATATATATATACACACACCGGGTGCAACAGGCAAATTGTCCATCTCACAAAATATTTAATATCTAAAACCACTAAACTAATTCTTATATATCTTGCTGCTGACACTTGAGTTTGAATATAGGTCGCTAGTGAACAAATACAGGTGATCCCATTGTTGAATTAAGTAGACAATGTGACCATAGAGGCAAGGTATACATGGAAGATAGTGTGATGTCTATATTATATATTGTTTGTTATTTCTAATATACAATGCTTCAAAGCTTAATCTAACAAATGCACAATTTTGCTGTTACATGATTTGGGAAATTTTGCTGTGACACCCAGTATATATATATATATATATATATATATATATATATAAAATAAGGAGGCAAGGTGCAGCAATGGATAGCAGCTTGGGTTTAGGAATCTGAGGGATGAGTTCAAATTCCAGTTGGATCCATTACATTCACTTACATGTTAATACCCTTGGGAAACGTGTGAATCCTCTTCTCCTCTCCCCAGCTATGAGTTAATTGCAGGACAGGCTGGGTTCTATAACCTTGGAGAAGGAAAACTCTGAATTCAAAACCGGCCTTGAGAGGGTTGGGTTCCATCAGGCCATCTTACCCAAGAAACACCACTTTTACTGTGGCTGTAGTACACAAGGTGACCCTACAAGTCTCACACACACACATATATATATATATATATAATATATATATATATATATATATAATAACAGCAACCAGAAATATGTCAAGGGACATGGATGTAAAAATACAAACCTAAGTTTCCTGCTACTTATACACTTCACTAATCATGTTGTTAATGCAAGTAACAGGAAACTAGTTATGGTTTTGTTTTGTGTCCTTGGATCTATTTTTGATTATTGTCTTGGTTCAGTTTCACCTTTCAAGTTTCTTGACAATATAGACATTGAACATTGTAGATTTTATTTAGGTAGCTGTTTGGTTGTTTCTTTCATTTCTTTTTTGGGCAGTTTTGGTAATCGCAGGGTTGATTTTAGCACTTTGCTTTCGCCGATTACTTAATTTATTTGTGTTATACACACACACACACACATATATATATATATTGTAATAATGGTATGAGTCTATCCCAGTCTACTCATATTTATGGGTTTAGATATATACTAGCAGTAGAGCCCGGCGTTGCCCGAGGATGTAACACTAAGAGAGAGATCAAGTATTGACCATCATAAAGACTGAAAAATAAAATTGACAAAGATTATTGTTTAAGGTTGACGGACACGCATGTCTTAATTAGTTTTTTTTTTGTTTTTTTTTTTACGAATTGGTCAAACCAAACTCAAACAAAAACATTGTTTTCAATCGTTATGAGTCTCCCGATTGAATAGAATTTTATTATAAATAATGGAATTTTCAAAGCATTCTGAATGTTAAAAATAAAGAAAAAAGTGTGCAAGAGAATAAGAAACACTACCTGCCAAAAAAAAAAAAAATGTGAAGTTTTGTTTTATCGGCTGAAAAATATAGGAAATCCGCTCCCATATTTAAAGGAACCCACACACACAAACAACTCGATGTGAGTTGTCCCCCTTCCATTTTCACGATGTCTCTTAATCATGTTTTCAAATTGATTTTGTGCAAAAACAATTATATTTTTCTCATTTTTGGTGCTGTTAGAACCACCAAAATGTAACTTTATGTAGTCCTGTGGAGTTTTGTTGAAATCAGTTCAAAAATGTAGGAAATCCGATCCAATATATAAACGTTACACACACACACACACACACACACAATCTGCATTTTATAATAAGTAAGATTTATACAACACAGGTTTTACAGGCTACAAATAGACAAATGTACTGCAGTGTCAGGTGGGATTGAAGTTTATGTCATGTAACAGTTTTCCAATTTAACAAGTCCACCCTCTTTGTCTGCTTAGAAAATTAACATTATATATCCTGGCTTGAACCAACTGAAGACTGCTTAGCTAACACACATAGCACACAACTCTCTTAGCCACTCTATGCCAATCGCCATGCAATGTTGATTTTTTATATATTAAATATTCTATTTTATATATCTTAAATATTTTATTTAATCTGCTCATATCTATCTGTATACACAAAGTCTTTTCAGAAAGTTGTGTATTTTAATCAGCCCACAACAAAAAAGGTGAAAAAGGTGTTTAAATCTAAAAATCTAAGATATTTCTATTTTTATAGATACAAATATTTAGGTAAATGATTTGTTTATAATAAACAGTATTAACAACATTCAGCAACCTGTAAGCTGGTAAATGTTGTTAATAATGTTTATTATAAACAGAGCATTTAATAAAATATTTGTATTTATAAAAATAATGTATTAACAAAAAATATATTACAATAATTGTCAGACTTAGTACATTTCATATATAGGCAGCAATCCTTCTTTCATGCACATTTCATTGAATACGACAGACAAGGTGCTTTTATTTAGGTTTTTATACAATTTCTCATGTGATCTAATAATTTTTTTCCTTTCGGATGATAAATTATATAAAAACTGTTCTAATATTCTTTTTATCCAAGTGCTTTTTGCTATACATTTAGCCATTTTCAAGGTTAAATAATTTAACTGTTAAATAAGAAATAGTTTGTTGTATGTATGTTTTATAAAATGTTTTCATTTTTCAAAACATGGTCAAGATATTGTGTCCATGTTCAAAGTTAATATTATTAATTGTTGTTTTTTTTTATTTTTATTAATAAGGCTTCCATTATTTTTAGCCTTTTTTTGCATGTAAATGATACTATTATATTAGTGTTGTCAACAAGTATGTTATGAATAGTGTCCAGTAAGTCTCCATGAATATTTAAATGAGATCTAATTGAGCTATGGTCAGAAAGGTGTAGAATGAGTCTGCGTGTCAGTATATATAATGTGTGTGTGCGTGTAAAGATATATGGGCACATGTCATCTGAAAATCTGAAGAGTTTATCAGTTTTCCACATGATTTTTCATAATCTTTAGTCACAACATTGATTTCAATCTCAGATGATCACCTTTTCATAAAATAACTGTTCACTCATTATAAAAATATATTTCCACTTGTCTCAAAGGTTACTAAAGATTTATACAAACTTGTTTCTCAGTGTATCATATGTATACTTTTAAAAAAATAATTTCAGCTTTGTATCCAAGCAGAAGCTTTATAGGTTCAGTCAGACATATTTGCAAAAGGAAAGGCAATTTTTCATATATATATATTTTTAATTTAAAATTCCCAGCATTGCTTGTTTATACACATTAGTAGTCACATCAACGTAAACAAACTTAGTCCAATGAAATCCTAAAGGACAAAACGCATGACACAAAATTTTTTCTACTTTATTGTATATATTTCCTAAAATTGATCTGTATATAAATTTATATATATCTTTATCATATATATATATATATATATATATATATATATATATATATATATATATATATATATATAAAAGTCAACATTGAAGTCAACACTCAAAGGTGACAGATTGTGTCATGCTAAATGCAATTGTCAAGCCTAATGATTGTGTTTAGCATGAAACAGTCTGTCACCTCTGAGTGTTGACTTCAAGGTTCTCTTTTATATTTACATATGCTCTATCCCTGATATTGAGCACTTTATTTCATAAATATAGCATACCTTAAACTATATTTCTTCATATACATACATACATACATACATATATATATGAGCCACTGGTATATTTTGTATGGAGAAAAATGTCTGTCATGCGATGATGGCCTAGGGGTAAGATATCTGACTGATATCAAATCAGTCGGGTTTCGATCCCAGCTTGAAGTAATTGGACATCTAGCCACACTGATGAGCTGTGATACAGCATAACAGTCTGTCTGATGACTATATATATATATATATATATATATATATATATATATAAAACTGATGATTGTATAAAACACCTACAAAATTTTTTAGTAGTGGTTACTCATGAGAAAACACCTTGTTATGAAAAATTAATCACTAAGTGTATATCAGCAGATTAGCTGAATTCTGATCTGTAAGGAGATTATATTGAAAAATATTTGTTGTGTAAAATAAACTGCTCTTTTATCATTAGTCTACAGAATTGTTGATTTTTATACATTTACATTTAAGACTGTGTGCTTCACTTTCATGTGTCTTCAAGTGAAAATGAAAGACAAACACAGTGACCTCTAACCTGATGATACCTATCTGACACATGAAGGGGGAATGCGTTGTCATTAAAAAGCTTTTCCACTTTGTCTCATGTCTCCACTTTTGTTCAGACTCTGTATCCTACTGACACACATTTAAGACTACATATATATTCAGACAGTGTACAGTGGAGTCATGGATAATGGCTTGGATTAAGGAATCAGAGAGCCAAGTTCAAATTCCAGTCAAATCCATTACATTCACTTACATGCTAATACCCTTGGGAAAGGTATGAATCCTCTTCTCCCCACTCCCCCAGCTACAGGTAAATAGGAGGACAGACCAGGTTCTATAGCCTTGGATGGCAACTGGTCTACTGCAGAAAGAAATGGCAACCTAATATGGGAAGAAATCTGCCTCGTCAGTCATGTATCGAAAGATACATGATTGCCTAAACATGTATCACACATGGCACATAACTGACTGATATATTCACAAACCCAGAGGAACATTTTTAGCTTTAACCTTAATATTAATATCAGTGAATGTCTTCAGAGCTAAAAGAATTGGAACTTTTCCTATCATGTTGTTAGTCAGGTTTCAGTTACGTTTTCATAGTTCCATGTATGTGTTAGATCTTTATTCATATATAACTATATGCCTTCCAACACATATTTTCACACACATGCAACACACACACACACACACACACACATGAGAGTAGGTGTTGAATATTTCTTGTCTGATTCTTCTTTTTTATGTGCCAAGTTCCCTTGGGGCGTAGGTGATTATGTCTCTCCACAACTTCCTGTCCCTTGTAGCTCTTTATAAACTTTGTCTTTCTATTATTTCTCCTAAGCCCTTTTTCAGCATCCCTTCACTCAAGCTCATAAAGTATGTTATGGATTGTTTCCCACTGTCCCTCTTGCTCTCTATTTGCCCTGTGAGTATCAAATTTTCCAAGACTTCCTTCCTCATTATGCACCCCAGAAACCTCAACTGTCTCTTCCTGATGTTATGTATTAGTTTCCTTTTTGTTTCCATTTTCTCCAAAACTTTGATGTTGCTCACATATTTGGTCCACAGTATCCTCAGCATCCTTCTGTAGAACCACATTTCTGTTTCTTCAAATCTCTTTTTCATTTTAAGGAAAATTTCAAACACTCACTGCCATACTGGAGTACAGATATCATGTATCAATATAGTACTCTTTTCCTTTTTACGAAATATCAGATGTTTTATAAGGGTTCTTGAGTGAGCCAAAAATATTTCAACTGCTCTTTGTATACATAAACATACATATATAGAGTTAAAGACAAATATCTACCAATATATATGTATTCATTCATATATATTGGTAGAATTAAATTGACACATAAGCATATCTTTTTTTTTTTTTTTTTGAAATGGTAAGTTTGGTCAGTGAGGAAATGGAGCTTATTGGTGATTCAAATTAATATCTACTCATATTCAAGAAGATCTATTTGGTCTACTTTGGGACATTGGAGACCTTCTCAGATAATTTAGGAGAGGAATTGACCTCAACAAAATTGAAGGCTTCTTGAGAGGAAGTAACATCAATAAAATTGAAGCTTTTATGAAAAACAAATTTTTCTTAACCTATCTTGCTCTCCCAAAATATGAATTTTTATGTTATAATTTTCAATATTCTTTGTACATCAGTCTCTCTTTCTATTTCTCTATCAGTTTCTGCTATTTTTCATAAATTATATAATATAAACCCTTTACAATTTTCTCTCTTACTTCTGCTCAACAAATCCCAGTTCAAGAGGTTAAGATGTTTTGGTCTTTTCAGTTGATTCAATTCTTCCTGCTGCATCACTAGATTAAATAAAATCAGATTTTAGTTGAAGAATTCTGTATATACACGGAGTTATTAATATGACTTGGTTTCAGCAATAAAATGAAATTGTCTTGGGAAATTTATGTCAAAAGAAGACTTATAATTCAAACTTGATCCCTTGTCAGTCTTGTCAGACCTTTGTTTTTTTAAGCTGCAAGTCAATTCTGTTTGCTAAAATCATCAGCTCATATGAGTTGGTTAGAATAATTTCTTCTATCCAGAATTGTTAATGTTGGTATCTGATTTATTTATATATGTAGTCTAATAATAGAACAACAGGGATTCCCCAGAGACTAAATAACATCACCAGAAAGCAGATTTTAATCACAGTATTTTGTTGAAAACAATAGGAAGGTAAGGCATGAATTTCAAAAGAGGGATATGACACTATTAACCTTTAGCACTTTACATCATTATTTCCCTTTCCACTGCATTCTTTTTCAAGTCCTCTCAATTGCAGTATCCTTATTGTTAATTTCAATCAAAGTTGTTTTCTGTTGCCATAGCAGGATATGACAACACAACTATGGAATTCAAATTCAGGGTTTAGTGAAAAATCTAGAATGTATCATTATTATCCCTTGTAGTTAGATGGACTATCCATTTTAGATGTTGCTTCTGTTGAAAATGCTTGAGTCATGTGCTTTCTCTTATTAAGTAAAGTTCTGTTGGGGTGTTATTTTACAATGGCTCCCTACTTCAAGGAGCTCCCAAACAATAATAAATACAAGGTACTCAAGAAGGGTGCCAAAATATGTTTACCCTTTTTATTAAATGTAACAATATAAAACAACAATATAACACAATATAAAAATGGTACTTATGAAGATGAGTTTTGCACTCTACCAGATTTAAGGTGAGTTTAGATTGCCAGCTATCATCTATGAATATCTTTGTTCCCAATAGCTTGAGTCTGGATGTTGTTTGTAGCATGTGTTGCTCTCACCTCTTCTCTGGGTCGAACTGAATCTGACTGTGGCAAGGGCCCTTCATTAATCTCAGTTGTCCCTACTGTAATAGGGACACTAACTCACCTCAGTTACCTGTTTGCTAGGCAAGGAGGTCTATCTAAAACTTTACATTTCTTTGTAATTCTTTAGTGCCAGTCCACAAGGTTTGAAGGTAGATGATCTTTGTTAAAACCTACAGGCTTAATTTTCTGGAAGCCATTTTTAAAATTTAGCACTCTGTATTAATATTATTTCTCTTTCCACTGCATTCTTTTCAATGAATCTCAATTGCAGTATCCTTATTGTTAATTTCAATCAAAGTTTTTTTTTCTGTTGCCATGGCAGGATATGGCAACATAACTATGAAATTCAAACACACCATTGTTTGGGGATCAGAGTCACCTTCACTGGCAGGATAAAATTTTTGTACAATTACATAGAGAGTAACATTTTAAAATAGTGAACAGTTAACTTGGATTTTAAACAATTTGATGTTAAGTTTTTTTAAGATTTTTTAAAAATTTTATGACTTTCTTAAAATGGTTGATCACAAACAAAATGAAAATATAACTGGTTTTAATTTATAAACAATAAAAAATAGAATTGATCATAGTAAAAATAAATGAAACTCGGAAAAACAATCAATAGCATTTGATAGAAGAAAGATATTAAACCACTTTGTAAGTGAATACAGAAAACTAGCTCAAATAAAATAGAACTGGCATGACAGGGTAGGAAAAGCAATACACTAGGAATCATGCAAATGCCTTTATTTCAATCATGTAAACAGCTAGTTCCAGTCTAAACCAGAGGAAAATAAAGAATAAAAGAGCCTGAGGCTATGATATCCACATGGACTTCCTCTTTCATTTCATTTCCTTTGTATTGTACTTATAAGGAGGAAGTTCCACCGAGGTAGCATTTTCCTGAGAACTTTTACTCCATGGAACAAACTGTCACATGGATGCTTCTTAATCTATAACTTCTCAGTTAAGGAGTTAGTCACTATCTATCCTCATAATCATCACTTCCTTCTACTTTCTTTTATATCAAAATCATACCACTCATTCAGTAACGCTCTAACTTGAGTGGCTCTTGAGCTTTATATTGGATGAACTTTCAGGTGAAAAAAACTGGATCTGTTTTGTGAAAAAGAAATCCTGCCAGATCCCAGACATGGCTGTTCCAGTAGACACTACCTTTTAAGTGTCATATTGCTTCAGGACATAGATGCTCACTGCTCTCTACATCTTCTTTTTATAATTTGAATTTAATACTTGAAACAGTTGTGCAGAAAACAACTGAATCTAAGTTGGCAGTTAGGTCTCATATTTTCACTGTTAAAGTTCTTAGTTGTAACTGTAAGTTCTGTGCTAACAGCTTCTTATTATGTACTTTTCGATAATGTTATTCTCTTCTAGTTTCCTGCTTTCCAGTCAACTATGATCTTCAAAAAATATAAATGCAATATCAATCATCATCTTTTGTCCCCTTGAATCCTGTTCTTTTACTGTCCTATCTGTTTCTTTCACACTCAGTAACCTCTAACATCCTAGTAGCTTTAATTACTTTGCTTGGGGTGAAAGGATTAAAAAAGCCAAAATACATTATTTGAGAATAATCAACATTATAAAACATACACAAAATGTCACAAGTAAGTGTTGAAAATCATTTGAACTAACTTGAGCATATTAATCACTTTAATGTGTGACTTCCATGTAAGCAAAGAAAAATCTGTCATTTATGGAGAAGGTTCTGTGAATGATCAAAAGTGTCAAAAATGGTTTGCTTAAATTTCTTGCTGAATGATAATTTACACTTGGCTAGGACAGCTGAAGTTGATAGTGATCAAATCAAAAGATTATTTGAGAATAATCGACATTATACAATATAAACAAAATATCCTGAGTGTTGAAAATCTTTTGAACCAACTTGATTTTGCAAGTCACTGACCAAGCATCTGGCTGAAATCCCTTCTCAAATGATGTAATGTGACTTCCCTGTTTCTTTTCTAAAAATATTTTCATGGTAATTGTTTTGATGACCAGGATGTTAGAGGTTACTGAGTATGAAAGAAACAGATAGGACAATAAAAGAACAGGTATTTGGTACCTCAACTTGACAAATTTATGCAAAGTACTTGATTGGCAGCTAGGTTTCATCTTTCTACTGCTGAAATTGTTTGATGTAACCATAAATTCTATGTTGACTGTTTTTTCTCTCTTATTTCTAAAACTTGCTTCTGGCTTCTTGCTTTCCTGTCAACTACAACTTACAAAAATTTAAATGCAATGTCAATTATTATCTCCTGTCTCCTTGATTCATGTTCTTTTATTGTCCTTTCTCCTTCAACATGTCTTCTCAGTTTCCTTCACTCTTGGTAACTCTTTGAATCATAGTGGCTTTATTACCTTGCTTGTGGTGAAATGATTAAAAAAATGCCATGAAGTAATAGGATCAATGAAATGTCAGTTGATAGCAATAATAAAAAAAATCTCAGTTTCACATGCAATTGGCACTAAAATATAATCATTTTTTTTATTTTTTTCTCAATGACCAGAATTTGGTATGTCTTTATGTGAATAACTATTTCAATGTATTTGTGCATGAAATGTCACTTAAGGCATTGTTGACATATGAATCTGTTATACAAATCCAGGATGTAGAATCAATAAATACAAAACACTTCATATACCTTGGTGTATGGATCAGTTGTAACAATGGTAGTACCAGAGATAAGGAAATTGAAAATAAGACAGCCTGTGATAAGGGTAATTTTGTCCAACATTGCAAATAGCTTCAAAACCAAGACATTAACCTGAGAACTCAAGTTGTTTACTTAAATAGTCTCATCAGATCTAAATTCACATGTGAATGTCATGCATGATGACAAACTCGTTCAGAATTGTCTAAACTATCAGGTGTACACAACCATTTTATCAGATCAATGATTAAAATGGCTTCAAGTAAGTGAAGCCTCTAGATCTTAACAAGGACCATCCTTCTTTGAACTTCATGGACTGGTATTACAAAATCACCAAGTACTGTACCAAATAACAGAAGCCATATCACTCAAAGACTTTTAATAACAACAGCAGCTAAAATGGATAGCACTTGTAACTCAAAAAGAAAATAATGACATCATCAAGATGTTAATGTTCTACACTACGTCAAACAAAAGGTTAGGAAGGAAACCCCCAATAATTCTGAAAGGAGAGAGAGACAAACATTGGATTAGAGAAACTTTTTTACTGAAAAATTGTCTTAATAGAAAGATTTTATAAATTTTAACTGAATATAGCAATGGCTGCTCTGTAAAAGAAGGTCAAATGTTTCTTTATCAGGAAGTGACTAATGTTAACATTAGAGCTGAGATACACAGATCCGATATTTTGATCCCAGCCCAATGCCCAGCTAATGGAGAAAAAGTTTAACTTGTGTAATCCTGGCTGTTCGACCAACAAAGGACGAATGTTTCCTTATAAGGAAACAGCTAATTAATATTAACTCTGAGTTACCATGGGTTACTTAAATAGTTTTATAAAAAGCATTAAGAAGCAAAGCAGTTCAAAGATTATCTCAAGAAGATGATTTCCAAAATTTGCACTTCTTCATTTTATTTAAAAGTGGGAGATGCCAGGGGATCTCAAATGGAAATGTCAATAATGGAAGTGGACAATTTTTCTATTTATCCAGATGTATACATATATACTTTCAACTTGAGAACCAACCTTACCAAGGTTAAGCAACATCAAGCCTGGTCAGTACCAAGATGAGTGACTGCTTGGAAATACCAAGTACTGTAAGCTTGGATGCTCAGGTGGTGTAATGGCTTGGAATTGTAAATTGGAGAGCTGAATTCCAATTCACCTTGGGTTTCTTATATTCACTTATGCACAAATACCTTTGAAAAAGACATGAATCCACTTCTCCTCCACCCTGTTATGGATTAATTAGTCAGACTTGTATCACTAAATTATTATTATCTCTCCCCACCACTCCGTAGAGAAGGCAACAGAAAACCATTTCACTAGCATTACCTAGAAGACATGGCAATTCTCAGAAACGGGATCTGTGGAGAGCCATAATCAACTGCATCCTACTCATAGAGTTTAAAAATGTAAAAAAAAAAATATTTATCATTAGATCATGAAGAAGAAATGAAATTTTTGACAGGTTATTGGAAAATCAGAATTTACGACTTAAACACTCAATAGCGTTTGTTTATTTAGTTTTTTTTTTAAATTGGGAATGAAGCTCTGATAACATTGCTTAAGGCCAGTCGCTTTTCAAGAAGAATCCGATTCAGAAACGTCTCTTTACTGACGTTATCTTGTTTGTTGTGATGAAAAAAAAGTTCAAAGAAATGTTCGTTGTCACCCAGTGACACCATATGGAGAAAGAGTAAATATTAATTCTTTCTTGCTTCGAAATTTGTCTCCTGCCTCTATGCTTTTTGTAATCCATGATCCATCAAGAAAATATGATCCATTAATAACATAGCTTTAAGGTTTGTTCCTTTTTTTTCTTTCATCCTCACAGACTCTCCTCAGTTCTCTTTCTCCACTTGCATTGACCCACGAAGAACTCGAGGATGAGAAAGAAGAAAAGGTCCTGATGTCTATTGAACATCAACTGTGTATGATTCATTTCTTCCTCAACAACTATGAAGAGAGATGCCAAGGTTAAATGGCGTTTTGATTTTGATTCTTACTTGATCGGTAGTCAGACTGAGAATGAGTCAAAATGAGGAAATTAGAAATTCTTCCTGAAGAAGTCACCAAAAAAGACATAAAACAAGTATCAGGAATTTTGTATTGAAAAAAAAAATGCAATTGGTACGAAGCATTAGCTTTGCAATTTGGTACATGGTTCAAATAGTGCACCAAGGTTCAAATTTTATCCGAAATGTTTATTTTTAAGTAGGAAAAATTCTTTATTACATAAATGAAGATCCGGGGAAATTTGTTAAAATATTTCACGAGTTGTTAATGACTTCATATTTGACTGCTTCATATTTCATTGTTTTACCTGGTTTGTCTGAGGACTTTTCTTGAGCTCATATTTTCTTATAGTGCATAGAGTCAGACATAATAATCTTCATTACATTTATAATTTTACAATCAAGACGTCCAAACTGATTTTATTCAAAGTTCCAGTCTATTCTTTTACATAGCTTGAAAAAAACTGCCTTTGTTATGAAAATAATGATGTTTTGAGAGCAACAGCATTAGGAATTACTTACAGTAAGTTAGGAGGCTCGGTGGAGTAATGGATAGCGGCTCAGATTGGGGAATCGGAGAGCCGAATTCGAATTCCAGTTGAATCCATTACATTCACTTATGTGCTAATACCATTGGTAAAGTTATGAATACTCTTCTCCACCCAGCTATGGGTAAATAGCAGGACAGACCGGGTTCTATAGCCTTGGATGGCAACTAAATCTAACTCGTCTAAAGAAATGGCAACCTATTGCGGGAAAAAATCTGCATCGTCAGTCATGTATCGAAAGATACATTATCGCCTACGCGTGTATCACGCACATAACTGTAGTTAAGAGAGAAAGCCTATTTAACTAAAAGTACAAGAGCACATTAGTAAATCTGTAGCCATACATGTAATTTATTAGCCGAATTTTGATCTGCAAATTTTGCTGTATAATGTTCAATATGTGTGATCAATATTCACCACCCGATTAAATACATTTCCAAGGAAGGTGATTATGGTGAAAAATAAATTTGTTTGATAAAATGCTTTTTTTTACCCCATCATTAGGTTAAGGACTCATTGATGCGCTTGAATACCAAGTGGAAGATAATCAAAAGTAAATCAATAAATTAGTGATTGTTGTTGAATAGATTGAAGTAGACCAGTGATCCCTAAACTTTTTCGGGGTATTAATCTATTTGGATTGACAGCCACTCACTGCAAATTCAGGAAACTCAATTTCTTGGTATTATGTTAACTGTAAACCTAAAAGTACTCCGAATCTGATATGTAAAACCTTCTCGCCTATCTAAATAACAAGAACAATTTTAAGAAAAGGAACTATAAGGAAACTATACTAACAATCAGAAACAGAGAAAGTGGGTTTGGAGAATGTAACACTCACAGAACTTACTGAAGTCATGAGAAGCAGGGGAAACACCGAATGACATATTTAATATAGCTGAGTTGAATGAATCGCAGAACAAAGATAAAAAGCGATGGTAAAGTAACAAAAATGGGGGGACATGACACATAAAAAAGAAGAAGAAGAGGAAGAAAATAACAAACATGGTAAGCCGCGATCACCCTCGTCCTAAAAGGATATTGCATGTAAAAGAAGAAAAATAAATACCTATGCCTGTGATTATGTTACTTAGAACATTGACACTTTCTTCCTCTGAACATTTTTCCAGTCACCGTAAATTAACCTTAGACATCTGTCTATATTTCTGAGATTAGTTATTGTATTGGTTACCTATACTGACAGCAAACCACCTGAATATGGACAGAAAATGAGTTCAGCAGATATACAAAAATGGAAAGGGGCGTAAGACAAGGACGTGTCTTCTCGACGGATTTATTCAACCTCTATAACGAGGCAATTCTCAGAGAATTAGAAGTCCTACCAGAATTCATTGTTGGTGGCCACAATCTTAACAATATAAGATATACAGATGACACAGTGCTGATAGCAGGCACGGAACGAAAACTACAAAACCTCCTACAGAAGGTAGTTAAAGTAAAGTGAGAAGAAAGGACTAAGCATAAACTACAAGACAAAACGCATGGTTGTCAACAAAAGGGTGAGTCCAAAATTCAAATTACAGGTCGGGAATTCTAAAATCAAGCAGGTAGAGAAATTTAAATATCTGGGAAGTGTTCTAACAAGTGTGGCACTGAGATCCGAAGATATATTGGGATAGCCAAAGATGCATTCCAAAAGCTAAGCAGAGTATTAAGAGACAGGAAAATTGTAACAAAGAATCGGGTCGGCCCGATAAAAGACCCCGAATTGGTTGTATGGGATCTTGTAAGCACCAGGAATTGCCTCCCCTTACACAGTAGGCTGTTGAAAGAAGACCTTTTACTTAGAGTAGGTAGCGCAGATTATCTGCATATCAACGATGCTGGGCAGATATTAGCCAATAGTCAACGTGGGTCTGGGACTGGGTGAGCTATGTAACACCAGTGTTTTTCTTGGTGGAGAGAAGGGCTCTCGACGTGTGAAAACCAGACAAGACGAACACAAAAATTTCGTTAGAAACAAAGAAAAGAGTACTGAACTACGTGATATCTGTCGTCCCGTATGGCAGCGAATGCTGGACAATCTCTTCAAAGATGAAGAAGAAACTTGAAGCATCAGAAATGTGGTTCTACAGAAAGATCCTGAGGATGCCATAAGGTCAAACATGTGAGCAATGACAAAGTTTTGGAGAGAATGGAAACTAAGATGAAAGTTATACTTAACATCAGGAAGAGGCAGTTGAAATTTCTGGGGTACGTAACGAGGAAGGAGGGTTTGGAAAACCTGATACACCCAGGACAGATAGAGTGAAAGAGGAAGAGAGGAAAACAGCACGTAAAATACTTGATGGGCTTGAGCAAATGGATCTCGGAATAGAGTTTGGGAGAAATAACAAAAAGACAAAAATTAGGGAGTCATTATTGTCTACAGATTCAAGAGACACGGCACATAAAAGAAAAACTATTTACAGTGTTTTTGCCTGTTGTTCACATCTTTATTGCCATATTCGCAATGTTTCAGCCATTGTATGCTCCAGATTTCGTCAGGTGATATGCAAATGGAATTTCGAACCGGACCCTTTACTTAGTCCAGGTTGGTGGGCGGGAGATCATTCTAGTTCCACGTGCCATGCCTTTTTTGGATATCTCAGTTTCAGTTAATTCTTTTTCGTAAATCATCTCCCTAAGTTTTTGTTCTCTCTGCTGTAGAAAGGTATTGAACTCGGAACTATTTCGGGTCAAGTCACTTTTTGGATTAAGTCAACCAACGCTTTTATCCACTGGAGTTGTGAGTTCAATACTTGGCCACAACAGAAAGAACAAAAACTTGGAGAGTTCAGT
This sequence comes from Acanthosepion pharaonis, assembly GCA_903632075.3. Classification (NCBI taxonomy): domain Eukaryota; kingdom Metazoa; phylum Mollusca; class Cephalopoda; order Sepiida; family Sepiidae; genus Acanthosepion; species Acanthosepion pharaonis. Next base: position 610,805 of record CAHIKZ030003108.1, on the reverse strand, counting down.
TACTAAAGGGATATAACTGAAACTGAGACATCCAAAAAAGGCATGGCTCGTGGAATTAGAACAATTTACCCCCGTGGATTAAATAAAGGGTTCAATTTGAAATTCCAACGTATATCACCTGAAGAAGGCGGGGGTCTACAATGGCCGAAATATCGTAAATATGGCAATAAAGATGAGGACAGCAGTCCGAACAATGTAAATAGTGTAAAAAAAATTAACCTTTTCATTTACCTGCAATAAATGTTCATATTAAATGTCTTCCCATATAACCCAAAACTGAAAAATTTAATAGATTCATCGTTTGAAAATACTGTACTACTTTTAGAAATAGCACCTTGAAATATGGCCAGAGATGATGTAGCATGTCACTTGATCAGCGTCCTCAGAGACACCACTGCTGAAGCCAGTAGTTCCGGAAGGTGATTGATGCCATTCACGGAGGACTCATTTCTTCGAGCAAAAGATAATATGGTCGTAACTGGTGCCAAAGCCATCACACTTTCCTTGGCTAATGGCCAGCGTAACGCTTTCTTTCTTGTCTCTTCAGTCTTCAAGGCTTTTACAGACTTGCAAAAGGAATTTATGTTGTAATTTGTGGCAACCAGGGACACTGAGATCTCCGGCTTCACTCTCGATTGTCGATCCGGAGCTGTCAACAACAGCAAGACATTTTACGTATGTTTGTGTATATTATAACTGTTTGTGTATGTGAGTGATCGAAAGAAGTAGACAGATCCCGGAAAAAGAGAATCGTTTGGATGGTGGGTGGAGCGTTGAAAATAAGACATTGTCAATTAGCTGGAATGAATGTATCTGGGCACCATTAGAGTAAATAAAAACTATTCCATTTTGTATTATTTGAACTGTTTTCTTTGTTTTTCGTTATTATTATTATCTTGAAGAATTTTTTTCTTAGAATCCTGAATGAATGTTTATTAATAGAAACCTGGATAGGGATTAGATTTGAATCTATTTTCTAAGATGTTTTTAGACATATTCCTTTCTCTTTAAGTACCTGCTCAGAAGGTAACGATTTCATGCGACTAGAACTTTATTTCTACTTCCTTTTTACTTGATATGGGCAACCATCTATTTCTCTATGAGTCTGTACTGACCAGCATTTGACCTTGACCTTCAACAAACAAAAGCTTTTAAAATGAAACATTGTTGCTTTTAGATGACTCTTTAGAAATGTTCACGTTATATAATGTTAAATGGATGTAGACACGAGTCAGTGCTTCAGAATGTGAATATTCCCAAACGACGGAATAGAAAGGCATGAATTAACATCGACTGAGAGCAAATAGAAAGCTAGAATATCATCAGTATTACTGTAGAAAAGGCACTGTAGGCCAAAGATATTACGATTTAGCTCAAAGAATTGTTCGGGAAAATGGTTTCGTTCTTTGAATGACAATGGCTTATTTCAGAATTGTACAAGTTGTCAACACAGCTGGTATTAACAAAATATGTGAACACGCGCACATATATATCCATGATAGGACTTCGAGGTGGTCTAATGGTTAGCAAGCTTGTCTCGCTAGATCAGTTATGACTGAAAAGTGAGTTCGATCCTCACTGGCTGCCCCGTACTTTCAGGTTTGTGTCACATTTAAGCTACGCTTAGAAAATCCTCATATATACGCATTGTAGGAAGAACGTTTGTTGTGTGAAAATGACAGTCACCATGCCGTGTTGATTTCTATGGCTACACTATATTATTGAATATAACGAACAAAGAATGTCGATTAAACATTTTGATGTTGACGGAAAACTTATAAAGTTTATAAGTTTCCCGCCAACATGAAGCGACTTATTTGAGTTATTTATATGTTATAAAGGAACTTGCTAAAATTGTGTGTAATCTGCCGAGTACTTTCGACCAAAAACAGTCATTTTCAAGGAATGACAGAAGTCAAGAAAAAAACATTCTTGCATTTATATTGTTAACGATCCATAGCTGTACATATTTTGTTCTCGGCTTGGTATCAAAGTACACCTCTCCGTTGTGTTTCTGTTTTTGTGCCGTTCGTCGAAATGTTTTGTTTGATATCTGGTTCCGGGGATTTTAGCTTTGTAACAACACTTCCCTCATTGCACTAAAGAGAAAAGGAGTGACAGAAGTCGGGGTTATGAACAATTTTTATCCTGGGCCCATGTGTACGCATATGGGCACCCCTGATTAAAAAGACCATGTACCATCACCTGCTACTATGGGTGGAGGCGAGATATAAATACCGTTAACGATCCAAAGTTGGAAATGCAAATAAGTTCACATGCTATGATGGTGGAGAAGTTTTTAGTGCCATGTAGCTAAAAGAATCTTGCGGTTCAAAGGCATATTTAACACAATTCCTCACTGTCGTGACACTCAGTTTTTCAGTGTTGGAGTTGACAATAAAACTTTGAGACCCAACGTCGATAGAAAATGCATTGGCTGTCTTGCCATTTCTTATGCATTGCAATCATAAATCTTCGTAATTTTCCAGCTTACGTCCTTGTGCCATGGCTTGTCCCTTGTAACGCTCTAGAAAGATCTATCCTGCTATGTTTTACCGTTATAAGAAGAACATCAGAATAAAAATGGAGTACTACTGCCATATATGGACTGGAGCTGTACATTCATGATGGAGTACAAAAGCGCCTCTCTCTCTCTCTCTCTCTCTCTCTATATATATATATATATATATATATATATATATATATTGCTTTAAAAACATCCAATTTAATATTACTAGGCATAATGAAAAATAAAAGAGGAAAAACAACCTGTTTCGCTTCCGTTCTTTATAGAAAGAGCGGAAGCGAAACAGGTTGTTTCACGCTGTAAGATTTTCAAAATGGAGGTTTGTTTTCTTTGGATGATCCTGAACGCTACATTTTTGTTGTTTTCACGTTTTACAAAAGGAATTCAGTCCTGGGTATGACGATAAACTACATCCGGCAACAAGTCTTCTGATTGAGAGATTTTGAAGAGCCACCTCTTAATTCTTGTTGTTCCTAAGTTCACCCTGACCCGGGGTGGTAGCAACACTTCAGGCCTCAGCTATCGGCAAATAGTTAACTCCCAAATGGGTGTCAAAATACGATAAAAGTATAAAAAAAAATTATAGTAAAAATACCGGCAATACATTTCTGTTAAGAAAATATATTAACAGCAATATATTTTTTGTCAAAGAAATTACTAATGCTTCCAAGAAAATTAAATTTCGGCATTAAATGAACCATAGGGAGTTGACATGTCACTAAACAAACAGACAGACAAACAAACAAAAGGAATTTGTCTGCGTGTCGACAGTTTGAAATAATTTTTTTTATTAATTCATTCATTTTCTTAAAGTCTTTGATTTTCAGTACCTCCTCCATCAATAGATTGTAGTTTCTTGCTCCAGCTTTCTTCATCTTTGTTAAAATTATATTTCATTCTTCTACTGCTGTTTTCCATTTAATTTTTAGTTCCCATCTCTCTCTCTCTCTCTCTATATATATATATATATATATGTGTGTGTGTGTGTGTGTGTGAAATGAGAACGAATAGAATCCATTTCTGACGTTCATAAAGGTTAATTATAAACCTATCATACATTTGACTTTGAAATTGACAATTGTTTCTTCGTATATTGTGAAAAACCTTGTTGCACCATATAAGCCTTTTCTTTTTGTCAGTAAGATCAATTTCGACATAGTATAATTTGTACACTATTCCTCTAGTAGTGTTGGTAATATTTAGTGTAGAGGTATAGGCATTCGGCTGATATTTTGACATTTTGCATTGATTGGTTTTATTAAGAATTTTAGTTAACTGTTTCATTGTATATGTTTAAATAATTTTGTTAGATCTATATATTTTTAATAAGTTGGTTAGATCTGTTAGTTTAAACTTTCTATTTATTTCTTAAAGGGCTATATTATTTACCATCTATTAAAATGTAAAATTTTAACTTCTTTTTTTTTTTTTAACTCAAAGGGTATATAGATTGCCAAGTATCTTGTTAAATTACGTTTCTTTTATCATAAGAAAGGGCATGTGTCTAATGTATAACATTTTAGCAAATTTACATTTGTAGCAAATATGACATCTAGATGTCGTCTATGATTTTAAATCTTACGAATGATTGCTTCTTAAATTTAATTTTCCCCTTTGAACTTAGCGTAGGCTGATTGGTTGATCTGAATAAAAACAAAACACATCCTGCTGCTATCTCTTCCCTTTTCTTTGTTACTTTTTTCCTTTTCTCGGGAAAAGAGGGTGTATGTTGTTTTTAAATCTCAATAAATTGTCTACTTACCATTTATTTATTTACATCTGATGAGATGGATTAATACACATCGAAACATGATTGCATTCGTGTAGCGTTTTTACATGTTTTTGATGTAATATCCTAAAATAAAGTATATATATATATATATATATATATATATAAATTATTAAAACACGTAAATTTCAGAAATACGTTATTCCAAAAAAAATTTCGCTTGAAGATGGAACAGAGCTTACTTTAACTCATTTTAATTCAAATAATTATATTGAAGTTTTCGGCTCTTGTTTTGAAACATGAGACCTCTTATGTCGCGAGTTGGAATCATATTTTTAAATAAATAATTATATATATATATAGTCGCGTGTGCGACGAAAGAAATAAGATAAAGAGAAGTAAAGGGAACAACAGAAAACCAACGAAGTTTTAGAGTAAAAAAAGGGGTCTTATTTTAATTTTAGTGACGTGGTCAGTGGCTAAAAGGAAAAAAAAAAAAAGGCTTACAGGCCAGAAGGTAGAAATATTTTATAATAACTTCAGCCGCGAGTTGCTGGGATTTTGTTGTATAGTTTACAATACATGTTAGATCAGTAGATGGACGGCTCTGAAGCATACTTCTACAACAACTGACTTTGCCAGTCAACTCGTTTAATTTTGGTGCCAACCAATGAATACAAATATCCGGATGAAAGACCTCTGCTTGTAAGGTCATCCAACAACATCAAGGAAATCTTTGAAGACTTTTATATAAATAACCCAGAACTCAGAGAAGTTTTATTCATAAAATTGGATTCTCTTAAATATATAGATTAGGGGTTAGAATCTCCGACTAACGCCAAATCTGTCGGGTTTCCGTCCGGCTTGAAGCGATCGGATGTCTAGCCACACTGATGAGCTGTGATACAGTGTGGATGACGGTATATATATATATATATATATATATATATATATATATATATATATATATATATATATATAGTGTATGCGTGAGCGTAATTTGGTGTATTTATAAGGAGAGAGTACTAAATATTAGAGAAATAAAGTTTGCAAATTTCGTGTTGACAGAGAAATCAACACTATGTATGAAGCCTGCATAGCGAGTAGTGACACATGGTCTGATGATCGCTTCACGCGTGAAACTAAAAGTCTATAAGCAGTGTTGATTTCTATATTCATACTGTCTATATCTATCTACCCGAGGCGATCTTAGTGATACTTTTTATCGGCAATAAGTCTTAAAATTTGCTATGCTATCTGTTCCCATATTTCATCTTATGTTTATGATAATAAATGTTTTAATGCCTTGTAAGTTTCAGTGTAATTGGTTCCCTCTTTTTCAGCCTGCAACCTTTTTGTTTTTGTATCTTGTGTTTTTCCAAATTCATTCCTACATATATGACCCGAGGAAGTTTTGCTGTTTACAAAGAATTGTCCGCCATATCAAGTGTGTGACTGTTTGTAGCTTCCTCTTGAGGCCACACTCAGGTGAAGACGAATGTGTTAGGATTAGAAGACGTATCTATGGAACCTGTTACTTTCAAACATCATCCATTATCCATCTTTCTACAATGCATAGAATGATTTTTAAAGCAGTTCTTTCTTAAAATATGCAAAATATATATATTTTTTTTTATCTTTTCACCCCAAGCAAGGCGAAAATGCCACTAAGATGTTCCTGTGTGTGAAAGAGAATGAGAAGACTTAAGTCGGGAGAAATGAAGAAAAGAACAATAAAGGAACAGGATAATTCGTAAATATTAACAGCAAAGAAAAATTATTTACAATTTCAAATTCGTATAATATTTATTCGGAAAATATCTCTTCTTCTTTCCATATTTTTATCTATATTTCAATATTATTGCATTCTCCAATAACTTGACTATAAAAAGGTTAATTCACTTAACATGTTCTCACAACATCATATGTGATGAAATATGATTGTTCCGTAGTCGGTCGGTTGTGTCGTTACGTTAGTCTCAACGTCAGTATACTAAAGTTGCTCTGTCTCTGTGTCTTAACAGATTTTTTTTTTTTTTTTTTGTTTGGACAATGCATCTAGCATATATTGGCTACTTTTATTGTCCTGAATAGGGAGATTTTGCCTACTACTTCTCATTGACGGAGAGGGTAAAGTGAGTGAGAGAGAGATTTGAAAATCTTTGCAGTTGCAGACCCACATGTTCCTACGATGTAATAATTCTCACTAAAAATTTGGGAGGGAGAAACTTTTTTTTTTTGTCAGGAAATCTCACCTTCACGCTAAATACAGATTCTTAATTCGCGGGCCAATCAAATGAAATTCAAGCCCACGACATTTTTCTTTTTCCTTTTTGCCGTACCTTCAACAGACCCTATCAAATATATTCTATTTCTGAAATACGATATATTTCCAACAACCTGTGTGACTACTTTTAGTTAGGTGTTGTTTTTTTTTTGTTTCTAACCCTTAATCTTAATTTATTCTCCTCTATTTTAAACACACAATATTACACAGTTAATGGTTGGTTGTAACAAAATATTCTTGTTAAAATTTTGACCTTTAACTTTCACTTGATTTTTATTGAATAGCATAGGTAGATATGCTTGTATTCTAACAGTAGAAGGTGTCCCCAAATGATTGACATATTAGGTTGGTGCAAAAATAATGACGTAATAATGTCGTTTTTGACGTTAAAAATACGTCAAAAACTACATTATTACGTCATTATTTTTGCACCAACCTAATAATTTTGTAACCTAATAACATAGCCAATTTTCGCTTAAATGATCTCAAATTTTAACGAAATGTATAAAAACTAAGTTGACTGTGCGGACTTATCTCAATGAAAATCTACCAGGAAGATGGATCGGTCGTGCCAGTGATAATGACAATGTGCTGTTGAAATGGTCATCACGGTCACCTGACTTGACATCTTGTGTTTTTTTTTCTATGGGGCTATGTGAAAGAGCGGGTCGGTATCACCCCTCTTCCTACAAGCGTAGAGTAACTTAAGCAGTGGATCACTGAGGCGCTGGAGAATGTTATGCAAGACATGCTACAGCGTGTTTGGCAGGAGCTGGACTACCGACTTGATGTGTGTTATGTCACAGGTGGTGTGCATATCGAACATTTAATTGAACATTTGCATGGGACATCTAGTTACTGAGATATTCACATTTTAAATGATGTCAGTTTTTTGAGGAGACCCTGTATTTTAAATAGATATACATTAATTTGAGTCAGTTTGTCTTAAGAAGCATTATAGGCGCTATTGGTATGTATATCAGAAGAAACATCAATGGATTCGTGGGTAGTAAGACATTTATAACAGTAAATGTTACACTCTTTACTCTCAATTTGGGCCCATTACTGGTCGAAGCAGCAAAATTTGTCATCCGAGAATCAAGATGTCTGGTTAGAGAGGCAATAAATGGGATAATATCACCACGTGCACCTTCTTCTGTTCCTCTCAGAAGGCCATTGCTCTGCAGTTGGTCACTCCCAGATGGCGTTATTCCTAATTGGAAGTCCTCATCAAACTACGTTGATTATGAGGAATTCTACTGGTGGGTTGAAATGAGTGTTTCACGGCTGGGTTAGTATTAGACAATTAGAGTTACGATTGGTTTCCTGTGTTGGTGTTAGACATAAAAATGACAGAACGAAAAATTCGAAGTATATTTTGCAAAAGACAGGAAAATATCATATTTATTTGTTTTCGTAAAGGGTGTTTCATTAAGGGTGTTTCATCAAAGTCAGCAGTAAATAAATCAGGGTTATTGGTGAAAATGTATATATTTCTCTATTAGATCCTGTTATTTAAGTCATGGAAATTATGTGTGAAAAATAATATTGCCCAAATGTCCGCCAAATCTGAAAGAAAAAAAAAATCATTAGACGCTTAAATTTAATTCACATTTAAAATTGGTCCAAGTTATTGGAACACCTTTAGTTCGAATTCGTAAATACCAAACACCTCAGATACCTTAGTGTATGATAACAAATTTAGTATAGGAGAAAAGGAAACTGAACCTGGAATAGGCTACCCTAGGGATAGTCGCTACAAAACGATAACATTAACCTAAAACCCCAAGTCATGTTCTTAAATAGTCTTATTAATTCGATGGTTTCTTAGGGATGTCATGCATGACTTCAAACTTGTTTAGAAATATCTAGACGGCTGTATACAACCATTTTCCCAGATCAATAATAAAAATGACTTCGAGTAAATGAAGCATGTAGGTCTTCGTGAGGAATCATCTTTCTTCGAACCGATCGTAGACAGAATCACAAACAAAGAACTGTACCAAATAACAAACACGACATCACTTGAGGACTTTCAACAGTAGCAAAAACTAATATGGATGGCACATGTAACTCAAAGAGAAAATAATAACAATCAAAATGATGATATTTCACACTGCTTCGAATAAAAGGTTAGGAAGGACGCCTTCATCAGAACTGGAAAGAGTGATAACAGTTACTTGAGAAACCTATTTCCCTGAAAAATTAATTTGATAGAAAGTCTCTATAAATTTCAACTGAAAATAGCACTGGCTGCTCGGTCAATGAATGCTGAATATTTCCTTATAACGGTTACCATTACCATTTGCCCTTTCCCACTTCATTAAATTATATATTTATAAGAGTAATGAAACCTAATTTTACTTTTCTTATTGGTTCTATACCAAATCAGTCACAGTGATATCTAACTGCCAACAGCCGACCGCTGTCGAGCCTCTTTTCGGGGATCTACTCGGCTATTACGAGTGAAAACAACACCTACCTCGTTACAGGAGTACGTCTTGGGAGAGATTAGGAAGCAGTACACACGCGTAATCAGTCGAGGGCGCGTTTTTATTATATATAGACAGCATTAAAGGAACTTAAATGTAAGTTCTTTCAGGGAAGGTATCTAAGATTAACGACTTATCCATATATCTTTTTTCTTAATCTGGACGCGTTTTTGCAGTTAAAAGCAGAACGTACCTTGTCATCATCGTTTGTTCAGAATCAAAATAAATGTGTTCTGGCCTTTCGTTGCGTTTTCTACATCGATTCTTATGTTGTTTCCTGGTCATTTTATGGGATTTTTTTTCTTCTTCCTTACCTTCCCATCATCCCCGTCGACCTCATCTGTTGACTCTTTGGTGAACCTACAACGACGACCCAAAGTGTTCTGGAAAAAAAAAGAAGATAGTCAGCAATTTTCAAAAGTAGACCGAAAATAAAAATTACAAGAGAAGTGGCAAAGATTAGCATCCAGTTTCCAAATTGAGGAATTGTCTAACGGAGGGTAAGTATTGAGATAAGAGCAACCTCAGAAAGAAAAAGAAAAAAAAATGTCTATTTTTTTTTTGTCACATGTAATAAACACCCGCATTTGTTCTTTTCTTCCTCATCCTTTTTTTTTCTCCCCGTTCACGTCTCTACCCAAATCTGAAAATCAGCTTACTTTATCTCTTTGCCCACTTTCTTCATTGGTGACCTCGGGGTACACAGATAGTCATAAATTACCGATAAGAACGGAAATCAATAGGTGTGTCAAATATGACTTTACATTGACCTTTCTAGGCTGCATTGTTGGGGGCCAAGAGACATTATTAACTCCCCACTGGTCTGAAACATCACACCACTTGGAAATAACTTTTCGGCAAAAAGTCCTTTATTCTGTGATATTGGTTGACAGTGTAATTACTTTTGGACAATGTCCTCCTGTTTCTCCCAACAAGGTGTAATGTTTTCATTAGCAACCTTCTTGGCGTATTCTATGATTTCTCTAGTGCTTCCTGACACGATTTGACCAAAAACGGAAACTCTCTCTTAATATAAACTACTTTTATCTTGCCAAGTTCTAGGGTCAAGCTTAGTTGTTAGTATACAGTCCGCAAGGTCACGAGTTCGATTTGTGACGCATAATAATTGATTATCTTGGACCACGCACTTTTTTAGACTCATGATCACGATCTGAGAAGCACTAAAACTAGCAAGCATTCTTAATAGTGTCTTCGTAAGATTCTCAAGACTTTTTTTATTCTGTTCTAAAATGTGTGCCTTTATTAACCTCCATAACTTCCGTAACTGGTTTTGAGTGGACTACAGATTAATTCACATAGGATATTGTAGTCTGTAAATCGAATAAATAGAACTAGAAATCTATGTCTTTTCGGTACTTGGGAGATAATGGCTCTCCACATTGTCCAAAAGTAATTACACTGTCAAAAAATATCAGAGAATAAAGGACTTTGGTTACTCTGACCAATATTTGCTCCTTTACAACCCTATTCTTTCTTCGAGGTACTTAGTTCTTTCTATAGGACTCATTCGACTTCTAAATCTTTCGATAGATATAATTGTCTTTTAAAGGAATCGGTAGTGGTATTACGCTCTCCTCAAGTTCGTCTATCTGCCCAAATGGTGGAAAAACAAACACTTAGACGGAGAAGAGTCCTATCTATTGGGAGGGTTCACCTACTCTCTCTGGACAACGATGGATATAGAAGAAGGAATTGATAAAACACAATCAAATTGTTACAATCTGGCTTCTTTTTTTCTTTGTTGGTCGGCACCACGACGAAATAGGTAAAAAATGTGACTCTCAAGTAACAACAACGCATGGGACAAGACCCTTAACTTTTATATCAGGCATCTTTTAGTGACAACTTGTGAATTATCCACACATAGCTTTGCTAGTTTTACCCAGAAGTCATGAGCTGTCGCTGTCAAGCACCTATAAAAATGGGACACTTCCTGTCTTCATCCTCTTTTCTCTTTTTTCCGTCCAGCATGCAGTGGCGAGGACATCAACGGGAGCTTGATTTCGGGCATGGGGATATCTTTCCCATTAGTGACTGAACTTTCTCTTTCTTACACAATCCCTAATTTGCAATGTTTTCCCTCTTTTGCATGCATATTCGTGTATTTTCTCTCATTCTACTCAGTCATATGAAAACCAAAATATAGCATACCGTCTTTTTGAAGTTCATTCCGTTTCCTCACACCCCTCATTTATATGAACAGATTTTATTTGCCACTGCTTTTAGTCTAACAAGCTACAAGACTGACCAACGAGTTTGTGGTGTTATCTGACACGCAGTTAATAACTCATAATTTCGAAGGACCCCATTTTATTAGATCTCTTGACAATATCAGTAAATCAGTAACTGATTTTTTTTATAAGACTTAGATTTCTTTGTTAAAATTGCGATTACTTTAATTCCCTGCGTGATTCATTTTTCAGCTGGTCAAATTACCAATTCTAACAGTTACTAATCGCGTGTTTGTAAAATCCATCTATTGTAGAGCATGCCATGCATTTCCCAAACTTATGAAATAGATTACTCGCTGCATCTCTTACTTTGATGTGCCATGTGAGTGTTGACTACTCCAGACCTCCTCCTCTTACGTGTTCCAAAAAAAATTTCAGCTGTTTCTGTTAGCAAAGGTTTCTTTGTATCAGGTCATCCCATAAGTTCTGTCCGAATTTTAACTTTTTGTTAAAATGAACGAAATTTAAAGAGTATTTTATAATGTCTAATGGAGCTGAACATTATTTTTATGTTTAGATGCATTTAAACTGATGAAATTTTATTTCAGAGAACAATAAAATTAAATTTTGTTTGATTAAAACCCTGCTAACATGGAAGTACCCAAGAATCATTTGAGGCACATAATGCTTTATGAGTTCAAGAAAGGAAACTCAGCAGCCGAAGCGGCTAGAAACATTCACTCAGTTTATGGAGAGGAATGTGTGAATGAAAGAACTTGCAGAAGATGGTTTGCAAAATTCAGAGGTGGAGATTTCACCCTTGAAGATCAAGATCGAACCGGACGTCCAGTTGAGTTTGATGAAAAGCTTCTTGAAGCAGCCCTTGAAGAAAATCCTGCTTTATCAGTTGAGCAATTGGCAGTGGTTCTCAGTTCAAACCATACAACTGTTCATCGTCATCTTCAACAACTTGGAAAAGTTCCTAAACTTGGAAAATGGGTGCCTCATGAATTGTCTGAAAACATCCTCAAATCCCGAGTTGACATCTGCTCTTCTCTCCATTCTTGCCAACTTGTTTCAACTTTTTTGGATAGACTTGTGACTGGCGACGAAAAAAGGATCTTTTATCGAAATGTTAAGTGTCGTAGACAGTGGCTTGGTAAAGGGGAAGGACCCCAGCCACAGCCAAGAAGGGAACTTCATGGGCAAAAGGTTCTTTTTTCAATCTGGTGGGATCGCCAAGGAATAATCCACTTTGAATTCTTACCACCTAATGCAAAAATTAATGCTCAAATATACTGTCACCAATTAGAGCGTTTGAACCAAGCTTTGAGGGAAAAAAGACCTGCTCTAGTGAATCGAAAAGAGGTGATGTTTCATCAGGACAATGCACGACCTCACACAGTAAGAATCACGTCACAAAAGATTGAAAAATTTGGTTGGGAGAAAATTCCTCATCCACCTTATTCTCCTGATCTTGCTTCTTCAGACTACCATTTGTTTCGTAGCTTACAGAATCATTTGGAAGAAACAGCTTTTGTAACACAGGAAGAGGTTAAAACTGACATTTGTGAGTTCTTCGAATCAAAGGTAAAAGAATTTTACAGTAATGGAATTAATAAGCTTGTTAATAGATGGAAGGAAGTCATAGATAATCAGGGGAAATACATTGTTGATTGAATCTGTAATTAAATGTAACATTTGGTCACTTGTTTTCTTTATTCAAAATTCGGACAGAACTTATGGGATGACCTGATAGTTTCTGTTCCCTTTAAATTTTCTCATTTATAAAATAATATCAAAAGCACAAGAATATGAGACCAGGTAAGAAAATGTATTGTTGTAACTAATTAATAAGTTAATGTTTTTAATCATTTCACCCCCAAGCAAGGCATTTTTTGATAATATCGTGTATGAACGTCCGCATTTACAAATATTGGCACATTTATACACACGCAAAACAAAATTCAATATTCTTTTTTAAAACCTGGGCTTGTTCTATTGGAGTAAGCTTTTACATTTATGATTATTAAATATAGATTTTACTTAATCACCTAACCACTACAAATTACTACAGATTTTTAACAGATTTAAAACCTTATAAATTATAATAATTGAAATTTTAAAAATGAAAACAATTCTTGTAAAAATTAATTATTCAGCTAAAAAGATTCTTTGTACGACAATAGTATCCGCAATGAAAAAAAATTTCTAATTAAATAATGTCTTAGTTTTATTGCATTTTTTATTTTACGAATCAGAGCAAATTTTCTGTAAATGGAGGTCCTGTTTTACAAAAAGAATTTGATTTAAATTCTCCAATGACTTGTCCTTATAAGTAATATAAATATTAACCTCTACAAAAACGAATTCCTAGAAATATCGTAAAATTAAATAAATAAGTTGTGGTAACAGAAGTAAAAAAAAAATGTTTTTACCAAGATTTAAAAAAAAAAAAAAAAAAAAGAAACATTTCTCAAATAAATTCATTCGTTTGTGAACAAGTCTTCAAAGTTTTTATTAAAATCCGACAACGACCTGATTTTTGCAAGAATTTCAAAATCAGTGTGTTTTTCACCGCAAAAAGACGCTAAAATTTCTCATGCTGATTTATGGTCACCCACTGACACAAGAAAAACAAATTTTGTAACCAAAATGTTGAAGGTTTTCAAATAGATGAAAAAGATAATTCAATAATCAAAAAATCCTTGGGACTTGCCTCTTAATTTTGACGATAAAATTTAGTTTTTATTAATTTTGCAGCACTTTGTCATGTCTGTTCATTTTATAGCGAATCTTTAGAGGTACCTATATAATTTTATATATGGTCTAAAGTTCAAAAGTTTAAGAACAATCTTGGCAATATTTGAAATTGGCCCCTAAATTAGTTATTTTCTACTTTAAAAAAGAGAAAATTATTATACATGGTTACAAAAAGGGAGACATAATTTTTTATTAGAAATTTTATTACGACAAAAAGAAAAAAAGCATATGATTAAATTTTGCTCTCGTCAAAATATCCTGCTTTAGCTTTGGTTACTGCAGCACAGATTTTTGCAAACGTTTCTCAAAGTACAAGCTTGATAATTGATTCCATTCTTTTTTCAATGAGTCTAAGAGCTCTTGTTCATTTGTTTCTCGTTCTTCTGTCAAGTTCGTCCCATGCTAATTCTGGGAGTGGCTTCAAACTGTATAATTTTAATAGGAGTACATAAGTTCGTTTAACGCCCGGTTCATACTTCTTCCTTGTCTTTTGAACAGGAGCAGAGATTTATCCCTTATTTCCTGTTTAGGATTGTGTTTCCGGTTCTCTCTCCCGATTTCTTCTCACTGTTTTTCACTCCCAGTAGCTCCTTGCGTCTTGGTGGCATTAACGCCTTGCTTGGGGTGAATTGATTATTCCTGCAGTTTCATCATATGATCAAATTTAAGGAAATGAGCTAGGTCGAGAACATTTCAGCACCCTCTTGCATATCGGAACTCGTTTAATAATGTTAACGGTATATAATATCATTATTTTTCACGGCCTTATATACATATGAAAACACAGAAACCACTCTGATAAAGTTCTTAGAATGATGCCCCTACTTCCAAATTCTTTTTTCCTCGATATTTTTTCAGAACTGTTTTGCCAATGACTTAATCAAAGAAACACCTCATTGCACACCAACTCTTCCTCAAGAAAAACAACCGACTTGTCTTTTGTTTAAAAAAAATAAAAAAAAAATAACTAAAAATAAAAAAATAAAAAATAGCATAACAAAAACTTGTGACCAACTTCAATGACTCGGAATTTCTTTCTTCCTTCATTTTGTCTCTCTCTCTCTCTCTCTCTCTCTCTTTTTTTTTTTTTTTTTTTTTTTTCTTCTTTTGTTTTTAAGCCCTCTTTCCTCTACCTCAACGATTCCGCACTTTGCGGCTGTCTCCTTTTTGTTTTGTTTATTTCATGTCAGTGTGTCTTATTTTACGAAAAGACTTGCTCTTTCAACCATTTCGGGTTAGACGGGGCGTGGATGGGTTTGTGACGAAGGACATCAAAAAGAAAAACGAAATGAAAAAAAGAAAAAAAACTGAAGATCACAAGAGGAAGGTGATGTAGGAAGATGAGGAGACAGAGATCCTAGAAAAATAAAATAAAATGTACGTGTCGTATTATTTAAGGAAAAAGTCCATATCATTTAGCGTATTTGCTTAGAAACCCATAATAATATCGAATATATTTAGAACGTAAAAATGATTGGAATATTTAAACAATTTTTCACTTGCATTAGTTAGACCAATGTTTCTCAACCTTTTTAAGCAACGGCTCACTTAGGAGCAAATGAAAATATCACGACATAACTTTTAATTTTAAAAAGGGTTTACATTTGAATGTTATGGAATAAAAGTTTTATTCCATAACATTCAAGCTACGGTTTTATTATAAAACCGTAGCTTTTTTTTTAAAGTATGAACTTATTTTATTTCAATGTTCCTATTTGTGCAGTGTGAAGCCTGTGCCAGGTATTTTTTCGAAATTTCTTCAGTGTTTGGTCGAAGAATAGTGAAAAAGAATTATTCGAAAAAAAAAAAGAAGTTTACTTCTTATTCATTTATTCAAATCATACTAACGCTGTACCATTACGACCGTATTTGACGACATATTTTTTTCAATAAAAATATCTTTTAAAATTCCCCTGTCTCTTATATGCCTTGTATAGGTTTACTAATTTTACTTATCCCTTTAATATTAAAATTTTAATTTTTTTTCTTGATTTGCCCTGCTAAAATTGGGGCGCGTATTATACACCTACACACCGTGACAATATTTCGCGGCATACGTAAGAGTTTCACGCGGTACGTTAGTGTGTCGTGATACGGCAGGTGAGAATCATTGTTCTGGACGAATTTATCTAGAATTTTTATACCTACATCTGCTAAGTACCGTGTTGATTCGGGACGTTGGTGATCATGGCTCTCCACAATTTCCTGTCCATTGTAGCTGTTAGTAAATTTTGTCTTTTTCTTATCTCTCCTGAACCTTGTATCTCTATCCGTTTGCCCAAGCTCGCTAGGTAGGCTATACGTTGTTTGCCTGTCTCTCTTGTCTTCAGTTTGTCTTGTGAGGATCAAATTCTCCAAGGCCATTTTCCTCATTATGTGCTTTATAAACTTCAAATGGCTCTTCCTGATGTAAAGTGTAAGTGTCCTTTGTGTCTCCATTGTTTCTAGAACTTCATTGTTCGCACGTGTTCGGTCCATGGTATACTCAGCATCCTTCTGTATAACCACATTTCTGTTGCTTGAAGCCTCTTCTTCATGTGTGAAGAGATTTACTGCCATCAAGGAGTACTGGTTATACATAATAGTTCAGTACTCATTTCTTTGTTTCTAACAAAAGCTTTATGTTTCATAATATTTTGCTTAGCTTTTGGAAGGTATTTTTGCTGTCCCAACTTGCCTTTGGATTTCAGTGTCGCAGTATCAGTCCTAAAACACTTCCCAGGTATTTAAATTGTACTTGTTTGATTTCGTTATCTTCAATCTGTAATTTACATGTTAGGCTGTTCCATTTGCTAAAAACCATGCATTCTGTCTTCGTGAAGTTGATAATTAGTCCTTTCTTCTCGCTTTCCTTAACTGCCTTCTGTAGAATTCATTGTAGTTTCGTTTCTGTGTCTGATATCAGCACTTTGTCTTCTGCATATCTAATGTTGTTAAGATTGTTGCTGTCACTAATGAATCCTGGTAGGACTTCTAGTTCACCCAGGTGCGCCTCACTGTATAGTTGAATAATTATTTCTGTTTTTGTATATTTGCTGTAGTCATTTTCTATCCGAATGCAGACAATTAGGTGCAAGTATAGGTCATGAATTAGTCCTATATCCTTCAGAAATATGTCAATGTTACTTTGCAGTGCCAATAGTTCTTTGTGACGTATTTTCGCAAACGCTATTGCATGATCTATAAAACACAAGTAAACCTCCTTTGGCATGTATATTGCTGTTAAAAAACAGTTTTAGTTGGCAATAATATTAGAAAGACGTCTATAAAAGGGCACTGTTGATTATTTAGGGCTAATTTGTCTAAATAATGCGTTGACGTAAATAATCGTTCTAAGTTTTCTGAATATTGGTACCATTTTAAAAAATCATTCCTGGCGAAAATATCCACAGAAAACTAATTTGAAACAAAAGAAAGGAAAACCAACGTATCAACAGTCTGATCTCCCCTACTTGCTAATTATTATTATGGTAACGCAGGGCATGCTCACTTACTGGCATCAAGTGTTTCTACATATTACCAGAGCAATGAAATACCACATTATTACGAAGTGGAAATCAGATATAGAATAGATTATTGAGTTAAGCTCGGTACAACTACTGGTTGTCACTAAAATCTGGGTAAACAATAGCATGTTAGATACCTCAATTCCCACATAAAATGCATGGTACATTTTTGAGGCAGTTTTTATGGTGTTTGTTCGTGGCAAGGAGTCATTTTTAGTTATTTCCTTTATTCATTAGTGCATCCAAAGATTCTCTAAAAAAAATGAGCATTATCATTTATTCGGTCAAGCTCTCTCGGACATTCATGTGTCTATCACACCAACCATCATGGTATACTCAGCATAGTCGGAAGCTGACTGCTGGGCGACCAACCCGTCTTGCGCCATGGCTACGTGTCCAGACCAGTAGATCACTCGTTAGTTCTTGTTTTACTCGCCAGCAGTGTCCTGCAAAGCGCATTCTATGTTCGCGTAAGATTGTAGAAATATCAGTCCATAAAGCTGTGATTTTGTTGGATGTTGTCACCAACAGATGTTTAGCTTTCAGCATCCGAGTATAGATTCCATCAAGCTTAGACTGTACGGTTTTAGTCACTGACACAATTCATTAACACCGACTCTAAAGTTGCTCGAAAGAATTTCTGTTTGATGTTGTCTGATTGATCAGCTTTGCAGATTGCAACCATTTTTATTCAAGGCAACCGTCTTCAGCTATGCGGATCTTCACATCCTTTTCAGTGGGATTTATTTCGCTTCCTATGGATGTAAAAGTTTCGACAGGGTTTATTCATTTTCCTGATACAGTTATTGAGCCTTGCTGGCTGAAGCTTATGAATTCAGTTTTAGAAGCACTGACATCGTTAGCGCCATTTTCTAGATGATATAAAAGAACTGTGGCATTGGTAATGTTGTCTGCAATAATAGCTAGATCATCTGCATAATCAGTATCAGTCCACTTTTATGCCTGATATCGACTGGAGAGTCTTGGTGATAAAGTAAAGCCGAGATGATAATGTTTGTCGAGTGAAGTTCTCAATACGTAGTCAAGGGTGATAACAAAGAGAAAAGATGCAAGGTTGTCACCTTGAAGGAGCCCCTGTTTTGGTGCTAAGAAGCTAATGTCTTCTTCTGGGGATCTTAATAAAAACAGTTTTGTCATCAAAATCTTTGTTATTATTAAGATTAAAGACAAAGGGATTTTTTTTATTATTAAAAATTATATTTTTTAATCCTTTCTAGAAGTTTCGAAATTTTGGTTAAAAATTTAGTTTTTCTTGCGTCGTCGGGTGACCATAAATTAATGAGTAGAGGAAATTTTAGCGTCTTTTTTCGGTAAAAACACACCGATTTGGAAATTCTTGCTAAAATCAGACAATTGTCGGATTTTGATGAAACTTTCAGGACCTATTCGTAAAAACGATGTTATCTTAGAAACGATTCTTTTTTTTTTTAAATCTTAGTAAAAACTTTTTTTTACATCTGTTAGCCCCTTCCACTTACTTAATTTTATGAAATTTCGAGAAATTCATTTTTGTAGCGTTTGATGAATTGTTTTCATCTTTTTAAAATTATAATTATAATAATTTATAAAGGTTTACATCTTTCAAAATTCTGCATTAATTTGTAATGGTTAGGTGATGTTGTTATTAAGTAAAAAATATATTTGCTAATCGTAAATGGAAAGACATACTACAATTCAGCGAGCCAAATATTTTAAAAAGAATTTTGAATTTTGTATCTATATAAAGTAAAATTTATTTGTAATTTTCTAACATTTCCTTAAGCGTCATCGTAAGACTATTAAGCCAAATCACCTAAAATTCAATAAAATATGATATTACTTACAATATTATTTTAATTTAAAAAAAAATTACTAGGTAGTCAAACGATATATGAAAAGGAGTTCACGTTGTATTTGTTAAGTAATTTTTATAGTTATGTGCCCTTTACTTAAAAATTTCAGCCATTAAGCTAACGATAAATTTTTCAACACCTCATAAAACACTCACCGCCGTGTTACAAAAATGCTTTTCTGTGATATTTTAACTTAAAAGTAATATTTATTTTAATTCAGATTAATTAAACTTTTAATATTCTTTAAATAAAATTTCAGAAAAGTATATTTTATTTTCGAAAGACTTTTTAAAAAAATGAGAAATCCTTTTTGTATTCTGTTTGTTACTTCCTTTTTAACGATAGTTGTAGCAATAAAACGGTTATAGGGAAAATGTAATGAGGTTCGTCTAAGTCTACGAATTTTTTTTCTCATGCCATGTCTCTTCAAGAAGTAGGCGATCATGGCTCGCCACAGATTCCCTTTCTTTATTATCTGTGAATTGCCTTGACTTCTTGGAAAACAGAGTGGGAAGGTTTCTCGTTGTTTTCTTCTGGTCTGGTTTCTAACCAAGCATGGGGAGACCAGTTTACCTTGCTATTTGGTACCCACAGCTTGGTGGGCTGAATAGTTGGATTTGTTCCTTTCTCGAAAGTATTTGTGCGAAAGTGAAAGAAGCAGCCTTCTGTTGGAATTTGGAATCGGCTCCACGATTTTTTTTCCGCCCCGATTACCCTTACACTACACGCCGACGCCCTCGACTAAGTTAACATCGAAATAAAAAACAGTCTCACGTCTGGCTTGGTAAACAAGTTAGGTAGAAAATAAATATTTTCATTTAGTTTATTTATTTATTTTTTTAGTTTATTTATTTATGTTTTTAATAAAATAAGTAACATTTTAATTAGGGTTACCAACTCCCCAAAATGAAAGTGCGAGGTGAGGATGACTGGGGATTCTCAACCATGGGGCCCGCGGACTCTCTTCGATACAAATTCCCAATCAGGGGTATTTTAAGCGATAGGAATTCATCTGTAACAGATTATCATTCAAGAGTTTTATACAGCCGATGCATAAATAAATAAACGTTTTCTCCGCATGAAAGTTATCTTTTATGTGCCGTGTTCCTTCAGGGCGTAGACGATCATAGCCCTCCACATCCTCCTGTCCCTTGTAGCTCTTATATTTTGTTTTTTGTTATTTTTCCCAGACCTTGTTCTGCCATCCACTTAAGTATATCACTCGTTGCTTTTTTCTGTCTCTCTTTACCTCTATCCGTCCTGTGAGTATCAGATTTTCCAAGCCGTCCTTCCGCATTACGTGTCCCAGAAATTTCAGCTGCATCTTCCTAATGTTAAGGATAAGTTTCCCCTTTGTTTCCATTCTCTCCAAAACCTCGTCGTTATTTACATGTTCAGCTTATGGTTCTATCCTTCTGTAGAACCACATTTCTATTCCTCTGAGTCTCTCCTTCATCTTTGAGGAGATTGTCCAACATTCGCTGCTATACGGGAGGACAAATATCACGTAGTTCAGTACTCTTTTCTTTGTTTCTGACGAAACTTTCCTGTCTCTTAATACTCTGCTTAGCTTTTGGAATGCATCTTTGGCCATCCCAATATGTCTTCGGATCTCAGTGTCGCACTTTCCGTCCTCTGTTAGAACACTTCCCAGATATTTAAATTTCTATACTTGCTTAATTTTAGTATCCCCGACCTATAATTTGCATTTTGGGCTCATCTTTTTGCCGATGACCATGTATTCTGTCTTCTTGTAGTTTATGCTTATTCCTTCCTTCTCGTCCTCCTTCGCTATCTTCTGTAGGGGGGGGTTGTAGTTTCCTTTCTGTGTCTGCTATCGGCACAGTGTCATCTGCATATCTTATATTGTTAAGATTGTGGCTGTCAGTGATGAATCCTGGTAGGATTTCTAGTTCTCTCAGAACCGCCTCACTGTATAGGTTGAATAAGTCCGGTGAGAAGACTCATCCTTGTCTTACATCCCTTTCTGTTTTTGTATATATGCTGATCATTTTTCATCCGTATGCAGGCGATTTGCCGCTAGTAGAGATTTTTTATTATTCTAATGTTTTCCCGAATATGTCAAGGCTGCTGAGCAGCTTCAACAGAGCTTAGTGGCGTACTTTGTCGAACGCCTTTGTGTAGTCTATAGAGCACAGGTACACGTCCTTCTGCATTTGTATTACTCTTTCTGATAACATTGTGAGCATAAATATCGCGTTCCTTGTCCCGGTGTCTTTGACGAACCCGCACTATTCTTGTCCTATCTCTGACCTGATTCTGCTACGTAATCTATTCATCAGAATTCGGATGAGGAGTTTGGTTCTGTGGCTCCTGTGACTGTTCGGCTGAGTTCACATTCGTTTGCGCCTGGTTTCCTTAGTACTATGAAAACAGATCTGCTTAGATCTTCCGGTATTTCACCACTGTTATAGATTTCATTTATTATTTCTGTAATCTTGTCTATACCGAAATCGTCTAAGGCTGCCAGCATCTCTATTACAATTCCGTCTGGTCCTGCCGCTTTGTGTTCTGTTCATTTTGGCCAGACCAGTTTCCACTTCGGTTTTTCGTATTTCCGGATCGTTCGTATTTCTTTGTATTACCCGGAGACCCCTTCCACAACGAAACGTCATGGAAGAGATCTCTAATATCGTCGTTCCACCGCTGAAGAATTTTTTCTTTCTCTAATATGATCGTTGCGTCCTTGGATTTTATGCAGCCTGTTTTCTGTCCTGTTAGTTCCTTTATTTTTTTTATGCATATCTACTTCTTCTGTGATACTCATTCTCTCTATTTCTACACATTTTTCATTGAGCCATTCTTCTTTAGTCTGCCTGCATTTGTTCCTTAATACATTGTGTAGCTTTCTGTATTCTGTTCCATGTCTTGGCATTGTTTACTGTTTCCTCTGCATCATGTCGAGAATCTCGTCTGTGATCCATCCTTTTTTTTTCTCCGTCAATTCTCCTTTGGGATGACGTCGTTTGCTGATGTCACTAAAGCTTCTTTTATTCTGTCCCATTTCGAGTTTCCATTTCCATTTTGTCCCTCATATCTTCTTTTCATACTGTCCATATATTTTTCCTTCAGGTTCAGATCGTTCAAGAGTCTGTTGTATTGCAGTTTGGGTGTTGCGTTAGGCTTCTTCAGTTTCCGTAATTCCATTCTTAGTTTCCATATAACAGAGAGGTGGTCGCTTCCGAAGTCGGCACTTGGATAGGTTTTGCAGTGAACAACTGCATTCTTGAATCTTTTCGGTCACTGTGCCTTTACACTGACCAACGCCTCACCCACCCCCCTACACACAACGAGTTGTCCAGACTAGCTGAGCGATTTTCTGTCGAGTCACCACCTCTAGAATGGTTGCCAACAAAGGCTATAAAACCTAATCTGTCCTGCTATTTAACCCATAGCTGGATGAGAAAAGATGATTTATACTTTTCACAAGGGTATTTGCGCGTCAGCGAATGTAACAAACCTGACTGGAATTCGAACATAGTTCGCCGCTTTTTTCATTCCAAGCCGCAATCAGTGACACCCCCACACGATTATTAGTCAGTGCAAAATGATAGTTCAGTGAGAATTCTAGAGTGAAACATCTGTTTTCGTTCAATTAGAATTGTTTCATGTTTGTTAAGTACGTCTTTTTTATTATTATTATTTTAAAGTGAAATGCATGTGTAATCTTCAAAAAGAATCATTGGTTCTTAAAATGTGAGTTGAATACATTTCTCTGCATTAACTGGTACCTCAAAATACGTTACAGGACATTGAAATATGCGATTATTGTAGCATACTTACGGAAGATAATGGGTATGTCCCCATTCACATAAATACAATAGTAAATACTGTATGTTGGTCTACAGCTAGAGATTCGTTTTCAAGTGTGCTGGTCAAACTCTCTGCCTGGAGGCAGAGAGGATTCCAGACGAGGTTATGTCGAAGGGCGGATTCTCGTCTCGAGAAACAGCTACCCGACCACGTTTTATACGAGGTCTACGGGGAATTTTTGGCCGAGCCTACGAGCTCGGATACCTCACATTAAATTCGGCCTTGTGTCACATCTGACCTCGTGGGGCAAGTGGTAGATATCCTGCAGTTGGAATTCATTATGGAATTCACTTGTCTCATTTCTAGCAGTTGACTACTACTTCTACGCGCCGCTGGCGAATCTTATATGTGTTGTTCTTGTCCTAAGTATTATCGTCCATTACCAACCTGCGTGTAATTATTCTATTCAGTAACAACAGTGACAATCACATATTTTGCGGGACGGTTGGCAACCCTAAGTTTAATCGATATTTTATCAATTGTTTTTTTTTCATATCATTTTAATAAGAAATATTATTTAATTTTCTCGTCGTCTTTTTTTTTCCGCTCGAAGTCAAAATTATGATATTTTGTCCCTCGAGTTTAACGTGGCGTACCTACCGACATTTTCATCAATGAGATTTTTTTTCATATCGCGTTTTCTTGCTTTTTTCCTGGTTACAAATATAACACGGCACAACTTCTTCTTCTATGTGTCATATTCTTTCAGAACGATCATGGTTCTCCACAACTTCCTCTCCCTTGTAACTTTTAGTAACCTTTGTCTTTTTGGTATCCCTCACACTTCCCGTTCCACCATCCACTCACAGTCAGGTAGGTAGTCCGCTGCCCCCACCGTCCGTCTCTTTTGCCCTTGATATGTCCTGTGAGTGTTAAATTCCCTAAGCCCTTCTTCCCCACTTTGTCTCTTAGAAATTTCAGCCCTCTGTTTCTGTTCTTATTGCTTCCATTTTCCTTAAGACTTTTTCTTTGTTTACGCGTTCTGTCCATGGCAATCTCAACATCCTTCTGTAGAACCACATTTCTGTTGCCTCCAGTCTTATCTTTATCTGTAGGAAATCTTCCAAACATTCACTGCCATATAGGAGGGTTGATATTAGATCGTAGTTCAGCAGTTTTTGTAGCTAATGAAATGTTGACAGTACAGGTAAACTTTTTCTATGTGCTCTATCCCTTCAGGACGTGTGTTATCGCAGCTCTCCACAACTTCCTATCCTTGGTAGTTATTAGTAACTTTTATCTTTTTACCATCCTTCTCACTCCTCATTCACACAATCTCGTCAGGCAAGTGACCCATTTCCTTCTTTATATCTTTTGCTTTCAATATGTCCTGTCAGTGTCAAATTTTCCAAGCCCTCCTTCCTTATTTCAGCTCTTTCTTTCTAGTTTTATGTATAAGTGTCTATTTGTTTCCATTTTCCTTATTCGTTGTTTAGATACTCTGCTCATAGTATTCTCAGAATCCTTCTGTAGAACCACATTTCTGTTGCCTCAAGTCTTCTCTCCATCTGCAACGAAATTATCCTGAATTCACTGCTATATAGGAGGATTGATATTACATAGTATTTCAGCGCTCCTTTTTTTGTTTCTAAAGAAAATTTCCCGTTTCTCAATACTTTGCTTAGCTTTAGAAAGGCACCTTTTGCTATTCCAATGAATCATTTCATTTTTGTATCACATTTTCTATCCCCTGTTAAAACAATTCCTAAATATTTCAAATTCTGTACTAGTTTGATTCTGACATCCCCAATTCATAGTTTGTATCTTGGATTTGTTTCTCTTGCTGACAACCATACATTCTGTTTTACAATTGATATGACATAAAACTACAATTTAAAAAAAAGGTGTTTTGTGAATGTTCATTGGCAGACATTATTATAAATACTGTGACTTCCTTTTAAAATTGTTAATTTCCATACATTGGCCTGAGATAGCCATTGAACTGGACACAGTTATTGCTCTGCATTTCAAAATAATTAAAGATGAAAAGTCAGTAGTACATAATCAAATCCTTTTGATTAATTTGGTACAGTAGGACCTAACGATACACAGATCGCCAAAAGCAGTGTCATTTATCCACGGTTAGCCCAGTCAAAAAATCTTCAGTCTTTTTCTATTTTTATTAAGTTAAAAGCAATTTGTGAAATATATTTCAAATAAATAGGAGTAGATAGGTTCGCTTATCGTCCCGTTCACTCAAATCGACGATTTTTGAACATGAATAGCGGATTATCACTTTTCCTATTTGAGATTGAGTTTCTGATTCCTTCTAAAGTAGGTATCGCCACTCAGTTTCAACACCTAAGGTTTAAAATGTAAAAGCTTTCTTGAAGCATTCATTTTAGCTTTAAATGAAAACTAAATGATAAAATTTACTACTTCCAGTAAGCAAACTACTCTGGTGTATTTCAAACAGAATTTATTGATTGGAATCTCAACTTTTTGGTCACTTTCAGAAAATCGATAAATATCGGCAATTTCGACACATATGTAAAGAAAAGCTAAATCTCGGTTTTAAAAATTTTCCAAAATTAATATACTTTTCTAAAGCTTTATTTGACAAGTATGAGCTGATTTAAAGTATAATTAATCTGATTTGAAAAAATATTATTTACTTTAAGTTTAAAACAACAGAGAAATGGATTTTTAAAACAAACGTTAGCGGTGATTATGTGCTTCACCATCACTTGTCACTCGTAGATCACTTAACAAGTAAATGATTACTGTTGTTCTACGGAGACTCTATGTGTTGAAACATAATTTAAGAAAATGACGGGTGAGCGCCATTTTAATATAATTTTTAATAACTCAGTATTCTTAAAAATGTTGGAAAATATTCTCCATAATCTAATTTTAGGAATGTTGAATTTAAATTTACTATAGTCTTCACTCTTATTTTCTGATTATACCGTGTATGGTTGACCATACTTTCAGACAGGTGCAAGTTACGTAATATTTTATATACATAAAAAAAATAATTTAATTTTTAAAAATTGTGTGTAAGCGACTTTTATTGAGCTTTTCAATTTTCGATTCGTAAATATAGTTTTCACTTAATAACAATATCATCACACCGGATGCAGATTTTTATATCATAAATTATTATAATTAAAATCTTTAAAAATGAAAACAATTCTTTTAAAAATTCATTATTCGTTGAAATTGTTTTCTTAAGACAGTAGTGTCCTTAATAAATCTTAATTGTAAAAGCAATTGAAAACTTTTCTAACTAAATGATGTCATAGTTTTATTGCATTTTTTATTTTACAGTTCAGAGAAGATTTTCGGTAAATAAGGTCCTGTTATACAAAAAAAAAAAAAGTGAGAGAGAGAAAATTGATGATTTAAATTCACCAAGGAGTCCTCTTTTTAACTAATAAAACAAATTTTGAGATTGCAATAAGTCCTGAAAGTTTCATAAAAATCTGACAATTATTTGAGTTTTGCAAGAATTTCCAAATCAATGTTTTTCAAGTGAAAAAAGAGACGCAAAACATTAATCGTAAATATTACGTTGACCATTGACGTAAAAAAAAAAACAAGATTTTTAACGAAAATTTTGAACATGCTAGAAAGGATTTAAAAAAATTATTAGAAAATTATTATTCTGTCCTCTTAATAATGACATAAACATTTTGACGATAAAACTTTGTTTTTATTAAGTTTGGGTTTTTTTTTTCATCATGCTATACTGTTTTTTTTTTCAGCGAACAAGAGGAGGTACCAAACGGGAGTGAAAGAGAATGAGAAGACTTTAGAATCTAAAGTCTCATTCTCTTTCACTCCTGATAGCCCCCTTACGTCTTAGTGGCATTATCACCTTGCTTGGGGTGAATTGATAAAAAAAGGAAAATATAAACATAACTATTTAATAATATTAATAATAATAATTCTTATTCTTCTTTTATAATAATTCTTCTTATTCTTCTGTTTATAATAATAATAATAATAATAATAATTATTATTATTATTATTATTATTATTATTATTATTTTCTTTGATTTCTGGCGTTTACACATTTCTTTCCGGGTCCCGCCCTGGGACCTAAGGTTAGAAATGGCGTCATGACACTTTCCACTGACAAAAAAAAAAAAAAATTACATAATTAAAGCCCTTCGTAAGGTGTGGCTGTACTTGTCAGAACAATTTTTTGTATCTCCTTGAGGCATGGACTTCCAGGAATCCCTTCAATTAATCTACTGCAACAGGGATTGTTGATGTTCCCATATGCCACATTTTCGAGATTTCTGTTTCAAGGTCCTTGTACTTTGACAACTTTTTGAATATCTTCAAAGATACATTGCAGTCAGCAGGGACTGCCATATCAATAAGGAGGCACAGTTTTTGTTTGTGGTCTTTAATAACAATATCTGGCCGGTTGGCCTTGATTGTTCTGTCAGTGTGTATTGTGTAATCCCATAGAATTGTAACAGGTCCTATCTCCGTAACCGAGTCTGGGTGGTGTTCATACCAGTTTCTTTCAGTTTTCTTCCCGTAGAAGTTGCAGATTTTCCAGTGCAGATATTGGCCCACTCTGTCATGTCGGGTTTTATATTCAGTGGGTGCCAACACCGTACAACCTGATACAAGATGATCAATCGTTTCTGGATATTTATCACAGAATCTGCATTTTGGGCTGACACAATATTTTAGTATATGTGCTTGATAATTCCTAGTTAGCAAGCATTGGTCCTGCGCAGCAAGGATAAAACCTTCAGTTTCCGCTTTCAACCCTGCACTACGTAGCCACTGATGTGTACGGGTTTTGTCTACGTCAGCTTGTTTGGTACGGGCAGAGTATTGGCCATGAAGCGGTTTATCTTGCCATCGCTTCTGTAACTGGTCGGTTGCATTCGTCTTTGCTGTCTTTTTTAGGTATTTTGCAGTTTCAGCTGGTGTATTGTGGTGTAGTTGCATCTCTACGCCCATTTGAAACTCCATTTTGAATTTGTTGGCTTCTTTCATTACGGAGTAGAGACGCTTACTACTTTCATGTTCCTTGACGCATACCATCATCCAGTCTTCTGTAGTTTCCAAATATCTTTGGAGGCCAATTGTTGTAGTTTTGTAGGACAGTTCTAGTTGAACTAATCCTCTGCCTCCTTCGGATCTGGGCACATACAGACGATCGACATCAGCTTTGGGATGATGCATGCGATAGCAAGTGAGTAGCTTTCTCGTTTTAGCATCCATTCGCTTAATTTCAGCTATGGTCCAGTTAAGGACATTAAAACTGTATTGCACCACAGGGACAGCCAATGTGTTTATGGCTGATATCCTGTTTTTTGAGTTTAGCTCAGTATTTAGTACCAGACGTACACGCCTGTAGTACTCTTTTCTTATTTTTTCCTTCATTTGGGGGTGTTGTATGCCATCTCCTTCGCTAATTTATTATTATTATTATTATTATTTCTTCCTTTGATTTCTGTTGTATACACATTTCCTTCCGGGTCCAAAGATCAGAAATGGTATCATGACATATTCCAATGTACGTTTTTGTAAAAATAAAACAACCTATGATCACCTACATTTTGCTTAGATAAAGCCTTTCGTAAGGTGTGAGCTGTACTTGAGAGAACATTTTTTTGTATTTCATCAGGTATCGCTTTAACAGGAATCCCTTCACTGAGTCTATCGGAATTTTTTTTCAATCAAATCGAGGGCTCCAACTACAACTAGAGTTACTGATTATACATTTCTAGATATCCACTTCAAGATCATCATGATTATCATCATCATCTTAAAAATATTTTTAGATGTCCTCAAAACCATCAGTCATAATGAAAAGCTCAGAATAATTGAAAGAAATTTTGTTCTTTAAACAAGTGAAATTTTTTGCTTAATTTATTACATACTCTTGGTTTACCTCTGTTAAACAAGGGGTTTATGGTGTGGAGCAAAATAAACATTGATTTCATGACAGTCCAATATATAATTAATGAATGATATTGTTTTTATTTCTTAACTTAAAAATGTTAGACTTCTGTCTTTCTGGTAAAAACAAGAAAAAAACAACCCCTTAAAAACGCCACCTTTTTAATTTTATATTTGTAGAGATCCCACTGAACAGTTCTTGACATGCATGAATGATTAGTGATTGTCTTTAAGTGAGAGAGATTCGAGAATTTCATGTTGATGACATGGATTTTTCTCAATATGGCAGAAGGTCATTTTTATTGAAAGTTTTGGAAGCCAAAATAAAATACACTCATACGACATGATTTCTTAAAATTAAAATGTAAAAAAAACTTTTTAAAAATTAGAATCCATTCTGGAGTCCTCTTTTTGATTATGAAAATTCAAATCACGAGTTCCAAATTGTTTCTTTTGTTAAATTTTGTAAAAGTTAATCGGGATGGTTCAGTTTGATATATAAATTCATCGTCGTGTGGAAGGCAATACAAAATATGCTTAGAGGGGCTGATTTCTGAAAATGTAAAAAATGGTATTGGTAATCTGGAGTCCTCTTTTCATATCGACAAATTCTTCGAATAATGAATTTAAAATATATATATATTTTTTTTAAATATTTTCAGAAATTGGTTTGGTTTAGTTTTTTTTATCACCACTATGGGTTACTACTGTACTGTACTGATGCGGCATTCACCCTGGGCGGATTGAGCCGGCTTCTTCCTGTTATGAGAAGATTCTTGGGATAAATTACAGAAGTAGGGTACCCAGGCCTTCTATGGGTTATTTAATGCCGAAATCTAAAAAATGATAATTCATACTTTATAATTATTTAAAGAGAATTACATAGCAAACTGGCCGCACCTATTAACATTTATAAAATTTAAATTTTAATTATTGTTTTTATAATTTTAATCTACAGTTATTAATCTATAGTGATATGAAAAATAATTTTTTTTTAATTTATTATTTCTGGTTTCAGTGTTCCTCTGAAACATTTGAAATTATAGTTGGTCAAGACAGTACAAGTTAGCTTTTGGAATTCTTGAAGATTGAATAAATTTAAAATCAACAGGAAAAATCTTGTGTGTTCAGTAAAAATAACACAAAACAAAAAAAAAATCACTTATATGGTTACACTAGCAGCATGGCCCGGCGTTGCCCGTGCTTGATTCAAAAATCGTATGACTCATACATCAATCGCTATCACTTTACTTAAAATATTTTTGCTCTTCCTTGCCTTTAAAGGAGTGCCCTTTGCCGTGCTGATGTTGCTACATGCCTTACTTCTTGCCTATCTCACACTGCGAATTTTTTCTATGCTCTATACTAAACATTAAATCTGTTACGAAAAAAGAACTAAACAAAATGAACACAAAACGATTAGCTTTAAAAAAGGACTCGTAACTGGAAAAACCGAATGAAAAAAGAATGTTAACAACAAATACTTTTTCACACCCAACCAAGTTCTGCGGAATCAGAATCAACGTTGAGTTTAAGCAAGCGAATGAGCCAATTAGAGTAATGTGCTATGCAGATTTAAATTTTTCCCACTTGTGACGAATGCAGCTATCGATTTTTTTGCATGCTAGTTAACATTCGTGTCAGTCAGCTGTTGGCTCTCACGCTGGCCAATAGAATCTTCCTGCCTATTCGTGGCAGCCAGCTATAGGCTGTCACTCTGGCCAGTAGAAAATAGCCGCAAACTACATGAAAACTGTCGTAGAAGCATGAAAAAATCGATTATTTCCACTATCGATGGGAGTTGGGAAATGCAACGTCGGTCTTGGCCTTCCCGCTAACTTGGAGCATGTGCATGTAAATTTTGGTGCAAATCCGTCGAAAATTGCGGCCGTGCATTCGTTACACACACACACACACACACACACACACACAGCTTTTTATAGATAGAGATAACTGTTCTATAAGATTCGATATTCCATAAAAATAATTTTCCAAAATTATTAATGGCTTACAGCTGTATTCTGTTGAAACACCGACTTCAGTACTATCACCGTAGTTAAGCAAGATTTCGTCTGGTCAGTACCTTGATTGGTGATCGTTTAGGAATACCAGGTACCGTAAGCTTGGATTTGCAGGTGATGTAATGGATTAGAATTGTTAATTGAAAAGGCAAGTTTCAATTCTAGTTGGGCTTGTTATATTCACTAACGGGCAAATACCCTTGGGAAAGGTATGACTCCACCTCTTCTCCTCTCCAGCTATGGGTTAATTAGTAAGACTTATATGACTAAAGTAAACCATTATTATCTTCAAGAATGAAATAAAATTGAGTACAACATATTTAGTTTTGGGCATTAAATAACCCATAGAGGTGTTGATATGCCGCTGAACAAAAGCAACCAACCAACATTATTAATGATAATTTCTTCTTTCTTTTGCTTCATAGTTGAAGGAAATTGATTACAAATGTGAAAGTTATAGATGAAAAGTAATAATTGAAGAAAATTCTTGTTTCGTGATAGAAAAGGAGTTGGCCCAGCTGAAATGTTGGGGTGGGATTGGCAGGAGATCCTTGCAAACGATTAGATGAACTGTTTTGAGTCATCGGTATTTTTTCTTCACTTTCTTTCTTTTTTTTTTTTTTTTTTTTAAATATTGTATGATAAGCTAAATGGGTTACTCATGTCTAATATATCGCCTGAGGATGATCCAGAAAGCATTTCAATAGAAAGACTTTGACAAAAGAAACGACGGAATAGGAATTTCTTGAAAGCATTTGAAACTTGTTGATATCAAACATTTTTAAATAACACGCTAAGGTATTATTAGGCAAGTAAACTACTTGATTCTTTTTATTTTCTGTTTTATTTATTTTTCTCCTCTTTTGCGTGGGACTCATTTGAACAATTTGTTTTGAGTTAATTGACGACGTCTTTGGTAAATATTCTTGGCCTATCAGAACTATCTGCTTTCAATCGTTCGTTGGCAAAGTCTGCCTGGAAGCTGTCCTGATAAAACATTTGCAAAAAGAGGAGAAGTCGACAAACACTACGTTAGACATGGAAGGAACATGAAAACAAAACAGTTACAATATTGCCCGAGGAACGACAAACAGACTTCAAACAACTTGAACCTGTACGTAAATGCTTGCCAAGGTTTATGCGTACGTGTCTGCGTGGGTTCGACCCGTAGACATTGAAAAGAAAATGAAATTCGATTTTGTAAAGCAAATTCCAAGAAAAATAGTAAGATATTGATATATCTTTATGGCTAATTATAGGATAGAGATTTTTTTAAACCCTGGTGGGTGGATTGTCAATTAAGATTGCAATTGCACTGCTCTTCTCAGATTAAAAAAATGTTTGTGTTTCAAATGGCAAATTGCCAAACTTCGTCAGGTGATATATTAAGAAATAAATTCTTGACAATAGTTTTGTGATAATTTCATTTATTTGAAGTGGAGTTATCGAAAAGTGTAATTACTATATGTTGATTCTTTGAGGGTATCATTAATTTTTTTTTCAACCATTCCCAACGGGAATTTTTGTTTCTTTCACTGAAGTTTTACGTATCTACAGTCTCCAGCAGGTGAAACGGTTTCAGTGTAAGCTATTACACGATCATATTTAGCTTACATCGCCATCTTAGGTATTCAACATCTAGCAATAAATAATTGTGTGAGAGAATTGAATTTAAAATGAGATAAACCTACTTGAGTGGCTTATGGCCATATCACATTGAAACACCGGTTCTCGTACACGATCACCGAAGTTAAGCAATGACGATCCTGGTCAATATCTCGATGGGTAACCGCTTGGGAATACCAGGTGCTGTAGGCTTGGATGTGCAGGTGGTGTACTGAATAATGGCTCGGAATTGTTAATGGGAGATCTGAGCCCCACTTCCCATTGAGTTTGTTATATTCACTTACGCGCAACTACCCTTGGGAAATGTATGGCTCCACCTCTTATTCTCCCCAGCTATGGGTTAATTAGTAAAACTTGTATCACTAAACCATTATTATCACCAAAAAAAAAAAAAAATGGAAATCTAAAAATATGTTCTGGCTTTAAATAACCAACGTGTAGAAAACGAATCAAACTGTTTGGATCGCCATGTTTTTCTATTTTTCCATGCTTTAAGTTTTAATTCACAAAGCTGTGCCTAGTCTGGCACAAGCCCGCAAATATGTAGCACTCAGTGAGGACAGAAATCCATATTCAGCTGCTATGTCCAACTAGACTAGCACTATAATAATTACTCTATGCTTTCAGCTGGTCCACTAAAACTATTTCAACTGATTGATAGTGAGACAAAGCAAGGTTGTGTTGGTGAAATCTGCAACATATCAACTCTCTTTGAGTTATTTAATGTTGAAATCTTGTTTGTATTGTTATACTTGAGCCTATACATCTATAAATTATACTTGAGCCTATAGCTCTTAGAGTTGATGCATTGGTTGCGTTTTTTTTTTGTTTTTGTTTTTGTTTTTGTTTTTTTATTTAATTTTTCAATTTTAGTTTGTTTTTTGTTTTTTTAATTGAGTCTGTAGATAAACTTTGAATTGGCAAACATCCACCCGAAAGGTGGCTTCTTTTTGGTAGGGGCCCTTACTCATCTTTAGGGGAAGCAGTCGGCATATCCCAGGTCTTGCCGAGGGAGAAAGCAAATTTGGAGTTTATGATTTTCTGAATCAGATTAGCTATTGTGGATCCATTTCGATGCTGGGTTCAGCATCTCTGTTCTGTTCAGGAAAAACAGGGCACAAAATTGATGCTGATTTCTGGGAATCACAACTTCAGAGTGGCATTTCACCAATACACTAAAAGTGGAGAGGGTAATTGTGGATAATCGTAACGCAGGGGTTGCAGCGTCTAAGGTGGTTTTACCCCTAATCAGGCGCACTTTAAAGCAGTCCATGTGTCATACTAGAAAGGAAATAAATATCAGCCATCACCGAACCAAATTTTAGACATTGAAATTTGAAACTGCGCTTTTTACCTGTTCTATATTTGGCGATTAGCCTACAAATCTGGCGTGACTTTCTACATCAGTGTACAAACACAGACAAAAATATATTTAATATGTTACAGTACTTCATCCTGATGTAGTATAATTATGATGATACTACATCCGGCAGTAAGGCTTATGATCAGGTGGTTTTGAAAAGCATAGATCCACCTTGTAATTGTAGTTGTTCCCAGGTCCACCTTGACCCGGAGGTAGAACCTGTTCGGGTCCCAGCTATGGGCAAATAGTGAATAGTGAAACTGATGTCAAAACACTACAATAGTGTAGTAATTTTTTTTTATAATAGAAAATTACAAGCCATACGTGTATGTAAAAAAAAATATTACCAGCAATACATTTTTGGAGGGAAAAAAGAAATATTGCCAAAATTACATTTTTATAAAAAAAAAAAAAAAAAATACTACCAACAATAAATTTTTGTAAAAGAAAAATTGCCAGCAATACATTTTTGTAAAAGAAATTACTAATGCTTACAAGAAAATTAAATTTCGGCATTAAATGACCCATGAAGTGTTGATATGCCATTAACAAGCAAAAACAAACAAAACAGTACTTACTGGACTATCCCGGTGTCTTGGGAGAAGGTTTTGAAAAAATATGTTCACATAATTCAAAATTCTGAATAAGTGAATACCTAAATTATCGAGGAAAATTGGAAAAAAAATGTCATTTTCTGAAAGAAATTTAACATTTATGTAGGGATCTCTACTAATTTGCGATAACTAAGGTTAAAATTAATTTTTAAAAATGAAAACGCTTTCTTGAAGGTTTCATTTTAGCTTTAAAAGTTAAAAGGTAAAATTTACTATTTTCAGTAAGCAAAATACTCTGATGTATTTCAAACAGAAATTGATTGGATTTTTTTCTAAAATAGCTGATTAGCGACCTGTTTTAATCGCTTTTCATCGCAATGTAATTCTCTGTATTAAGAAATCTTCCAAAAATAAAATATACTTTTCTGAAACTTTATTCGAGGAATATTAGCTGATTTAAAATATAATTAATCTGATTTGAAGCAAATATTAATTACTTTAACTTTAAAATAACACAGAAATGTATTTTAAAAACAAATAGTAGCTGTGTTTATAACCGACAGTCACCATGTTTTACGTGATTGACCAGTGTTGACAGGTGATAACAGATTGATTGTTGTTCTACCGAGACTTTATCTGTAAAACATAATTTAAGAAAATGACGCGAGAATCGTTTAAATATAAGTTTTAAGTATTCGGTAATCTTAAAAATGTTAGAAAATATCTTCCATAATCTAATTTTAGGAATGTTGACTTTAAGTTTTGTCATCACTCTTATTTTCTGACAATGTCGTGTATGGTCGACCATACTTTCAAAAATGGGCATGTTACGTAATATTTTATATAATTAAAAAAAAAAAAAAATTTTTTAAATCTTGGTGCAAAATGATTTGAATTAAGCTTTTCAATTTTTGATTGGTAAATATAGTTTTTACTTAATAATATCACCCAGTGCAATTTAAAGTAACGGAGAATTTTAAAAGATTTTTTAAAATTTAAGAAAATTATTATAATTAAGATAAAAAAAATGAAACAACTCTTGTAAAAATTCATTTATCATCGAATTTTTTTTCTTTCGATAATAGTATCCTTAATAAATCTTATTTATAAAAGCTGTCAAAAGCTTTTCTAATTAAATAATAGCAGTTTTATTGCATTTTTTTATTTTACGATTTGGAGCAGATTTTTGGGAAAGGAGTATCAGTTTTCAAAACAAAAATTGATGATTTGCATTCTCCAAGGAATCCTACTTTTCACTCATGAAACAAATTTCGCGATCAAAATTAAATTTCTCGAAATTTCATGAAATTAATTATGTGGTCGATAACATATGTAAATATATATATATATTTACCAAGATTTTCTAAAAATAATGATTTAAAAAATAATTTTATTCATTTGTGAAGTCCTGATAGATTCTTTTAAATCCGACAATTATTTTATTTTTGCAAGAATTTCCAAATCAATGTGATTTTCACCAGAAAAAAGGATCCAAAACAATTAGCGTAGATATTACGTCGACCACTAAAGCCAAAAAAAAAAAGAAAAGATTTTTAACCAAAATTTCGAGAAAGGATTAAGAAATTTAATAAAATAATAAAAACATACTTTGGTTTGGCGTTTCCTCTTAATAATAATAAACATTTTGATAAAACTTTATTTTTATTAAGTTTGGGCTTTTTTTAATCAGGTTGTTGTTTTTTTTTTTTTTTTTAGTGAATTAGTGGGAAAACTTTTGTGATGTCAATGAATACTCGTTGTCATTTTAGTAATGCTTGCTGTAGTAGAGACTTTGTAATCGCAGATACAACTATAGTACGCCGTTGAACAATACCAGTGTCAGACGCCTTGGAATAACACTCGCATTAATAGTACTTGCTCGATGCTACTCGCTCGAATAGTAACCACCTTATAGTGAGCAGTATAGAGAAATAGTATAGTGAATAGCGGCCCGTATAGTAATAGAGGATAGAATAGAAATGGCGATCGTTAGTCGTCACGATAATCCCCCACATATATATATATATATATATATATATATATATATATATATATATATATTTCCTCTATCGTCACGTGATCTACTTAATTCAATAATGGTATTGCCTGTGTTTGCTCACTGGCGATATGTGTCTCAAGTGTCGGCAGCGACACTTTATTCCTATATAACAAGTACCTACATTTATGTCATAAAATAACATTTTCAAACGTTTTGTGGAAGGTTTTGTCGATTTTTTAATGAAAAAATGCATCAATTCTTATCTGTTTCCTCGCATCTGAGAATTACATAAGAAGACATAGCCTGTTGTGTGAACAAACCAGGATTATTGAAGTGTATGTTCTTTGTATGAAAACAAAGAGGAAATTAACATGAATTAATTGAACTGATTTCATCAGAAGTTTCATCAAACATTGAGTATAGTTTTCTAAATTAGTCAAAACGGTTGTCTTAAATGAAATACAAGAATGGATTTAGTTCGGATAATTGAAAAACACGTCCGGATGATTTCAGTTTTTCTCTTCATTTGACATCCGGATAATCGAAGTGCAGATAATCAAGGAAATACTTGCATAATGCACGGTGAGGATTTACTGCCGCTCAAGCAAACTTCATTATTGTCTGCAAGTTGTAGTTATACTCAAGCATAAAGAGATTATACACTAAACACCATTCCCTGAAAACCATTGTAACTCATGTTTTTTCTATTCTGAGTACGTGATGGGTGTTGAAAAGTTATCAGTCCAACTAAGAAACACTTTCATAAAAAATGATGTTTGGCTGCCATTTTGTCAGTTTTTTAAGATGTCAGTTGGTTAGTGAACTTTTCAGCACTGACTTGTGTACATATATATATATCAGAACAGACTAGATTCTATCGCCTTGGATGGCAACTGGTCTATGAGAAGGACGACTCTGAATTCAAAACCTGTGGAGGGTTATTTGGGGACCCTATGGCACGTAGTGCACCAATCTCCGTATTCGGCCCTTCACAAAGTGTAGATGGTTCTGCACAAAGCCTTCGTCACTATAATCAAATCATACGTGCTGGTGTCTGGGCTGTCCGTTCCTAGGAACTGAGCTGCTTGACCCTCATACGTCGAATACGACGGGAGAGTCCACGATATATATAGTAATTTTCCAAGCGTAGCTTAGAAGTAGGGGGCACCCAGTGAGGATCGAACTCAGTACTCATTTGTAATTGTTTTAACGAGACAAACTTGCTAACAATTACACCACCTCGAGGTGCACCCACTATATATATATATATATAGTATCAAAAAAAAATGACATAATTTTTAAAGCAATTATATTGAAAACTACTAAGTCTAGCTCAATGAAATTGAACAGTTTAGGTGTTGAACATAATAAGTTTATTATGGAACCGAATTCATAAATGTTCAATATGTGCACCACCTGTGACATGACACATTCAAGCCGGTAGTTAAGCTCTTGCCAAACACGCTGTAGCATGTCTCCGGCAACATTGTCCAGTGCGGAAGTGATTCATTGCTTGAGTTCATCAATGCTAGCAGGAAGAGAGGGAACATAGACCAGTCCCTTTACGTATCCCCATAAAAAGAAATCATACAGGGACAGGTTTGGTGACCGCGGCGGCCATTTCATAAAAAAAACTGTCTTCATCTCCACGACGCCCGATCCATCTCTCTGGCAGTTTGTCATTGAGATAACAAAAAATAAAACATTAAATATAAAATCTTGATCTGTTTCTATACATTATGTGAAAATTTGAGGTTATTTCAGAAACAATTGCCAAATTTATTGGCCTGCAAAATTGTCACAGTTTTTAGGGGTACACACACTCACACACACACACACTCTCTCTCTCTCTCTCTCTATATATATATATATATATATATATATATATATATATATATCAAACATGTTTCGCCTTAGAAAATAGAAAGAGCGAAAATTTTGGTTCTTTTAATCTTTCTGTTTTTTTATCATTGGTTGAACAGACTTCACATGTATTTTGTCTTGAAAAGCAGCGTTCCTGTGTAAATTTATGTGTGTGAGTGTATGACGATTCTAGTTTGTTTGTGCGAGACCAAAACTCTTGATAATCAGAGATTGGCAGCTGATCTCTCTTCCTCATTGGAACTAACGTCCCACTGAAGAAAAAACTTGCTGGTTACATTCAATGCCTTGAAAACCAAACGGATTCCATTCCATCACCGCCGGTCGGATTCCAGTCACGATGAACGAATGTTCCCTCGAGGAGGCACCATGCCTTCAGAGAATATGGGGCCTTAAACTTACACCTGATTTCAAGTGGAACTCGTACATACGATCCATTGCTAAAGATGCAGGTAAAATGATCGGCTCTCTGTAAGTACCTGACTCATCATACTATACTCTACCTTGACAAGAGCCAGATGAGGCCGAAAATGGAGTACTGTTGTTGTATTTAGGCAAGAGCTGCCCAGTCCTCACTTTTCAGTCTTGATAGAGATCAAAAGCTTCTCTGAGTTCTTGTTGGAGAAGAATTATTTTTAAAAAATCCGGGAAGCAGATATATATTATGACAAGATTCAATAACGGCTCTTTCAAGAATTTTCTGCCTAAGTAAATTACTTTCTCTTTTAAGAAGTGTGATATTCTTTAGATCAAGGTTTTGATTGAACCTATTTCTTTGTATGACTAATGTGTTTGATAAATTGTTGTGTATAAGATCATTTATGTTCACAGAAACGTTTTTTTTCCTTTTAATTTCTGCAAGTTTTCCCAATATATTGCAGGGCACAGTTGTGGCAGATGTATGTCTGTGTGTATTTGTGTTTCTGTAATGTTAATTTTTTTCCGGATTTTATTAAAATGTGATATATATAACTAAAATGTGATATATATAACTAAAAATTTCTTGGTGATTGAGTATACAAAAATAATCCGAATTATTTCTAGTGCTCGATCCCTGTGAAACTCACTTACACATATGCTTGTCACATTTTTAATAAGAGCTAAAAAAAAATTTTTTTACGTGTAGCATTGTACAGTATGTTGCTCAATCGTCAGGATAATTGATCACTGTATTCATAAAATGAATGATAACCTACATTAAATTAAAGGCTCCAATTAAGCATCCTACTAGATTGACAATTAGGGCTCATTGTTATAGTGTTAAAATTACTAGATGCAACCATAAGTCCTTTTCTAATAGTTTCTTTTTGCCTGTAGAACTCTCTTTCGGTTTCTTGCTTCCCTTCCACCTAGGATATTCAAAAATTTAAATGAAATGTCAATAGCCATCTTCCGGAATCTTGTTCTTTTATTGTCCTTTCTCCTAACTAACGTCCTCTCGTTCTCTTTCACTCTCGGTAACCTCTGGCATCTTAGTGGCATTATCACTTTCCTTGGAGGGAAATGATCAAAAAAGTATATTTCTAGAAGTAATAAAAACGGTTTCAAAGAATGTCTCCGTAGAAAAGTTAATAAAATCAAAGAATAAAACTTATGAAATATCAAACTGAAGATAAAAAAAAATATGAAATTTTAAAATCACAATTTATTGTAATGTCTGAGAGATTGCGTTAATCAAATATAATGTTTCGGTTGCCTATATTTTTTAGATTTATTCATAGAAATATCTTACACTTTGTTTGAGCAATAAAACTTGACCACCAAAATAAGTCGTTATTAATATTTGGAATAAGGTTCGATGTTATGTGCTGAAACACATGGCATCTTACTTATTATAAAACGCAGATTGTGTGTGTGTCTGTATGTTTATATATTGGATCGGATTTCCTACATTTTTCAACCGATTTCAACAAAACTTCACAGGACTACGTAAAATTACCTTGCGGTGGTTCTAACAGTGCCCAAAATTGGAAAAACAATTGTTTTTGCATGAAATCAATTTGAAAACACGATTAAGAGGCATCACGAGAATGGAAGGGGGACAACTCATATCGAGTTATATTTATTATAAAACCCAGATTGTTTGTGTGTGTGTGTGTGTGTGTGTGTTCAATTATATATGGGATCGGATTTCCTACATTTTTCAACCAATTTCAACAAAACTTCACTTTTTTGTGGAGGGGTGGGGGCAGGTAGTGTTTCTTATTGTCTTGCACACTTTTTTCTTTATTTTTACATTCAGAATGCTTTAAAAATTCCATTTAAAAGACAATTGTTTATAATAAAATTCTATTCAATTGGTAGACTCATAACGATTGAAAACAATGTTTTTGTTTGAGTTTGGGTTTGACCAATTCATTAAAAAAAAACTAATTAAGTCATGCGTGTCCGTCAACCTTAAACAATAATCTTTGTCAATTTTATTTTTCAGTCTTTATGATGGTCGATACTTGATCTATCTCTTACTGTTATATCCCCGGGCAACGCCGGGCTCTACTGCTAGTATTAGTTATAAATCGAAGTATACACTTATTTATAAACATTTGTTGGTTAATACTAGTTTAATTGTGAAAATGGTAACATGCATAATAAAATTTGATAAATTGTATATCGTTTAAAGAATCAGCTACATCATTATTTGTAACTGGTTAACAGACATTTTAAAAGTGCAAAGAACTTAAATGAAAGTACTTAATTCTATAATAACTGTATTTCTAATTTAGAAAATTCCTTATAGTGTAATGATGCTAATGAGGGTGATAATAATATCAGGTCGTGAATATAAGATAATGGGTTACTAATATCGCGTTGTGACGTCAATTTGCATTTCCCCCATTATGGGCAATATTATTTTCATGATATAATACTAACACCTTATACCACGGACAGAACAGAATTAATGATACACAAGTAATGACAAACATGCTTGATTCCCAGAGAGAGATTTATACCATTAAGTTATATGCACAAAATATATATATATATATATATATATATATATATATATTTACATTTGTCCCATGCAGAGAAACTATAACACATATATACCCAATAAATAGTGTGAAAAGGTAATTAAAATATAGAGCACTAGTTGTCATAATTTCCAACGGGAATTTAATCTGCTGGAATATTCTTCTGTATTTCCGGAAAATCCATATTTAGGATTCCAGATTCAAGCAGGATGGATTTATCTTCTATGTCACTAAGTAGGACATATTCCGCTAACAGGAAATGGTGAGTCAGGGGTTTTCTAGCCATGAGGACTGTAAGCTGGGGATAGTTTTTATATCTGTGGAATATATGTTTCCAAAAGGAAAACGGTGCCATAGGTTTGTGAATAGCATCAAGATCGCACCTGCCCTGGGGAAGGTGATTTAACCTCGGCGTGGGTTGGGCAGATTTAGCTTAAAAAAAAAAAAAAAAAGCTAAAAAAGCAACTGCTCAGTTTGATTTCTGAGAGTTAACTGTGTGACAGTCTATCCACTTTCGTCACTCCATGAAGTGAGGTCACTAAGCAACCGTCATGTGAACTATGTGACTTCATCTCAACAAAAGAAAGATAATCGCCTTTTATATCCCTACAATGCGATCAATATTAAAAAAAACTTCAACACATGTATCTATTGCTGTTGTTACTGTTAATTAACGATAATCAATAACAGTTTTAAGTGTTCCCGCCAAATGAAATGTTGGACTAAAATGGCATGACTCACTAAGGGTTAAGGAAATTTACAGCATGGACGATATCTGAAGTTCATCCTTCATTTACTTAAAAGGACCAAGACAAAGAAAATATATTAGATGCAATTAACTTGGAAACTCCGATTGCATTTTAAAGAGATCATTTTTAAGTTTGAATTCCTGTCCAAATTTCTAGGTGGGGAAAGTTACTATTATTTACTATCAGATTAATATCATTATCTTTATTGTTACAATCACAGTGTTTCAGCTGTTGTGCCCTTAGACCTTCTTCAGGTCTCTTCTATTCTCGGTAACCTTCAAGGAATTTCGAACTGAACTCTTTATTTAATCTACTACAGCAAAATGTTATTCTGTTATCATATTTATCTTGCGATAACTCATATTGTTCGTTTTTAGTACTGCTCAGTTAGTCCTGAAGCTTACCCTGTTTGACAGACACCTGAAGAAGGCCGGAGAATGTAAAACATGCCAAAATGATGTGATAGTAACAACAAAAATGAGGATATTAATCTGATTATAAATAATGTAAAGAACAATAAATTCAGCAGCAACTTTTTTTTATCTTAATAAGTATAATATTTTACATGCAAAATTAATTATTTAATTAGTATTGCATAAGAAAAATATACAAAAAACATCTAATATAAGTAACATATTTTAGAAAATAAGTATTAGAAAAAAAATGATTTCTGTTGTTCTACGGATATTATTCAAAATACTGATATCTGAACACATTTCAATTAAATTTCTTTGATAGGAAGAAAAAATATAACTGTT
This sequence comes from Acanthosepion pharaonis, assembly GCA_903632075.3. Classification (NCBI taxonomy): domain Eukaryota; kingdom Metazoa; phylum Mollusca; class Cephalopoda; order Sepiida; family Sepiidae; genus Acanthosepion; species Acanthosepion pharaonis. Next base: position 567,825 of record CAHIKZ030003108.1, on the reverse strand, counting down.
GTTGTAAAATAGCCTATTAATAGATTATTATTTACATTATTCGGACTGTTTTCCTCATCTTTATTGCCATGTTCACGACGTTTCAGCCGTTGTACGCTCCGACATTCTTCAGGAGATTGTAATTTCGAACGGAACCCTTTATTTCGTTTACCGGGCTAGACTGTTCTAGTTCCACGTGCCATACCTCTTCCGGATGTCTCAGTTATCTCCCTTTAACTCAACTCTCCAAGTTTTTGTTCACCACTGCCGTAGCCAGGTATCGAACTCACAACAGTTTGGGTCAAGTCATCCACCGGCCCAGTGGATAAAAGCGTTGGTTGGATCCAGTGACTTGAAAGAGACGTCTGTTGCAATCAGACGTGTTGCTCTGGCACAGTCGGAAGAAGTGATTCCTGTGAGCTCTAGCGGAAGGATCATGCAGGCGAGGACCAAGGAGATGAATATGGGTTAACGTGGTATTTCTTTGCGAGAATGAAAGCATGGATGCAGGCTTTCACCCAGGGAGACCTCAGACGCGCATTTATGAACAGGAGAATTAAAAACTGCTTTCCAATGGACGTCACGAAGGACGTCGCGGAACGAGTCCGAGTCTGCATGTTGATAACAAAAAGATATTCTGTTCGTAGTAGATTCTTGTTGGTTGGTAGGGGAGCGGAAAGAGATGGTTACAGATACGACTGCATGATCAGATTTGCCAAGAGAGCAGAGCTTCGTAGTATGACATGAGTCCGGGATAAAAAAAAAAAAAGAGATCTAGAAGAGAATTGTGTCCATCAGGGTTACTGGGGAAACACGTAGGGAAGTCTACCACTTGCGTGAGAGATTGATTGAGAAGTTGAGTGTCTGAATTCCAGCTAGGTCAGTGACAGTGTGTTTAAGCTACCTGGTATGGTGGGCATTAAAGTCACCAAACACAAATATATGTGCAGACGTGTGTATGGAGATGTCTTTGTCTATATTATCAGAAATACTATCGATCACGCAACAGTTAGGAGAGGAAGGGGAATTTTAGAGAAAGAAGAGAGTTGAGAGAGTCGGAGGCACATATAAGGGTGGTGTAGCAATTGAAGAGAGAGTTCCTAAGCTAGCGGGAGATGTTCACAGACATAAACTCTCAGGCGATGCATGTGAACATTAGAGTCCTTTCCAAGGAGAGGAAGATAGCCAGTAATCGAGAAATCAGAGGCGGATATTGAAGAGTTAAGATTAGTTTCACAGAGAACTAGGATGTCTGGAATCTTTTCGAAAGGGAATGATTCCACACTGCAGAATTTGGTACGAATACCACGGATATTGGCGAAAGAAAGGTTGAGGGGTTTAGATGATTTTTGTTGAGCTGGTTTAGATTTATATCTTTGGTATCTTGTAGTCATCGTGTGTTGTTTTGGTAAGGAAAGGTCTAGGATAGTAGTAGTAGTAGTCGGTCGTCTAATGTAACATGTGCAGGAAAGGAACTGGCGCAGACTACAAAATAGTGTGGCCTCGGGGTTGCCCACCGGAGATGCTTGCAGGGATATACTTCCATGCGCGACATGGACTGCAAGAACCCCAATATAATGTGACTGTTGATCAGAGTACTCTGCCAAGATGCTACGCAAGAGTTCGAGCACCTAACTACAAGTCCGAAACAGTAACCAGAAAACTCCCAGCCTGATACCTTCAGTATGAAGAGACGTTGCCACCATCCACACATATCACAAAAAAAAAATGACAGCACCACTATTAAGGTCTGAGAAAAGGAAAGGAACCGGGACTTAAACAGGAAATAAGGTATGTGTCTCTACTCCTGTTCAAAAAAAGAGGAGGAGAAGTATGGACCAAGCGATATCTACTCCTGTTAAAAAAAGAAAACAAACAAACAAAAAATACAAAAAAAAAAAAACAGTCCTGGTTCTTATTTCCAGTTATTTTAACGAATCAACATTCAGATGACTAATTTGGAGAGTTAATCAGCGGCCATAGAACTTTTGACCATGCGATGTTTAACTGACATTCTAGTATATTAGGTGGAAATGAGGTAATAGGAATGGGGTAATGAACTTGGTAAACCTCACACTGTTCCTTGTAAGGACCAAGGTCAGCGTCATAGTGTAAGTAGTGAGCTTGACACTTTATGAACAGAGTAGACTGACATTGTTTCAATGCTGTTCAATTATGGCGACTTTGAAGTGGATTTTTCTGATTTCCATGATCAAAACATGACTTTCTCTCACTTCGGACGGGAGGTGGTGGTCAGAGGTGGGGGAGGCTTTACATATTCAGGCTACTTTTCTTTTGGCTTCTATCAAAGGAATTCGAGTTCTTCCTACATACCAAAAACAACAAGTCAACCACAAATGAGTATATATATGGGTGTACAATTGAATGAAATGAATTAAAGTGCAAGTTTTAGTTTTTAGGTTTGACTGAGTATAAATCCAAATATCCACTTTGTTGGGAAACAGTCAAGCCAAATTTTTCCTCCTCAGTTACTCACTCAAGATGGACTCCCATTAAAATGTACTATCGAGAATTAACACTAAATAATGTACTAGCACCTTATGCAGACGTGCCCACATACTCACAGGCATATATATATATATATATATATATATATATATATATATATATATATATATATATATATAGGTAGATAGATACACAAGCTGGGGCAAGTATTAAGATAAAATTAAAACAATGAAGCAGAGAAGATGTAAATAAAATTCGGAAATAGGATGGCATAGAAAAGTGATACCCCCCAAAAAAAAAAAACAGACTAGAAAGAACAAGTTCAATACAAGATAATTGCAAAAAATAAAAATAAAAGTGTTCATTTCAAACGCTACCAAATTCTGGCGAATGTCTTTAATGAATATCATATCAAGACAAACCTTGGTGGTGCCAGAATTGGAAACAGAGGGAGGGTATTATTAACTGAAGCAGAATGGTGTTGAGAATTGCCAAATTCGGACTTTCATTTTTTTCCCCAATTTTATTTTAACCAGTTTACATTTCTAAATATTTGTGGAAAGTATCCACTTTGTTGGGAAACAGTCAAGCCAAATTTCCCCACTCATTTACCCACTCATGATGGAATCCTATTAAAATGTAGTATCGAGAATTAACACTAAATAATGTACTAGCACTTTATGCAGCTGTGCCCACATACTTGCAGGCATATATATATATATATATATATATATATATATATATATATATATATATATATATATATGTGTGTGTGTGTGCACAAGCTGAAGCAAGTATTAAGATAAAATTAAAAATTAAAACAATGAAGGCAGAGAAGAAAAGAAAAATAAACCAGAAATACCATGGCATGGAAAAGTAGTAAGAGTGTTGATTGCAGAAGAAGAAAAAGTCTTTAAATATAAACCAAACATCTTCAGTGAATGATGACATCGAAGTAGCGCCTGAAAAGATGTCTTTATCTCCTTTTGCCATGTAAAAGTTTTCAGTGGTTCAATCCATCGAAAGGTTGTGTCATATTGAAAATGCGCGGCCTATTGCAAATTTTAGCATCAAAATAAATATTTTTAATTAACATATGTAATATTCTTCACTGTTACACAGTATTTCAACTGACTTAATCGTATTATAAACAATGGTAGGTGCGTCCCTCTACTCTTTTCCTTTAATTTATAACACAACCATAGAATGTTGAAAGCAATTACATTCTCACTTTATAGATACAGTTGAAAATTAAACAAACACCTACCTACTCAGTAAAGTGCTCAATGCCTAGATTACCCAGACAGAGCAAAAACGCTTGACGACGTTAATTCATATAAAAGGACGGCCCTCGTCGTAAGCCGAGTTTCATGTGACCTTTAGACGACTTTTGAAGGTGCCTATGTAGAACAACACATAACTTTTTCCACTCTGTCTCATTATGTATGTGTGTGTGTGTGTGCATCCGTGTCTAGGAATTCACAATGATGTTACTTTTTACAAAAAGTAACAACTAAAGCAGTTGCAATTTTTTTATTGTCACAGAATAGCTGCCTGGCTGTGCTGGCCTGTTTTTGAGAAATAAGAAATTGCTGTTTACTGGAAATAAATGACTATAAAAATGCTGATTGCGATTTCTCATGGGCACAGTACTTTTAGTTTCGATATGATTCTCTGTGGTACAGATTTATATAAACGACCCTCCCAACTCACAATATCCCAAAAGTACACCACAAAACAAGTTGTATTTTATGCTACTATAAGTCTACCTTGATTAAGAAATAGCACTAATCGGTAGTTAGTTTATAACACAAATGCTAGGGATCAATATTTCACGATCTCTGGAAAACACACACACACACACACACACACACACATATATATATATATATATATATATAATTTATCATTTGAAAAGAAAAAACTATTAGATCACAAAAGAAATTGTATAAAAGAACTAAATCAATGTACCTTGTCTCGTATTCAATGAAATGTGCATGAAAGAAGGATTGTTGCCTAAATACACACGCACACACGCGCGTATATATATATATATATATATATATATATATATATATATATAATGAAACAGAGTGGAAAAGCTATGTGTTGTTCTACATTGGCACCTTCAAAAGTCGTCTAAATGTCACGTGAAAATCGGTTTACGACTAGGGCCATCCTTTCATATAAATTAATGACGTCAAGCGTTTTTGTTCTGTCTAGGTAATCTAGACATTGAGCACTTTACTGAGTAGGTAAGTGTTTGGCTTTAGATCTTTTTTGCTCTTGCTGTCCTTGTTCGATATTTTATCTTGTTTATGGGTATTTAGATATTTTGACAACCTTTAGTTTTTCTTTATTATATATGCTTTTTAGTCTTCCTTGAACAGCCGACGAGAAAGACACAGATCGGAGTTGAAATATATTTTCAAAATAAAATCGCACATTGAGTGATTAAACAGACCTTAGGATTTACTCAGAGATTATAATTTCCACAGTTAGCGCTCAAACCAACAACAATAACATTCCCCAGAAGAATGAGTCCGACTTATTTGTTTATTATCATTGTTTATCATTGAAAAACCACAAAGGCCTACCCAAAAATTCCAACTTTAAAATCTTTTTCTTCGTGCTTCAGTTTATTCAAAAGGCTAATATATAGGAAATACCTTCAATTTTAATGCCAAAATTGTTATCATTTTATTGGCTTTTTATTCCTCAAATTTTATTAACTCCTCTTAAATCTACATGCATATATATTTGTGTGTGTAAATATATAGAAAAATAAGAAAGAACATGTTAGGAACATAATCCGGAGTTCTTTAGTATTTTTGTTTTTATTAAAAAAAAAGAAAAAAAAAGTAGTGCCTCATAGAGAAGTAGAGCTTAAATTATAATTATTTTTAAAAAAATGATTTCTTCGTTACATAAGAGTTCTCACGTTTCAAAAACAAGAACCAAAAACCTCAATATAATTATTAAAATTAAATTGAATTAAAGTATCAAGCCCTGTTTCATCCTCAAGAGAAAATTTAGGAATAATCAATCTTGAAATTTACGCATCTTTATAAGCATGTTCATTTGTAAAATTAATTACTATGGAAACAGCTGGAATGACCATTTCGATAAGGGGGGTAAAAGTTAACAATTTGTATCAACATATCAGTCACCTTCGGAAAGAGGTCAAGCTGAGGCAGGGCCTGATACAGGGCTTGATACTTTAATTCAATTTAATTTTAATAATTATATTGAGGTTTTTGGTTCTTGTTTTTGAAACATGAGAACTCTTATGTAGCGAAGGAATCATATTTTTTTAAATATATATATATATATATATATATATATATATATATATATATATATATATATATATATATATATAGTAGTGTAAGTTTTGAAAAGACATATAAGTAAATCTACTGCAGGTGAAGTCCTAAGCAAACTGTATACTCAAAATTTCATGGAAACTCGTCTCAATGATAGTTTTCATCTATGTGAGAGTTTAAAATGGTGTTTGTATTAATTTCGAAAATTACTTTATATATATATATATATATATATATATATATATATATATATATATATATGCGTGTGAGAACGATATATAAATTTGTTTATATAGGCAATGTAAGTTAATACTTGAAATTTCAAAAATGGTATTTATTTTAGTGAAGCGATAATTTCAAAGTGGTGGTTGGAATAATTTCACAAATTATTTGCGAAAATGTGCCTAAATCGTGACAAAGAGGACTGGTCACAACAAATATTTATCAAATGAATCCAAGTTACCCATTATTTTTTAATTATCGCTGTATATCTTACGTAACTTGTCTCTTTGTCCATTATTTTCTAGTTTTCCCTAATATAACCTGTCCTCTGTGCGCGATAAGAGCAAGAGGTGGGACAAAATCTGTTTGCATTATTTTGCACAAATTTGCGGGAAAGCATGAATTGCATCTTTTATTTTCTTTTTTCTTTTTTATTATTAAATTCTCCCCTAACCTCGAGCGAAGATTTAGTTTTGTTTTATTTTTCTTTGTTGGGGACATGGGGAGGCGTTTTATGCTTTTATATCAATATACTGAAGTTACTCAGAAAAAGTCAGGAGGTTGTCTTCAGCTGATCTTGAAGAACAGGCGGACAAGGTGCCGGAGGGCAATCACGGGAAGAAACATTACAAGACAGTCAAGGGAGATAACTGTAAAAGAAAAAAAAACAAAAAAAAAAAAATAGGCATCAGAATTACAAAAAAAAGGGGGCCAAAAAAACAAAAATGAAATCAGTTGGGTCCTATCCTTATCAAGCCTAGAGACGACTGAATAGCATTTAACAAAACTAGTTCCTTCGCCTTTCTAGCTCAATTATCTCATGGCCCCTATTTGACAAGATGGTGGCTTGAAAGCAGAATTGGTTGGTGTAAGCATTGGATTTTTTGGTGCAGGAAGTTTGCGGTGCCCCCATAAGATTTATTATTTAATTACACATAGGACCAATATGGTGTGTGTGTGCAAAACAAAGTCTGGTATATTATAGAGCTAATAATATTTGGTTCATGTTGTGTACAATTACTTATATATCAGTGACCAGAGGGTCTTGGGTAATTTTTTCTTTCTTTCTTTTCTCTTTCGCCTTGTACGTAATGTATTTACTTTGGCCTAGTGAGTGGAGCCTCTGGTGAGGTTAATATTAAATGCTATGGACATCGTACAGAGTTTGTATTGATCAAGTCAATGTATGAACACGGTATATAGCTAGCCTTTTCGTCGTCTTTGCGCCACCGTCGCCCGTCGTGGCTTGTGGGCAATAAGGCATCATATCCGAGGGCAGACATCACACCCAGCCCCTGGTAATTGACAGTAATTTTATGATGGGAAGAGAGAGGTGGTCGGATTACCGATAAAATCCATTTGTGTTGATTTAATCTTGTTCTGGGATACAGAGACGGGAAGAGAATGAGAAAGATCGGTGTCCATTTTTTTTTTTTTTTTCACTTTTCTTCCACTCATTCTTTTCTTCTTTTTTTTCTATTTCTCTGTCTCTTTCTGTCCTTTCTTTATTTTATTCTTTTTCGCTCGTCTTTTCTTTGTTTTTATTTTCTTGAATTTCTCTTCATTTTGTCTTTCTTTATTTTTCATCCTTCGTCATTCTGTCTTTATCGTTTTTGTTCGTATTTTCTTTCTTTCTTTCTTTCATTCATTCTTTCGGGCCTCTTTTATACCCTTTTCTTGTCTCTCAATCCATCTGTTTCGATTACTCTCTTCTTCTTTTTTTTCCCCCTAAATGCCCCCCTCCCCCGACCTCTTCCTGTTCTTTTCATTTTAGTCTTTCTAATATAATTCAGCCGAAAATTCTTTCTCCTCATTTATTCAACTCTTTCTCCTTTTTCTTTCTTCTGTCTTGGAATATTTCTTTCTTTTATCAGAAACGTGAATTTTAATTCCAAGAACTTTGAGAATATTTTGAGATCAAAGAAACTCATGTGGGATTTCCATGATGGATTGTTATGAAATGAAACACAAAATTTCTAAGATGACCATGAAAAATAATTTTATTTACAATCTTAAGTGATGACAGATAATCTTATAAGATTGATTCTTTCACAGTTGGGAATGTGGAGCAGGCAATATAGATATCGGATTGGTATTTACCCAAGTGCTCGCTTACATGTTTTCGTGTCTATGGATCATTGTGGTATACTAATACAGAGATATTTTGCCAAGATATCACCATCATCAATTTATTTATACATCTTGTAAACGCAAACTTTCTTTAATTTTTAAAATCTTAAAAGTTAGACTTCATAATGAAAAGGTTTTCAGCATTGCTGTTCTCAATTTAGTCTCTGAACTCTTACGTTTAGCCTTTTTTGTTCTCAATTTAGTTTAAGAACGCTTACGTTTAGCCTTTGCTGTTCTCAATTTAGTTTAAGAACTCTTACGTTTAACCTTTGCTGTTCTCAATTTACTTTAAGAACTCTTACGTTTAGCCTTTGCTGTGCTAAATTTAGTTTCTGAACTCTTACATTTAGCCTTTTCTGTTCTCAATTTAGTCTCTGAACTCTTACGTTTAGCCTTTACCATTCTCAATTTAATTTTAGAACACTTACGTTTAGCCTTTTCTGTTCTCAATTTAGTTTATGAACTCTTACGTTTAGCCTTTTCTGTTCTCAATTTAGTCTCTGAACTCTTACGATTAGCCTTTTCTGTTCTCAACTTAGTCTCTTAACTCTTACGTTTAGCCTTTTCTGTTCTCAATTTAGTCTCTGAACTCTTACGTTTAGCCTTTTCTGTTCTCAATTTAGTCTCTTAACTCTTACGTTTAGCCTTTGCTGTTCTCAATTTAGTCTCTTAACTCTTACGTTTAGCCTTTTCTGTTCTCAATTTAGTCTCTTAACTCTTACGTTTAACCTTTGCTGTTCTCAATTTAGTCTCTTAACTCTTACGTTTAGCCTTTTCTGTTCTCAATTTAGTTTAAGAACTCTTACGTTTAGCCTTTGCTGTTCTCAATTTAGTTTATGAACTCTTCCATTTAACCTTTGCCGTTCTCAATTTAGTTATTGAACTCTTATATTTTGTAATTCTTTGATTGTGCAAAATGCAACATACCGATGTCTGCGGCTTCATACTGGTTAAGCTGGAATTTTCAAAACTTATCAAAAGTTTCTCTTTTATGGATTATTTATCATAGATATTTTCTAAGCTCATCTTACACCTAAAATAAGTGAATGGAGGCAGAAAGATTGTTAAGCTAATTTTCTACTCGAACAGAAAGCCAGCATGTGAATGGCTTTGTAGCGGTTAGTTGTGATTCGTGTCTTTTGTCCCACGATCTGTTTCATTCCGAATTGTTATAAAGTATCTACTGTTCATTATCTGTCACAATTTCGTTACTTTTAATAGCGAATCGCACACCGAAATACAGGCTACGTTGATTATTTCCTGGCGATCTAGTTTCAAACCACAGTGTCGGCAACGACACTTACTCTTATACAATAATCAGTTTATTTGATAATGTGAATCATTTAATGTACGTTATTGGTTATACACTGAAGCTGAGGTTAGCCTATCGACAAACATCACTCAGAATTTAAGGTTTCTTTTTTAGAATTGTAGTATAAGACGACCCCCAATTTTTAATGGTGATTTTGGGGATTTAAAGGTCGTCTTATACGCGGAAATATACAGTAGTATTTATGAAATATGATATATTCGAAAGAGTCAGTTGAAGGTTACAACAAAAAAACAAAAAAAAAAGAGGAAGAATGTGTCAGGAATTTGTGCCTTTTATTTCACTCGTAAATTAACCAATCAGTAATTAACGAGAAGACGAGCAATTTTTCTTTTAATGAAATGAGTTTCTCCTCCATACACATATTCTCATTTCTTTCTCTTAGCAGCCGGAAACTTCTGCATAGTAATGTGCAAAAGGATGAGAAGTCTCTCTCTTTTTCTCTCTCCCCTTAACTGACAAGTAGTCGGTAAAATTTCCCTATTAAAGGAAATAAAGACAGTCCACACAAACCATACGAGTTATACTGCTTAACATTTCAAGAAACACTAGGCAAAAGAAGGCTAATTTGATTTTCAGCAAGAAACAGTCCAACTTTGGTATATTGGCCTCGAAAAGATCATAAAAATTAACATTGCGCCACTACAGAACAATGACAGTGGTTGCTAAACACCTTTTCCAGTCATATATCGAACTATATATGATAACAATGTCACAGTAGACTACATTTAAGCATACTACTAGATTGACAATTTGTTCCCACCGTTTTACTGTTGAAATAGCTAAATGCAAACGCCACTTCTATTCCAACAGTTTCTTTTCTCACCTGTGGAACTCTCTTCTGTTTCCTTGCTTCCCTGATAGCTACAATATCAAAAAATTTAAATGCAACATTAATCACCGTCTTCTGTCTTCTTGAACCCTGTTCATCTTTTGTCCTTTCCTCAATCTTCCCTACCTTCAGTCTTCTTAGTGTTTTACTTTCACTTCATGTACCCCTCCCCTATGCGTACTGGCGGCATTTCCGCCTTGCTTGGGGTAAAATTATTAAAAAATAAAAAGTAGACTTTGTGTTAGTTACCCCATCTCTTTTTTGTCGGGTGTGAAGATTTTTGCTGTTTGGTAATGGTAGTTGATTCTACCTGAGATATAGGTTCTTTTTAAGAAGTTCTTGTATTTATTCTCTGCAGGTCAGAAACCATTTCGACTAAACACAAGACTTTTTGGAAAGGATAGTCCTACATTGTTGCTATGTGTCCTGCCCACCGTATATGAGTTTTACAGCATAAACAAAAGGAAAACATGATAACCAGCTTTGAAATTTTAACAAAAAAAGTTTTTTTTTTTGTCTGGTCGCAATTGTTAATCGAATAAAAACAATTTTAGAATAAAAAATGTTACAGAATAGAATGAAGATTGTGATGCAATCAGAGATGATAAGGGACGGATATACGAGAGAATTAAAGAGAGAGATTCTGTCTGCTCAAGAGTGACAATGAAAATAAGGAAAATGATTGTGGAAAAATGAATGGAAAGGAGCAAGATGCGAGCAGAGAAGAAGAGAAAGAATCAATGAGAAGAGAAGAGTAAGATATATCGAGAATGGGGGGGAGGCTCGCTGGAAAAGAGAATGAGACGTGATGAAAGTGAAAATACCTGAAAGAGGGCAATCAGAGAGAGAAATATGTTGATGAAAAGAGCGTAAGTCTCAGAGAGATAGATATACTAATGTTGAAAGAGAGAGGAAACAGAGGATGATAGAATGGGGAAAAAGAAACTCTAATCTAGATAGGTAATAGAAACGGTGAATGTGATTACACTTTGAAGAAAAAATTAAGGAAGGAAAGAAAATTAATGTGATTTTATACAGAAGTGAAACAAAGAAAAGAAAAACATTGTGAAAGTAAAAAGAAAATATAAAATAATAAAGAACAAAGAAAAAAAATACGAAATAAAAAAAGAATGAAAAGAGAAAAAAATACTAAAAGAAAAAAAAAGAATAAAAAAAAAGAATATGGAAAGAAAAGAAAAAACATACCAAATAAAAAAGAAAAAGAAAAATTTATTGTTACAGGAGAGATAAATGGTGGGGTGTGGGTAGATTTAAATCTTTATCACTTACCCACGAACAAATGCACTTGACTTTGTCACAGAGGAGTAATCATTGGTCCATTATTCCTTTAAAGAAATTCCTTGTCAAAAGATCTTTGAGCAGCTGATGGGTTCTTCAAGTCTTTTCAGCTTTCGATATGGCGCCAATCCGTTGTGTTCCACAGAAGAGAGGAAGAATATAATGGATACTCTTTAAGACTTCCAACTCTCAGCGGAATCTTGGCTCTTAGAAAATGTCAAACTGTATATGTATTGAAGGTTTTGAAAAGCAGAGATTTTCATTGGCTCTTTTATTCAATAATGTTTTGTCGTTTTTCTTAAATTTCTCCTCCACTTTAATTTTAAATATCGTGATTTATATCTCTGTTATTGAATACATCTCTTCGAACACAAGTTAGTCGTATTCCACATGTTACATATTCCTCTTCTATGTGCTGTGTCCCTTCAAGACTTGGACAATCATGGCTCTTCACAACTTCCTATCACGTGTAGCTTTTAGCAGTCCTCCCATTTCCTAAGGCTCCCTTTTCTACCGTCCATTCACATTCTTTTGCCAGGTAAGTGCCTCACTGTCTTCCCTTATCTCTCGTACCCTCAATATGCCCTGTGAGTGTTAAGTTTTCCAAGCTCTCTTTCCTCATTATGTGACCAAGAAATTTCAGCTGTCATTTCGTGATTCTGAGTAGACGTGTTCTTTTTGTTGCCATTTTCTTTAAGAGTGACTTGTTGCTTATTCATTCCGTCCATAGAATTTTCAGTATCCAGAGGTTCAGTAATTTTCATATTCTGTGTTTCCGAAGGAAAATCTTATAAAGAAAGGTACAAGATTTCGAAGTTTTAGAAATTAAATTAAAAAGGTAGTATTTTATATTTAATACATTTTGAAATATTTATTTTTATATAAGCATACACACACACACACACGCTAACACATGTGTGTGTGTGCGATAAAATATAGTTTAAGGGATGCTATATTAATGGGTTAAAGAGCTTAGTATCAGGGGTAGAGAGTACATAAATAGAAAAGTAGACACTACTGAAACACAATCTTCATAGCCTGAAGTTTGTGTTTAAGCATGAAACAGGCTGCTATCGCTGAGTGTTAACATCAGTGTCCACTTTCCTATTTATGTTTGTCTTTTTACAAATATATTGCATTAATATCTGATTTTTTTACACACACACACACACACACACACACACACACACACACACACACATATATATATATATATATATAGTAACCCGGATATAAGAGAAACCCGGATATAAGAGAGATTTTCTCTGGTCCCAAATTAGAGCCTGTGTTAATGTATATAAAATAGGCCAAACCCGGATATACGAGACTTCTTCTCCGGTCCCGACAACTCTCTTATATCCGAGTTACACTGTATATATTACAGATAGAGTATATCTGTAAAAGGACGATGTCTTAGCCGACGCATTTTGTCTTCTGAGGAGCTTTATCTAGGCAAATACAAAATAACAATAAATAAAGCCCCCCCCCATTAGAGGAAGAAACGCTTCGGCTAAGTTTTCTTTTTTGTCTTTATTCATATTTATATATATATATATATATATATATATATATATATATATATATGTAGACACAGACAAAGATCAAACACATTGCAAGCCACACTAAGTTTCCAACACTCAAAAGAAGCTGTGTTTCTTATATATATATATATATAATATGAATGTGTTGAAAAGTTCTCGGCCAGACCAAGATGTCCCCCCCTCAATAAAATTCGTAAATTTTCAGGTGGTCAGATTTTGGGAAGTGGGCCGAATACAAAACTGATCAATCTCCAACCCCCACTCACCATCATAGGTGTATATTTATGCATATAGTCTGTTTCTTTGGGATTATTAATAGCAACAATAATAGTCCACAAATATCCTTAAATATCTATAATTTATAACAAAAGCCATTGGTTTATACCAACGGCTTCCCATACTTAATACTTCTCGTTATTCACTCTAGCGTGGTCATGTGTGACGTCACGAGCTGCGACGCGATTTTCACTTCCGCGTCTCGTATATATTTGTCGTTACTTGGAAATTTTCATGCAGCAAGGGCGGACTATTATTGTTGTTTCGTCCGTGTGTTGGTTGATTTATTGAAATTGTCATCTTTGATAATGGCTTATGTAAGCCGAAAGCTTAGATTGGATTTAAACATGTATCAATATTGTGTTTTCCTTTCGTCTTTCAACGATAATGTGATTAACCTTATCAGACAATATGAAAGAAACTTGCTTAAAATAAATAGACAAAACTAGTCTATATTATTTAATGAAACATGCATTAATGAAAAATTGCTGCCTATATATATATATATATATATATATATAATTTTTAATTTATTTTGTTTAAACGTTATTTTGGTTGGTTACTCATATTCGAGTAGAAACTGTCTCTTTTAATTAAACAATATTTTTATTCAACTACATCTACCGGCCTGAATATTCGAGAAATCTTGTGAGAAAAATATGCGTCCTCCTCCGGAGAGAGAGAGAGAGATGTGTAGACAATATGGACATAGGAATCAACACTGTATGGTGACTATCAGTTTCATGCCTCAGTGTGATCTTTAGAACAAAGCGTTAAACTAACAGCCACCATTCATTGTTGATTTCTTTATCCACAGTGTCTAGATTTATAAACACTCTTTCTCCTATATTGAGCATTGATCTCTTAATAAAATAGCAAATTTAAAGACTATCTATCTATCTATCTATCTATCTATGTGTGTATGTTTGGTTGTCTTTCGTATGAGTTTTTAAACTCCAAGAACACAGCCGGATTATGGTCTTTTGGGGCCCCTAAACTAATGAAATTATGAGTCCCTTTAAGATGGAGCCACCATCTAATTCGTCCACATCTGTCTTCAATATTTTTTTACTCGTGATATATTTTAGCGACATTTAACTTGATGTAAATTCATTGCAAATACTTTAAATTAGAATTTAATTTAAAATAACTATGTTTGTCAAAAAAAAATCTTTAAGAATTGCCACTGTTTTCCGATTTATTTCAAAGCAAATTAGCACATATTTCAACACAACCGTAGTATAAAAAAAGACAGGTTTTTATAACTTGCATCATAACAATCAATCAAAATAAATATGAGTTTGTCATATTGATACCATTTCAGTTTATGAAACTATTTCGAAGTTATAACATCTAGAAAATTAAAATCAATGCTTTTTAAAATTTCTAAATATTCTTAACTAAATCAAACATGTTATGTACTTGAAACATGGTGACACAAATTAAAACATTTTCCTTTGCTTCCTGAAGAAAAGTCAAATAAATATGAGTGTCATATTGATATCATTTCAGTTTATGAAACTATTTAGCAGTTATAACATCTAGAAAATTAAAATCAATGCTTTATAATCCGGCCCTGTCCAATTCGAATGTTTATGCTTTTTTGCTTTGTTTTTATTTTAATGAATTTATATATATATATATATATATATATATATATATATATATATATATATATATATATATAATTGTGCAGAATTTTAGGAGATATTATTTTTTAAAAGGCACATTGAAAATTTGTCTGCTTTTGCAAAAGTAGGCTTTTTTTAATCAAGTGTTCGATTCTGGGTTTTAGCTTTTTGCTTAATTTAGCATTTGCCCACAACATCAAGATTTAAATAATAAACTTTATATAAAATGAGAGCATAAAAGCACCAAAGGCAGTTCATAACTTTAAAGTAGTTAAGAAAAATATTTATGAAATGAAAATAAAGTTTCACTTTAATATTTTCACCTTCTTGACTTTTTATACATAAATAGCTTTGAAATTGGACTGTATATAAACGCCAGAACGCATGATTTATCTTTGACCTTTAGGTCTTCAGTCTAATGCTCTTCCAGCTGAGCAATTTCAACTGATGATCAATAATCTGTCTCTTATTTTCATCTTGCAAACAACACCAGGGTTCATATTAATCTCTTTTTGCCTGTCTATTTTCTAATACAAGCTATGCATTTTATTTTCCTTCCAGGAATTACTTTCTCAGTGAATTTTCCAACACATTTCCCACTTGGAGGAGTCAGTTCTAACCTCCATTGAAAGACTTTCGTAGTCTTTCTTGGGCTAATCTTTTAGGCATCAGCAATAATAATTTCTAGAGAACCTTTTTTTTTTTTTTTTTTTTGGTAATTATTTCTTGTATTGTTAGTGCATATTTCCCATCCCCTAATTTTGGAGCCTACCTCGTCTCATTCAACCTTAACGCTGGTCACTGATAACGAGTAAACCTCTCTGTATGCAAAAATTATTTAAGAAATATCTTTTCTGAAATTCATCACTAGCAAAAGCAGAAGAAAAGTAACAATTTCTTTTAATGTTTTTTGGCTTTTAAAATACTGATGTGATATTTCTTACAGTTATTTTTTTAATTCAAAAACTAGAGCAGAAATGGAAATTCTTTCTGAATATATCACCATGACGAGGGCATTAAAAATGTATGAGTGTCATGGATGGATAGGGAGATAAAACTAAAGATTTTCTGATAATTTCAAACTCAAACAAATAAGCTACACTCTCTACTGACCATAGCATAATGTCGACGTATTTCACTCTTTGAAGTTATTGAATAAATCTTAACAATCTCCCTGTGCAATGATGAAATAGAAATTACTTTTGGCTTGAACCATTTATCTAGGCCAGAAGAAAATGTATTTAGCTTTATTTCCGTTGTAGTGCTTGAGAAGAAAAAAAAATTGAATTCTGCACGAATTAAGAAATGAAGAAATTGGTCACATCCAAATTATAGCAGACATAGAACATATTCTGTTAATAAATTTCAGAGAAAAAAAAAAATCTTTTTTTTTTTTATTAAAATTATTAATAGATACGATATCCACACTCAGCGGATGAATTCAGGGAAAATTAAGTAACGTAAAATTAGTTAATTTTAACAAGGTAGTAAAATTCGGTAACTATGAAATAAACGTCGATTGAAAATTGATTTTACTCCACCCCCACCCCATACGTCTAAATAAGTATTAACTAAAAACTCATGGGTTCCAGCCTAGACAAAACCCCACTGCAACAATACCAGGGCCGTACTTTCTGGATGGTGGGTTTGTGGGTGGGGCTAATCCACCCTCCAATATTTTTAAATAAGTATTTATTTAATTACTATACTCTATTGTTTTCAAGCAAATAAAATTGATTTATCTAAGTTAAAGTTAAGTTCTTGTATCTTATTTTGAAATTATTATTTTAATAAAAAAAAAAAAGTATAAATAAATTGCGTTTTAGATAGTTATTTCTTTTTAAAGAAGCCAAAACTATATAGCCTCATTTATATTTCTAAAATATAGGGGACAAGGCTTAGCCCACAAATCCCCCACTCCAGAACGGTCCTAATATCAATTTTCAGTCGACTTTTATTTCGTAGTTAGCGAATTTTCCTACCTTGTATATTAATTTTCCGTTACCGAATCTTTGAAGCACCCGGTGGATAACAACTTAAAATTTAATTAATTTACGGAGAAAAAAAAATCCACAGTATTTATGTATCAAATTATTAATCTGCAAAGCTACAGTATGTATAATTATTAAAAACTTCCTACTCTCTTGAGCCAAAACTTTTTCGTTAAAGTATTCGCAGGTATTTTTTGTTTACAACTACGACCGTGCACCTGGTATAACTAAAGGACAACGTATCATATGGGCAGTCCGTGTAGCAGATGGAGTTAACAGTCCGAACCGAATGATGTTTCCTGTGTCTAGTCTATTTCCTGTTATATAAAAACTGTTCTAAAAAAAAAAACGATTTGTATAAAACACCTCAACGGTTTCTGGATTATAAAAAAAATGGATTTACATTTCCTTTGCTTTCTTCTCTTCCTTTTCCTTGTGAACGAGCTGTATATTTTCACAAGGCCAAATTTTCACTCTTTCAGCCTTTCATAATGCTTTTGTGTATCGAAGGTACATTTTTAGGAAATATTTATCATCTACCTTCTTATTTTTTTCTTTTTAAATATCCATTATTTCAGTGTTCTTATTTGCTTGTTAAAAACTCAACGTTAAGAAAATATATTTCTAAGTTGTTAAATAAATTTAACTTGTTGTCATAACGAAAAAGAAATAAAAAATTGTGAGCGCTTTTGTTTGTCCCCGCCATAATTCTACAACCCGAAAACCAACTAGAAACTCAATTCGTGGTTTTAGTTTAGAAAAAAAATAAAAAAAAATATGAGTAATATTGGACGTAGCATTTCAGTTCTTTTTCGTTATTCCCCATTAGATCAAATTTTTGATGAATCGGGAAAATTGAGGTTTATTTTTGTTATACCGGAACATACCAATTCTATTGTTAATAGACTCTCCCACATATAATAAGTAGTAGTAGTAGCAGTCACCAGTGAACTGAGTGAGTTGGTGAGTCTGTCGATGTCGGACATTAAAGTATCAACCACCACAACTAGATTGCTGCGTCATTAACTACTATAACAATTTCGTTAAACCATCCTCAATCCCCAGAGTTAAGGATTTCACTTGTGTGGTAACGACAATGGATCAATCGTTATCTGTCCCCTTCATTTTCATAATCTTCACTTCCTAAAATCCCTTTTCCATTCATATCATTCACTCTATTCAGTGACCCTCTACCTTGAGTGGCCTTCGAGACTTGTACTGGATGGACTTGCATATATATATATATATAAAAAAAAAAAGCGAAGCATTCCGACCCTTTTTCAGCCAGAAAAAGTTGAAATAATCTTATTTTTCCCCTTTTTTATGCTTCCATGCTGAAAAATTATAGACGTCAACTTTTAGTAGAAATGAAAATGACCTGACATTTGTTATCTTAACCAAGAACTATAATTGTATACGAAATTCATGTTGTTCTCACTCCTCATGCTATGATTCATAATGTTTTAAATAACTTTAATTAGTATCTGTCTCTATTTCTGAGATGAGGTATTATGTACATTATTTACATTTATCTTGCTTTGCTTATCTGGAATAAGACCAGTATTTTCCCTATTTAAAAGTACGAACCACAAAATATTCGCTAAAAATCCCCCAGACGTAGTAAAAACAAAATTTTATCGTCAAAATCTTTGTTGTTGTTAAGAAGAGGAATGAGCAAAGGAATTTTTTATCGTTTTTAGAACCTTCGAAATTTTAGTTAAAAATTTTCTTTTTCTTGAATCAACGGGTGACCATAAATTAGTCTGAGAAATTTGAGTGTCTTTTTGTGGTAAAAAACACATTGATTTGGAAATTCTTGCAAAAATCAGTTAATTGTCGGATTTTAATGAAACTTTACTTTCAGGACTTAATCACAAATGAATGAAATTATTTTATTTCTTTTTTAGAAAATCTAAGTAAAAATGTATTTTTTTTACATCTGATACCACCCACCTACTTACTTTTATGAAACTTTGAGAAATTCATTTTTGTAGCAATTAATGTTTATATTAGTTATAAGGACAAGTCCTTGGAGATTTAAATCATCAATTCTTTTTTTTTTTTTTTTTTTTTTTTGTCAAACAGGACCACCTGTTCTGAAATATAAAATAAAAAATGCAATAAAATTAAGAAAATATTTAATTAGAAAAACTTTTAATTCTTTTTAAGAATAAGATAATATTATGGACACTATTGTCTTAAGAAGAAAATTATTTTGATGAATAATGAATATTTACAAGTGTTTTCTTTTCTTCAATTTTAATTATAATAGTTTATAAACTTGTTATTTGATATTGTTATTCAGTAAAAACTATGCGTACTAATCATAAATGGATGTGCTTACTACAATTCAGCGAACACGGTATTTTAAAAATAATTTTGAATTATTTTTGTTTGTGTATAAATATGCTGATTTTCGGAAATACGGATGTCCATACAAGACATTATCAGAAAATAAGAGTAGTTACTATAGTAAATATATTGGTAATATTCTATCATTTTCTCAGCAGACGTAAGTAAGACTACAACGCCAAAGTACCTAAAATTCAATAAAATATTAGAATGTTTAAAATATTTAAAAATTTTAAAATTACTGTATAGTTATTAAAAATTATTTTCCACTTACCTAAATCTCGCAATAATCAGGTTATCGATAAATATGTCAACACCGCATAAGAACAAACCACTAACATGTTAAAAATACTTTTCTGTGGTATTTTAAACTGAAAGTAAATAATATTTGTTTTAATTCAAATTAATTAAACTTTAAATTAGCTAATTTTTCTCAAACGTTTCAGAAAAGTATGTTTTATTTTTAAAAGATTTTTTTATAATGAAAATTATACAGTGATAACAAATTTTTCAATATGGCCGATTTCAGCTATTTCAAAAAAATAAATTATTCCAATCAATTTAAATTCGGTTTGAAATACAGCAAAGTATTTTGCTTATTGGAAATATTAAATTTAATCTATTAGTTTGGAATTAAAACTAAAATAAAGTCTGCAAGAAAGATTTTTTCATTTTTAAACTGCATTTTAAACCTTAGCGATCGCTTTTATCAGAGTAAGAGACTATACAGAATGTGGCAAAAATAACTCCCATATAATGGTAAGGCATTAACTTGATGAAGACACCATTGCCACTTATGTCTTACCATTGTCGTGTCCATAATAAAAAAATATTTATGTTATTTTTTACTGTCCATAAAAAAAATGAAATTAATTATAATGTCAACAATAATTATAATTATCATTAATTCACTCATTCGAAACTAATGAAAATCGACCCAACTTTTCTCTTCTATGCATACAAACACGTGACATCCCCACTATCAGTTCATATGAATAGGTCTTCAACACGTGTGTCAACGAAAATTTCATCTCTTTTTTTTTTTTTTTATTCCATAATAGTAACATTTATCATTTAGCACTCACCAAAAATTGAGATAAGAAAAATCCAGAAACTTCTTGTATTTTTCCAACTAAATTATCTGGACACTCATTACACACATCAATTAAAAAAAATACATACAAGAAAGACTGTATACACTTTACTTATTCTTTATCTTATAATTCTGTCAGATTCCGATCCATATTTTATCTACATTTGATGCCAAACTCACAATTTTACTCTGTATTACTGTCTCTCTTTTTTCCAACACCACATAACACCACATAACAACCAACAACAAATGAATAAATAATATTCATTTTGTTGTTTGCACGTCTTGCTGTTTCTCATTTTTACGAGTATTTTTGTACATATAAATGTTAAGGGTTTATAATTATTTAGCCAGAGTTATAACACCATTATGTGGAAGGTATTTTTAGGAGGTATTTCTGCCGCACACTGTGTAAAGGTTTTAGAAACTAATGTTTTAGAAAAAAAAACAAGATGAAAATTTGGGATTTATTTTAAAAAATAATAGCATGAATGATTGTAGACAAATGATATGACTCGGTCTTGTCATAGATTGAGGAACAGAAGACAAATTTAGTCTTCGAATTAGTTCTCAGTTTTAGTAAAAAATGAAGGTTTCACAAAGCTTCCCCAAGACCTGACCACAGATAGTACCATGGATGACTTCACATTTGATATTCTTCTTCTCTTGTCTCTTCATCTTTACCAACATGTGGTGCCAGATTGTCTCGTGATTCTTGGCTCTGGTTGGCAAACACCCATTATTCTCTTAATTTTCTTCAGAATTCCTGTTTTCGTATTCATGAATTTTATTATAAAACTGAATATTCTTGTAGAACGCACATTTTAATTTTGTTTCCTTTTTTTTTTTTTCTTTGCAAGTGATTTTATCACTAACACTTTATATTCATTTATATATGCAGTATAGGCCCAAAGTTTGGGCCACCCTCTGGATTTCTCAGAATCAGTTAAAAATTGAAAGTTGCATGACTTTTTCAAAACTAATTTACTAGTTCATATCAGGCTACAAGGATTTTCTCTTCCTGGAGACTTTTATCATATATTTAATAACAATATTAAACTATTATTACATAAGGTTTTCTTAAAATTTTAGCTCTTTTTTTGTCTAATTTAACTTGATGGCTAATGCTAATCTTAGGACTACCGGATTTTAATTTTTAGGTAACACCTCTCTAATGAAAATTGGACGCCATGCACAAATTGGTTAAATAGTATCAACATCCTAGCTTAGTAGGGGTTAATTAAACCAAAGAACCCTGAACATGTAGCCTATAGGCAACACCGGATTTAGTACAAATGAGGCTCTGTGTTAGTTAAGTTATGAGGTCCCTTACTTGGTTCTTGAAGGAGGTAGGTCCGGTATGACTACATAAGCATGGAAGAAAGATGCCCACCCCTTGGCCAATGGGGTCCTCTGCTTAAGCACAATGGTAAACCCAACTCTGCCTATAGTGTATGTTCCGCATTGTAATTTTTACTGATAAATTTTGAAACACTCTAACCTCAGCGATGACAATTTACTTATTTTATGAAATGAATAAAATTTGATTGGCACTCATCTACTGACGAAGAATATGTAAATTATTGTCAAATGTCTCTTCCAAGGTCTTTTAGTGTCGAAGAATCAATATCAGACATAGTTGTAAGGAAAGAAATTCTTGAGGTACGTTTAGCCGTGGAAAAAGTCGGAGAAAGAAAAATCATAACTTCAGATTATGGTTAAGAAAAATTGTAGAGAAGTAATATTTTCAGGTGAAAGGCAGAATAATTCCCTCCACCCCTGTATGTCGTCATCGTCGGCGGCAGCATCCGTCCGTCTCGAGAGACGATGGAATAGCATGGTGCGCTACAAGCCTGGGCAGGATATATAGAGAACTAGGGCTGCCCAGACGTCTAGTTCCCCCACTTGACCTTGCAAGCAGAGTCCAAAGGAGAGCATAAACCAATACAATTTGGTACCAGCGCGGCTGCAGGAGTTGCCGGAAGGTAGCACAAAGTGCCGTCCATCTGCCTTAGGGGCTCCACTCCAGGTTTGAATTCAGAGTTGTCCTCCTAGGCCAGTTGCCATCCAAGTCTGTACTGCTATTTACCCATAGCTGGATCTCCTGTGTGTAAATACAAAATAAATGATTAAAATGGGTTTCTTTTTGTGATTATTTTAATTGGAGCAGCGAACACATCTTGAAATTTTTTGCTTAATAAATATTCACAAATATACTCCCTTTAATGAGTTCTGTATATGCCATTTTCTTTTAAAACCTTTTTAGATAGAGCCGGGAATTCTCTGTATTTTCAGTATCTCCAGATGAAACTCCAGGATCAAAAATGTTTCTTATAGATGTATCTATAAAGAAACTACTGATTATAATAAATTCAAGATTCTATCCAATCATTCACGAATGAAATTATTGATTAATTTATTATTAAATAAAAAATGTATTAGGATTTTTTTTTATTGGTTTCTGAAATTCATTTTTTTTTTTTTTATATCAACATTTATTTAAACAATCATCTCACTTCGCACATCCTTCTTTTGAACAAATAACATGGCTTTTGTTTCCACTTTGGTATCTCGACCACATGAATTCAGACGTGAAACTAATCTGAAGTCTTCGGTCTCTTCCATTGAATTCTTGGCTATCTTCCTCTTTCAAAAGGTCCAGTTGGTGTCTATGTTTGGGAACATCTCCCACTTGCAAGGGAATTGTCTCTTGAGTCTCCAGAATGTGCTTCCGTCTTTTACTCTTACTAATAGTTTTTATTCTTGCACTTCTCTTTTCCCTTTGGAAACTCACTTCTGATTTCTTGCTTCCCTGCCATCTACATTCTTCAAAATTTTAAATGCAAAGTCAATCACCATTTTCTGCCATTCTGTAACCCGTTCTTTTATTGTCCTTTCCCTGCTTTTTGTCCTAGTGGCATTATTGTCTTGTACTAGTCTGGCAAATAGGTCTCATCATTTTTGTTGTAGCATACCTACGGACGATAGTGAGTATGCCTCCATTCCCATAAATACATGATTGAATACTGTACGTGGTCTAGAGTTGGAGATTTGTCTCCAGCTGTGCTGGTCAAACTCTCTACCCCCAGGCAGAGAGGATCCCCAGACGAGGCTATGTCGAAGGGCAAACAGCTACCCGAACCAGTTTTATACGAGGTCTACGGGGAATTTTTGGTTGAGCTTACGGGCTCTGATACCCCACATTAAATTTGGCCATGTGCCACATCTGACCGCGTGGGGCGGTTGGTAGATATCCTAGAGTTGGAGATTCATTGTGGAATTCACTTGACTCACTTCTAGCAGTTGACTACTTTTTTCTATTATGCTGGCGAATCTTATATGTGTTGTTCTTGTCCTAAGTATTATCGTTCATTACCAAACTTTGGTTATTGTATTCAGTAACCTTTCCTAGGTTACAACAATTTTACTGTTGGAATAGCTAAATATAACCATAAGTTATATTCTAATAATTTCTTTTCTTGCACTTCTTACTTGTGGAACTCACTTCCAGCTTCTTGGTTTCCTGTCAACTACAATCTTCTATCCACCTTCAATAGAGAAGGTGGATAGAAAAAAAAATCAGGTGAAAAAAAACCCCAAACATATTGCAGTGTTATGAGTTGATAAAGTGTAGATACGTTTTTCTGAATACTCAGCAGAATATATTTATTGCTAGTTGGCATCATCTGACCAGAGTGAGAGACAGATTTGTATGAGGAAAAATGATGAAGAGGCAATAAAAAATTTTTTATCAGGCACTGCGATCAAAGTTTGGCGATTCTCACACTGGTCAGTAACGTCTGCTGGACTTGAAATTTTGTAATTTCAAAAAACCTTCATTCTGCTCCCACATGTCAATTAAAAATATATACTAAAATTTTTACTTTATGTATACAAGATGATACTGAAAAGTTAATGGAAATTGACCATAAAAACTGCTTGTTGGCTTATACATAAGTATCGTCCATATTACATTAAATTGGCTTCTTGTTCAAATTCATGCATAACATTTTGTGTATATATATATATATATATATATATATATATATATATAATTTAAATTGTGTATATTTAGGCGGCAATTTTTCATTAATGCCTGTTTCATTAAATAATATAGACAAGTTTTGTCTATTTATTTTAAGTAAGTTCCTTCCATATTGTCTGATAAGTGTAATCACATTATTGAAAGCCGAAAGCTTAGATTGGATTTAAACATGTATCAATATGGTGTTTTCTTTTTGTCTTTCAACGATAATGGGATTAAGCTTATCAGACAATATGAAAGGAACTTACTTAAAATAAATAGACAAAACTTGTCTATATTATTTAATGAAACATGCATTAATATATATATATATATATATATATATATATATATATACCTAGTGTAACAGCAAAATTGTCCAACTCATGTAAAAGCGAAATTATCCATTTGTTAGATTAAGTTTGAACCATTGTATCTGAGAAATGATTAAAGATACCTTACTGGAATTCTCTGAGGTTTTTATAACACTATCAGCCTCTACTTTGAGCAATGAGAATGTATAATTACTCTCCGAGTTGAACAGAAGAATCGTGACGAAATCGGTCATAAATGAAAATGACATGTTCATCATTAATTAGTCAGAGCTAAGGATCAGAAGCTCATGATGTGCTGAAATAAAGTTCAAATATGAATATATTATTCCACGATAATTTTCCACCTTATTCAAGATGATCTTCATCATATGTAGCCTTCTAACTTTCTTTCCTGGAGTAACAAGGTACCTTACAGGTTACATGTACAATTTCATTTTACAGTCTTTTTTCAATGCGCTTTGGACTGTCATAGCTGAAACTCGTCTCTCACATGCCAAATGTCTTATGAATTGAGTTGAATCTTTTCTAATTGATCTCTTTAGCTTCAAGTTTAAATGATGATTCCTCTTCCTGTGATGACCTTCAGTTTTCCCCTCTACTGTTCCCTCTTTTTTCAACTTATTCACCATAAACTTGATGATTCTTGAATGGACTTTGAAGATGGAAGTCAGAGTATGAATATTGGTACCATTATGGTAGGCCTGAACGATCTTTTTCCTCTCAACATTGCTCATTTGGGCAGAGAGTGGGACTGAAACAAAATGATTTTAACCTATTCTCTTTCTAGCTGAATAAATCAAATGTGTTTTTTTCAGTGATTCTTACAACAAATGGTGTCAAGATGGCTAAATGTCTTATCTGAAAACTTAGAAAAAGAAACAATTAGTTTAGTGGGTTTTTTTAGATATTAAATATTTTGTGGGGTGGAAAATTATCCATCCACAAAATATTTAATATCACTAAACTAATTGAGTTTCTTTTTTCTAGGTTTTCAGATAAGACGTGTATATATATATATATATATAAAGCTGTCATGTTATCCACATTGTTCTACAGTGCGGAATCTTGGCTCATCTACCAATGTCACCTGTGCCTATTCAAATGCCCTTGGAGTGACTTCATTACAAACACCTTAAGCATGTTAGTGTCCCCATTTTAAAGCATTGTTACAAAAGCACATAGTTATGAAATATATCTCAGATGGAAGACCATCAACTTCCAAAGAAACTATTTTTCTGTAATCCCACTTCTAGACATTGCATGACAGAGCCAGAGGATATACAGAGACCTTCCCTGAAACAGGACCCTCATCTTTTGTTATATAGGAATAAAGTGTTGCAGCCAACACTTGTGTTTGAACATAGATCACCAGTGAACAAATACAGGCAATTTCATTATTGAACTAAGTAGATCATGTGACCATGGAGGAAACACAGATATGGAAGAAGTCATGTGACGTCTTATGTGTTGGCTATTTCTCTTCTATCCTCTATTACTATTCGGACCACTATTCTCTACTCTATTCACTATGTGAAGTAATATTAGTACGAGTATTATTCAAAGACGTCTGACACCAGTATTGTTCAATGGCTTACTATAAGTTAAATCTGCGATTACAAAATCTCTCCTGCAACGAGAATTACAAGTGTGACAAGCAAGTGTACGTTTACATCATAAAAGTGGTAACAAGTGTTTGTGAGAATCACAACATCTTTCTGACACAAGATTTTCATATGAACACCATTATCAAATCAAATCACCGACTCAGGCAGAGAAGAGGAGACACTTGTGCGAATTTGGTGTGTCTTCTAGTCTCCAATCATGCTCCTGCCCCTGCTGTGGAAAGCCCTGTTCATCTTGTACATCTTGCTAATCACTGGTAAGCCTGTAGCAGACACAGAGTTCCATCCTGAAATCTTCCCTTGTGCCACAAATATAATCTGTATATTTAATTAATTTCATAGCTCAATGATGAAAAGCATGTATAATCTTTTTTGTGCCATAATCACCTTTGTCAGTATACTTAACCTAACATATTTCCATACATTGAATGAATCGAACATTAAACAATGATCATTTCCACTATTTACATGTGGACTATTGTCCTCATCTTTGTGGGCTGTTCATCAGGTGTATGTTGATCCATGTAATCTACAGGGAATTATAAACTAAACCCTTTATTTAATCTACAAGTATAAACTGTTCTTATTCCACTGCCTGTGTCTGTTGATATCTCATCTAGTTCTTATTTTTAATACTGGTATTCTCAGCATCCTTTGTAGAACCATATTTCTGTTGCTTCAAGGTTCTTCTTTATTTATGAGGAGATTGTCCAGCATTCACTGCCATAAGAGGAAGATTGATTTTGACATCTGTAGGTTTCATACTAGAAAATAAGTACATGCTAAAAGACCCCATCCCCAATGTGTATTTAAAATCAAAACAAAAACGTTTTCTCTACCATAATATATTTTTTAAAATATTCATTTTATGAGGAATTGCATAAGAATATAAAACCAGGAGTTTTTCTTTTATCAATTCACCCGAAGCAAGATGATAATTCCACTAAGACTTAAGGACCTACTGGGAATGAAAGAGAATGAGAAGACTTCATAAAAAAACGGAAACAAGGCATAAACCTCTACTCTTGTTCTAAAGACCAGGGAGGAGTGTGAACTGGGCAATAGGTGAACCTATCTACTCCTTTAAAATTTAATATATGATTTAACCCCACCTCACTTTATTATCCGATGACACCCTGTATGTATATAGAAGAATATATATTTAAATATAATAATTGAACAATATTTAAATTGTACAGGAAAGGTCCATAGGTCCCATTCAAGAAAATAA
Source organism: Acanthosepion pharaonis (assembly GCA_903632075.3). Classification (NCBI taxonomy): domain Eukaryota; kingdom Metazoa; phylum Mollusca; class Cephalopoda; order Sepiida; family Sepiidae; genus Acanthosepion; species Acanthosepion pharaonis. Next base: position 540,142 of record CAHIKZ030003108.1, on the reverse strand, counting down.
TTACAAGTGAAAAAAAAAGTTGCTAATAAGTTAAAAGATATGGAACCAGGAATCTTTAAAATATTTGATTTAACAATCCCCACTTTTCACATTTGATTTACCCCACCCAACTTTTTATTCTCTGGCATCCTCCATTTATATAAAAAGGATAAGATTTAAACCAATAAGTTTTATTTGCATTATTTTATTCATAAACTGCTTCATCTAATTTAAAATAAAACAAACATAGAACAATTACAAATAGAATCTTGCTACAATTGGATGAGGACCACAAACAAAGTTTTGAACTCCTTGATGGAGTGTTTCTGTTTTTATATTTAATACAAGCAAAACTTTCTTGATTTTGAGAGATATTACAGAATAACCTCTTGTTTAATTTTTTTAAAATTATACTTATTATACTTTTAGAATTTTTTTTTAAAAACGAATATAAAGCACAAAAATCTAAATGAAAAGAAAAATTAATTGAAAATTTCGTTCACATCTGACAGTATTTTACTTTTAGATGAACAGATATTTTTTGTGACACTATCAAAGATATGAACAAAATTTTCAATTAATTTTTTCTTTTCATTTACATTTTTAAGATAAGCAATTTGTTTTTTTTTTAATTGGTATCACCCCATGCAAGGCAATAAAGCTGCTAAGACACAAGGGGTTACAGGGTGTGGAAGAATTAGGAATAGAAACATTAATAATGAGTGGGAAGAAGTAAGTGTAAACAGGAGAACAGTAGATAGCAATTGATATTGCATTTAAATTTTTGCAGATTAAAGTTGGCTTTACAGTTACATCTTGCCAGCTCAACTGTAAATTGATGAGATTTTGATGCCAGTCTAGAACTATACTTAAATTCAAAAAGTCTAGGCACCATAGTGAAGAGGTCATCCGATTAAATTATCATGAAAGTATTTATAGAAAAGACACAGAGAGGCAACTTTACAATGGTGGGCAAGTGACTGAAGCTGAACTTCATATTATTATATATTATCGTATAAATTATATTTTAATGAAAATGTGACTAATTTTCTTTATGATGTTTTCACTACCAACAAATCAAAGTTATATTTGATTTACAATGATGAAATAAATTGTATTTTAATAAACTTAATGACGATGATAGAATCATTTCTACATTTTCAGCATGCTGTTGCTCCTCAGCTCCATATTCTGTATATGAGACACATTTGTCATGAAAAGCTCAAGGCTGATAGTCAAAGAGTTGAATGAATGTCACAGTTACGTTTTTTTTTTTATTGAGACACCACCTCAAGTGAGCTAGCTGCCATCTTTCAAAAGGGCACCTCCTCTTTTTGAAGATCTTGTTTTTATTCTTATTGGTTTGCTCCCCACGTCACTGAAATAGTTTGAACGCCAACCATTTAACCATGGAGCAAATTGTCTTGGGTTACATGGTACATGTGCGGTTGAGGCCTGGTCTGATGATTCCATTATTAAATACACCACTTTCTTAAATAGAATAAGAAAATATTTGTTTCCTTTTGTTTCTTAGATTTTAAAAAATTATAGGAAATAAATAAGTACAACCAACTTCTGTTGGTAAGAGTTTATTAAAATATTACATATTTAAATACTGTAAATTAAGTATTACTCATTATATACTTTGTTATTCAGTCTGACATGCTCATCTGGGCTGTGATACTTACATCTTGGTTGATGTATTCTCTGGCCTTCTTCATATATCTAATTTTGTACCTTCTTGAAATTTCTAACCAAGCCTTTTATTCAGTGGTAGATTCTTTTACATTGTTCAGACTATTATTCTCATCTTTATTGTTATATTCACAACATTTTGGCTGTTGTATGCTCCAGCCTTCTTCAGGTGATATACAGTGGAATTTCAAACCAAACCCATTATTTAGTCCATGATGATGTATTGTTCTAGTTCCACATGCCAGTTTTTCAGTTTCAGTTATCTCCCTTTAGTAACTCAACTCTCCATGTTTTTGTTCACCTCTGCTGTGGCCAGGCATTGAACTCACAACTCTTTGGGTCAAGTCACTGGATTACTTCAACCAACACTTTTATCCACTGTGCAAACATTGTGAATATGGCAATAAAGATGAAGACAATATTTTGAATAATGTACATAGTGTAAATAGTTACAATACCTCATTTCAGAAATATAGACTGATAAATAATTATTATTATTTTATTTCCTTTGATTTCTGGTGTACACTGATTCTTTCTGGGTCCCAACCAGAGACCTAGGATCAGAAATGGCATCGTAACATTTTCCACTGAACATTTTTGAAAAAAAAAATTACACGTATATTACATAGATAAAGCCCTTCGTAAGGTGTGAGCTGTCTTTGTGAGAACAATATTTTGTATTTATTTAATGCATGGACTACCAGGGATCCCTTCAACGAGTCTATTGGAATCTTTTCCAATCAATCCGAGGGCTCCAACTACAAATGGAATTGTTGATGTCCTCATGTGCTACATTTTTGAGATTTTGATTTCATAATTTTTATATTTTGATACTTTTTTTGAAGATCTTCAAAATACATTACAGTCTGCACGAACTGCCGTTTCAATAAGGAAGCACATTTTGTCTTTGTGGTCTCTAATCATGATGTCTAGTGATTAGTTTTGATTGTTCTGTCTGTATTGTAAAATCCCATACAATTGTTACAGGTCTTATCTCTGTAACAAGGTCTGGTGGTATTCATACAAATTTCTTGCAGTTTCCTTTCCATAAAAGTTGCATATTTTCCAATGCAGATATTAGCCCACTCTGTTATTCTGGGTTTTATATTCTGTGGGCGCCAATACTGTGCAACTTGATACAAGATGGTCAATTGTTTCTGGATACTTATCACAGAATCTGCATTTTGGGCTAACATAATTTTTCAGTAAATGTGCTTGGTAATTTCTATTTGTCAAGCATCGGTCCTGTGCAGCAAGAATAAAACCTTCGGTTTCAGCTTTTAACCCTGCACTACATAGTCACTATGAGTATGGGGTTTATCTGCATCAACTTGTTTGGTACAGGCAGAATATTGACTGTGAAGTGGTTTATCTTGCCATCATTTTTGTATCTGGTTGATTGAATTTGCTTTCTTTTTTAAGCATTTTGCAGCTGCAACCAGTGTATCATGCTTTACTTGTATTTCTCCACCCACTTGAAACTCCATTTTGAACTTGTTGGCTTCCTTCATTACTGAATAAAGTTTCTTACTTCTTTCATTTTCTTTGACACAGATCATCATCTAATCTGTAGTTTCCAGCTTTCTTAGAAGGTCAATTGTTCTAGTTTTGTAAAACATTTCTAGTTGAACTAATTCTCTGCCTCCTTCAGATCTGGGCATATACAGGTGATCCCAAGGCTGATGTATGTAGTGGCAAGTGAGAAGCTTTCTTGTTTTGGCATCCATTTGCTTAATGTCAGCTATGGTTCAGTTAAGGATGTTGAAACTGTATTGAACCACAAGGACAGCCAAGGTGCTTATGACTGATATTCTGTTTTTTGAATTCAGCTCAGTATTCATTACCAGACACATGCCTGTAGTAATCCTTTCTTACTTTTTTCTTCATTTGGGTATGCTGTATTCCATCTCCTTTGCTAATAGGCACCTATAGGCTTCTGCTTGTTCCAGTTCCCTAATCTAGATCTATTGAATGTATTTCTGTAATTCTTGGTCCTGGCCTGACATTTCCATTTTAGTCACTTCCCCCACCACCATAATGTGGCTTCCCTCTGTCTTTTCTATAAATATTTTCATGGCTATTGTTCTAATGAGCTTTCCTCCTTTATACCACAACTGCACAAATTTAAATGTACTGCTAGATTGTCAACTAGGTCTCATCTTTTTACTGTTGAAATTATTAGATGTAACTAACTTCTATTCTAATAGTTTATTTTTTTCACACTTCTCGCCTGTGCAAGTCTTTTCTGGTTTCTTACTTGCTTCAAAAATTTAAATTCCGTATCAGTCACCAATTTTCTGTCTCCATGAAACATTCTTTTATTGTATGTTCTCCTTATTAAATTTTTCTCATTCTCTTTTATTCTTAGTAACCCTTGATGTCTTAGTGGCTTCATTGCCTTGCTTGGGATGAAATTATTACAAAAAAATCATGATACTAGCTTGTCTTTATGAAGCACTTGGAAGGATTTTCACTGTTTGTGGCAGGCTCACCTTTGTTTGTGGGAGCAAAGTGGATTATTACTCAACCCTGTGCTAGTGATGTTTTTGGCTGAGATTGACATGGACATTATCAGCTCATCTCTTTAAGCCAGAGGTTTATATGCCATGGCCCTGCTTAGTGGGACATTAACTGTAAAGCCTTGGGATCATTGGATTTTCTTTTCGTGTTTCCCTTTCCTCCTTAAATTATCATGGTTGATTTCTAAAAGATTTTGATTCACAAAAGAAATGAAAAAAAAAAAAAACATTTGTCAGCCATTGTATTTATGGAGGATAATGTTTTTAAGGCAAGCAGTCTTTGTAATTAGAGTACTCAGTATTAAGAAAGAGATCATTAAATAGAACATAATAAATAAACGAAAATTTAAAACGTTTTTTGAGATTTTTATTTGATTTATTTTTAACATTTTATTTTGCTTACTGTATTTATTTTACTTACCATACTTACTCTCTCTCTGTCTATTTATACATCCATGATCATACTTTTTAGAAATATGCATTTATGATGATATCTTTATTTTTTTTATATATATTTTTCTAAAGCATGTGCGATACTCTGCCCTCATCACCCGCCAATCAGTGGAGGTAACACAGTTTTGGTGGCTTAGGCGGCATTGCCACCACTGGCACAACCAGTAGCTTTTGCCACCAGACAGGGTATTGTTTTTCGGTGTAGATATGTCAGTCAACTTCAAATCAGATTTTCCAATGTTGTGCACAAATTTGCTTTTGATTGTTAAACAAAACAACGCACATATAGTGACCATTATCAATAACATATAATTGAAGATATATATATATATATATATATATATATATATAAGCATAGATTTTTCTTGTGTTTGAGTTATCAATGTCCATTAATATTTTGGAATTTCATTGACATTATGTAATTTCAAGATTGTTTAAGAATAAATTTACCAATATTCTACTGCATGTCTGCAGTTAATAATTTTCAGGAACAATTTTTATAGAAGACTTTTACAAAGTTCAACACTGATGAAGACGTATACAGTTTATTTTTGGCATTCTAATTGGCTGCTAACTTTTTTTTTTTTTGTTTATCAGGAATTTTAGAAGGAAAATATTTGTTGTTAAATTTAGCAAGAATTTCTGATAAGTGCTATTTCCAAAATGGAATATTAATTCTCAATGGGGCTATTAGTTTGTCAAAAGATTGAACATTTGGGTGTGATGCCAGCCCCAATTTTTGTTATGAGTTACCTACAGGGCTTTCATACTCATTGCATGAAAAATATTCTTATGATAAAAAAATGGATTTGTTTCAAACTAAAAGTTGCTTTTAAAAAAATTCACTCTGGTTTGCAAGAGGGAGAATCTATTTCAAAACCGCAAATAATGTGAAGAGGCAGTCATCCAATATAAAATTCTACAACTTATAAATAAGTAGACTGTGCTTTATACAGTAAACATGTATAGGTGTAAAATTTGGGCAGCAGCTCCTCTTTAATGCATGTTTTGTAAACAACATTGATAAGGTACTTTTGTTAAGATTATTATATTATCTTTCCTGTGTGCAAACAAGTATTTTCTTTGCTGGACTTAATGGTGTAGCATACCTATGGACAATAATGGGTATGTCCTCATTCATATAAATGCAGTAGTAAATTCTGTATGTTGGCCTGCAGTTGGAGATTCATTGTGGAATTCCCTTGACTCACTTCTAGCAGTTGACTTCTTGTATGTGCTGCTGGTGAATTTTATATGTGTTGTTCTTGTCCTAAGTATTATTGTTCATTTCTAACCTTTGTTTGACTAATCTATTCAGTAACCTTCCTTAGGTTACAACGCTTAATAAGTGAAGAAATTGTCCAAATGTTTTATTTTAGCAATAATGTTCGCCCTCTACAATGCCCAAGAGGCACTTGAGGTAAAGGGTTACAGAGTAAGATGCACAATTTATGGGCAGATGTGAGAAAGATAGCAATTGATGCTAGACTGTAGTTATCAGGAAAGCATTCTTTTGGGAGTCTGTTCCATAAAGCAGCAGTTTGTGGGAAGAAGATGCTTAAGTGGATAGAGTATGAAAGAAATAAAGTTGGTTCACTATAATGTGCATAATCAGTTGTTTTAAATCAAATCTCTTTCTTTCTCTCTCTCTCTCTCTATATATATATATATATATATATATAAAGAGATGTAGAGTAGTCATTATGGAGAAATGGATGAGCTTATCCTTCATTTAGTATCTGCCCTGGCTGCTAACAGCTGTAAACTGATGGATAAAAGCAACTTAAAGTGAAAGAAATATGCATAAAAAATTAATAATGACTAATAATGTTTTTTCAAATAGATATTCATGATAACACATAATGTATTGCTAGAAATTCTGAGCCTTCAGTTTATTCCTTAAATCATGTAGACAAGTATCTTCATCTTGTTTGTTTTTATCAAAAATTCTGTAGTGTTAATAAAAAAAAAAACTAAAAAAAATCTAAATCAAGAGTTAGTAAGATGAACAAATTCAAATTATAGTAGACACATTTTTTTCACAGATGTAGAGGAGACTCAAGGTAGCAGAGATGTGATTCTACATAAAGATACTGAGAATAACCTGGATGGAGCATGTGAACAATGAGCAAGTTTTAAGAAAAATGTAAAATAAAGGGCTGTTATGCTTAGAATCAGACATTTCTGGGAAACATAATGAGAAAAGAGGACCTGGAGAATTTGACACACAGAAGGCAAGAGTAAAACTGAGTGACCTATATAATGGGCTTGTGTAAATAGATAGTGGGACAGGGAAGGATACCAAGAGAATAAAAAAAGCTTCAAATGATGCAAACTGGAAGAGAGTCTCTCACATCTCAAAGGTACATGCCACATAAAAGATTTCAAATAAAATGGTGCATATTGTACTAAAGTTTATCCTTTGCCAAGGAGTATTGCTTTTAAGTTTATTCTTTTCTGGATTTTTCATCATTTGGTTTAGTCCCAGAAATATCTATAGAGATTTGAACACAGGAATTTGTAGTTCCAAGACTTGAACGAGAATGATAAATTAGGTAATCATTACGAGAGCTACCCTGGGGTTCTTGCTCATCAACAAAGGAAAGACAATACAAAGAATCAAATTGACAAGCCCCACCCCTACCTCACACATGCACACGCTCAATGACAGATTATATACATTATATGTTGGCGATCAGTGGTCAGCTGTAGTCAATTGAATTTTCACTACTGAAATCAACTGAACATTGTCAGGATGACAAAGTTGATTTCAAATAGTCATTTAATATATATTTATGTAAAAGCAAGCCTTTCTGTTCAACACGTTTATTTATTGATCATTGGAGAGTTACATGAGTATTGGATTCTGATTTATTGTTCTTGATAAATATTTAAAATATTTACAATTCTAATGGTGTCAACATCCTCTGCTTTTCATAAGAAAATAACTATCTATTATACAATTAATCTAAGTATTGTTGATCTAGAACTACAAACTCAACAATGTTTGTTGAATGGCTTCAGTTATTAAGTCATTGACAAACTTTACCCATGAAATTTTGATCTCCAAATACTTTTGGTATGAATCTATAATTGCTGTTTTCTCTTTCATTTCTTCATTGTAGGAAAGAGTAAAAAACCTACAAGATAATTGTTTTTTGGGGATTTTTTTGTATTTTTTATGCATCTGTCATCAGCTGTTTTCTACCTGTCTTAAGGTTATTTTGTTTTTAATTTTGAATTTGTTACATCTGGCAAGTTGGATCAAGGTGACAAGATTGTTTGTTGAAATATTCAAAATGGTTGAATGCTCTTAACAAAAATTGTGTTTTTTTTATTAATTAATTTGTTTTTTTTTATAGTTTATCAAGCTTTTGCTGGTTATTTAAAGCCAGAAAATATTTTTAGATTGTAAGAATTTTGGGGAGCTAATGATCTACTGATACAAGTCCTACTAATTCACCAATAGCTGGGTAGGGAGAAGATATCTTTCTTAAGGGTGTTTGTGCATAAGTGAATATAATAATTCCCACTGGAATTGGAACTAACTCTCTGATTTCCAATTCTTCACCATTATAAAATTTCTCAATTGCACATCCAAGTTTACAGAACCTGATTTTTGCCAAGCAGTCAGCCATCTAGGCACTGACTGGCTTGACATTGTTTAACTTTGGTGTTCATATGAGAACCAGTGTTTTAATGTGATATGAGCATGGGCCTACATGTATATGTGTGTTTGTGTGTGTATATATATATATATATATATATATATATATATATATATATATATATATATATATATATATATTTGGAGGAAGATGTATGACAAAGAGGAAAGACTTTCTGTCTGACACATTTTGTCCCTTAGGACTTCATCAGACTAGGTAATGGACAAAACATGTCATACGTCTTTTTCTCCAAAACTCTTCTTAATATATAAAAATTTATATATTGTTATCCCATATATATATATATATATATATATATATATATATATATATATATATATATATATAGTGTAACCCGGATATAAGAGAGTTGTCGGGACCAGAGAAGAAGTCTCTTATATCTGGGTTTCTCTTATATCCGGGTTTGGTCTATTTTATATACATTAACACAGGCTCAAATTTGGGACCAGAGAAAATCTCTCTTATATCCGGGTTACACTGTGTATATATATATATATATATATATATATATATATATATATATATATACACACACTACAGTTCAAAAGTTTGGGGCCACCCTTGGTAATTTTTTCAATTGACCCCAAAAGTTTTGTTTTGTATTTAAATAAGAGAAAATTATACATGGTTAAAAAGAAGTGAGAAGCGATTTTGTATTTGAAATTTTATTATAACAAAGAAAAAAAAGCATTTTATGATTAAATTTTGCTCTCATCAAAATATCCTCCTTTAGCCTTGATTACTGCAGCACAAATTTTTGGCAAAGTTTCTCAAAGTATAAGTTTGACAACTGATTCCATTCTTTTTTTAATGACTCTAAGAGGTCATTTTATTTTTATTTTCACTCTTCTGTCAAGTTCATCCCATGTTAATTCTGGTGGTTGCTTCAAACCTTTGAACAGTGTGTGCATGCATGTGTGTGTGTGTGTGTGTATATATATATATATATATATATATATATATATATATAGGCTCACTGCTCATATCAGCAGAAATCCATCTGTCAGGATTATTACCTAAACTTTATTGAAATTGTCCTCTCAGGCATATTTGTGTTTCTTCAATACTCATAAAGCCAATCTTTAGTTCATATTGTAGCAATGCTGAGTGGATCTTGTGTTACTGTTTCTGGGAGAGCATAATCTGTCAGTAGTAGTATAAAGCCAGTATGAACAAACCCTCTGTCATGGTGACTTGTGACAGAACATTTGTCCATGGCTTCCAAACAGTTTCATCTCCTCAGTTTCACTAACAAGACGTAGGTCAACCCATGGTGTGATTTACAGGCACTTCCCAATGATGTTGCCCAAGTAGGATGATCTCCTCAGGCTGATATTATCTAGAAGTCACCTCCTTGACAAATTGACCATTATTTTCAAACCTAGATATATTTTGATTGGTTGGGTTTTTCAGTGGACCATTTTGACAAACCCAAGAAATCTAAATATATTGTTCTGCCTACCAACTCCTTCACAATTACAATTGAAAAGAATGTATCTAAACTTAACATAAAATTTCTTAAGCTACTTCTAAAACAATAAAAAGCTTATAAAGTCCATATCACGTTGAAACCTCAGTTCTCATATGATAACCGAGGTTAAATAAACGTCAAGCCTGGTCAATCCCTAAATGGGTGTGCACGTGATATAATGGATAATGACTCATAATTGTTAATCAGAGACCCAAGTTCCAATTCCAGTTGGGTTTGTTATATTTACTTATGTACAAATACTCTTGGGAAAGGTATGAATCCCCCTCTTCTCCCTCCAGCTATGGGTTAATTAGTAAGACTTTTATCACTAATTCATTATTATCTCAAAAAAAATCTTACAATTTAAAAATATTTGGGGGCTTTAAATAACTGCAGGGTGTTGATGGGCCATAGAAAACAAATCAATTGAAGCATCACTCAGATATGGCTTGTGTACTTGTGTGAATGTTACTAGATCATAAGATTACTGAAGATTTTGGAAATTTGGTTGGAATTATTATTTTATTAGTGTATATTTACTGGAATGAGCTGAGTCTGGCTTTGTGAGTCATACAGTGAGTATCAAATAACAGACAAACTGGTTAACCATTATTCTTTGACAGGTGCCCAGTTGTACCCGATGGGGTACCCACTATGAAATGGTCACATTTCATATCCCATATGCAAGGAGGCATGAGTAAATAACTACACTATGTCAGGTGCTCATTTGTCCAACACTAATTGAATATCAGTGCAATTTTTGGCAAACAAAGTAAGTTTATACCCAATTGATGAAGAACTTTGCTAACTACTATTTTATTTCTTTGACATTTTTACTTTTTTTTTTGTTTTGTGTGAAATCCTAATGAGTTCCTTTGACATGTCTTACACACCCTCTTCTTATTGCAGGGTGTGGGTAATGGATGTGGAATTCAGTCATGGAATGGCACCAAACTCAGGTTCTTTACCTCATTAAGTACGAAATGCTCACAAGACAATTTCAGTTTACTTCCTGCTGTCATGTCATTGTTCATACAGGTAGAAGATGGAAGCAGAAAGCTGCTCCCTTTCTCTGTCTCTTTCCTACCTACCTACCTACCTACCTACCTACCTATCCTTGGTTGCCAGTCTGTTTGCTGATTCAATCTAAGTCTGCTTATAATGATAATCAACTCTGAGTGAATTCATTGTTGCTTTAAGAAATCTCATTTTTTTTAGCTAGAAACTGTGTTTTCAGGGACTAACTCTGGTAACACTCATGCAGCCTCCACTCTCAAATGCAATGTGACAGCATTAGATTGCACAAAAGAGTCTAGACAAATTTTCTGTGACATTTATAAAGTTGCGTTACCTAACAGTCATTAACTGAGGTCTGTATAAGAATTATTTGGTCACCAAGAACCATTATTTTAATACTAGAACTCATCTAATACAAGACTTAAGAGGCATTGAACATTGCCGTTAAAATTTTATTTGTGAATGTGTTATATGATATGAATGAAAGAGGAAGTGATAGAAAGTAAAGATTGTGAGAATAAGGAGTATAGATAATGACACTTGATTTAAAAAAGACAAGATTTTAATGTTCAGGGAAGCACCCACACAGGAGACTGACTGTTCCACAAAGTGGCAGTTTATGTGCAAAAAATGAAACAAGAGGAATCCAGGCAGTGAAATCATAGCAGCAACAAGTAAAGTAACTAAATTATCAGAATGTATAGCTATATTTGTCTACTTCATTATGGCATTGAGAGGCTCTCCTGGAAATGATTGCATGGTCCAGATTTCATTTACAAAATGGCAAGACATTATCCATGTTATTATACACCTGCTGTATCCACTAAAATTAACATTTATAATAATAACAAATATATACAAAATGTAATAAACTATATGTAGAAATATTTGTATTTTTTTTTGTCTCTAATTTTTAATGTTGCCAATGTAAGGAAGATAATTTTAGTAAAATATATTTGATGAGATGGAATCAAATATAGATCAGAATCCGACAGAATGATAAGATAAAGAAGAAATAGGAAATGTTTATGCATCTAACATGTTTCACTTTTATTAAAGCTTCATCAGAGAATGAGATATGGAGAAAAAGAAGAAAGAAATTCTGGTATTTTTCCTTTCATGTTGTTTGATTTTCATTGGTTTAGCATGTTTCACGTGCATTTGACTTGTTAAACAAATGTTAGTATAATTTGTAGCATTCTGAATTCAAGGAGAGATAACATCCAGTTTCACAAAATTATTTAAAGACTCACATGTGAAATCTTTTTAAAAATAATAATGACCTTTTCTTTTGGTATTAGTAAACTAGTATTATATTTAGTTTTAGGTGAATGATTCTTATTTCCTCTGTATTCTAAATGTAAGAAGAAAGTCCCACTCATATCATGCTCTTCATTTATCATAACTGTTTTAACAGTAGCTCTCTAACTTGAGAGGCTCTCGAGTATCGTATTTGGTTAACTTTAATATTTTAAAAAGTTAATAAGATAGTACTTTTTTAAATACTTTAGTATTTAAAAAAATTAAGACAGTATCAGGAAAAGCTTGACTAAATTTAAGATAGTCAAAGCCACTCTGATTATAATAATTCACAGACTGACCTCAACATGCATTGCATTATGAATCCTTCAGCAAAACTGAAAAGTGCAGTTTATACATGATAGCAACTTCTTTGTTAGTTTCTGAATACCTCTTGAACAGGAGTAGAGGTTTATCCCTTGTTTCCTGTTTAGGACTGGGTTTCTGGTTCCTTCTAAAGTCTACTTCAATTCCATATTTCTGCCTGAACTCTGAAATTTTACTCACTGATTATTTGTTTCCACAATAGCAGTAGATAGGTTTGTCTAACACCAGGTTCACACTCCTCCCCAGTTATTAAAAAAAGACTAGAGGTTTATCTCTTGTTTCCCCGCTTAGGATTGGGTTTCTGGTTTCTTCTTTCTTCTAAAGTCTTTTCACTTCTAGTAGCCCCTCGTGTCTTAATGGCATTATTGCCTTGCTTGGGGTGAATTGATGAAAAAAAATCTTTAAAAATCTAGTGTGGACACAAACTCAAAAACCTCCCTAGTGATGCTGACAGACACCATTCTTAGAAGAGTAGAACCTTCAACCTTGTCGAGATGAACTTAGTGTTATTTCCATTTTTGCATAATTTTAACGACAATTTATCCCTCGCACCCTGTATTATTAATCCATGTCTCTCATTCAATTAAACCTGTTCTTCATTCAACCTTTTGTTCAAGTCTCTCCTTACAGTATTATTTACCAGAACTATGAATGCTGTATGAACTTTATGACATATATAGACATTTGTGTCTGTTTTGTTCAACACCCATAAAGCCTACCTGTGGATTATACTGCAACTATGCTGTGCAAACCTTAGTTACAGTTTCTGGGAGAAACATCATCTGGTTTGATCAACAGTTTCAACAAGGCCAGTACACTCAAACCTTCAGTCACCATGGCCAGATATTTGGCTGAACGGGCATTTCACTGAAAAAGTACAAGTAAAAATAGTAACAAAGCAATACTTTAAGTATTTTAATTAGCAGTATTATAAGGTAGACTAGAACTAATAATTACCATTGAATTTCAAGTAATTAAATTACTAAATCTACATTTAAAGTTAAAGGTTTTCTTATTCAATATTTGTTTATTGAAATTAGTATTTGGATAAAGAGTATAACCTTATTATTTAAATTTGTAATTAACCGTAAGATAAAAGCTACTTCATCCCGTTAAGATAATGATCATTTAAAGCGAAATTGAAAGATTTTTCATATTGTAAAAGCTTAAGATTTTTGCTCTAGTAAAATGTGCTTTTTCTCAAAATACTTATCATCTTAGAGTAATATTTGAAGTAAAATATAATATATATAGAATAGATTTTTAAAAAAAAGTCTTGTAAAAAGAAAAAGGAAAAATTAATAAAAATATATGTAGTACATTACAATAAAGAATGTGACATATATGTAAGTACACCACTACATTTTCAGTTAAATGTCCGTTGGCCAAATGTCTGAGTACCATCAGTCACAATCTTATGTCAGCTTCCTGACAAATCAACTATGGTGAGATTGAACATGGGTCTTATGGCCATAAAAGCAAATGTACTAATTACTTGGCCACGTACCCATGTAGAGAAGACAGATCCTTCATCATCTCTTTTTTTTTTTTAAGGATTACAGCCCAAGCAAGGTGGGAGTGCCACTAGCATTCAAGGGGTTACAGAGGGTAGAAAACAAGATTAAAGAGGCATGTTTGGGGATAGGATAAAGAGAAGAATGGTAGGAGGAACAGGATCAAGGTATCAGAAGATGTCAATTGACATTACACTTGAATATTTGAAGATTATAGTTATCAGGGAAGCAGGTAAGGGGAAGAGAATTCCACAGATGGGAAGTGTGCAAGAAGTTGTTGTTTGAGTAGAAGAAATGGTTGCATTTAACCATTTCAACAGTGAAAGGATGGGACTGTGATGCCAATCTAGTAGCTCGCTTAAATTCATGCAGTCTGGAAACCAGAGAAAGCAACTCGTTGGAATAGTTGCCGTGAAAATACCTATAGAAGAAACAGAGGGAAGCCACAGCACGTCTGTGCGAAAGCGACTGTAGACTAGGTGCATTGTGTTAGTTATAAAAATATATCTCCCAATATGCCCTCTTGTCTTTCCCTCATTTTTTGTGTCTCGAGTTTGCTTCTTGGTTGTATTAGAGGTGTTTGCCATTGCCCATATCTTGAGTCTAGACTATATGTAACATTTTGAATGCCAAGTAAGCAAAATCCTGTACAAGCTAAGTACAACCTAATCATCTTACCTTCATGGTCGTCAGTATATTCATATACTTATTATTTATTTCTCGATGTTTTCATTGAATTTCTTCCATATTTTGCTTGCAGCTTAGAGCATGCACACACCTGTCTGTTGGAAATTATTTGTTTAGTCACTTGAGATATCAAGTCGTTTATTTTCTCACCACTGCCCAAAGCTACTATTCATTGTTTCAACAAACATAAAATAAAAAAAGAATTTGAAAAGAAGAAAGGTGTTAGTTATATAACTAGAAAAGTGTTAAAAAAATCCTTCTCTCATAGCTTTGCTTTTATCATTGCATAATGGACATTTTCTTTATATAAAATAGATTTAAATTCAAGATGTGCAGGTGTTAGACCTTACCAAGTAATGACTCCGTATTATATTAAAGGCATTTAGTTTCCTTTCTTCTTCCTCCTCTTTTATCTATCATTTCTTTTCAGCGATCATTGCTCTCCATAACTACTTCTTCTTTGTTGATCTAAGTAACTTTTAACTTTTTGCTATCTGTGTTTCTTCTGTTATCCCTTCACAAAAACTCATTAAGTAGTTTACTCACAGTTTCATCCTGCTTTTCTTACCTTCAGTATCTTTTGTTAGTATTAAATTCTTAAGGACCACATTATATTCCCAAAATTTCAACTGTCTCTTTCTGATTGTAAGTATAAGTTTCTTTATACTTCCTGTTTTCCTTAAAACTTCCTCATTGCTCACATGTTCTCCACATGGCATTCTTTGTAAATGTCAATAGAATCACTCTATTACTTCAATTATCTTCTTAATCTGTGAAAAGATTGTCCAGCATTCATTACCATATAAGAAATGAGATATGTCATTGTATTTCAGAATTTTTTTCTATGTTTCTAGTAATATTTTTCTATCTCTTAATACTTTGCTTAATTTCTGGGAAGCATCTTTTATTATTTCTGTGTCCCTTCAGATGTTTGTATCATATTTCTTATTATCAGTTACTACATTATTGTTATATAGGAATAAAGTGTCGCTGCCAACACTTGGGTTTGAACATGGATCACCAGAGAGCAAGCACAGTTGACCTCAACTTGAAATAATTAGATCACGTGACGAGTAAAGAAGAATACATATGTGTGAATTAGTGGCGTCTGACCAAGTATTGTTTGAAGGTGTTACTAATATTGTATCTGTGACTTACAAAGACTCTCCTACAAATGGGCATTACAAAAATTATCCAGATAGTTAAATTTCTACACTCATTTGATTTTGATATCCCCATTATGTAGCTCACATCTAGGACTGTCTATTTTGCTGACAACTATGCATTCTGTCTTTATACAGTTAATAATTAGTCCCCTCTTCTTTATTACCTTGTCACATATTTCTTTCAGTTTTCTTTGTGGCTCTGCCATCAAGAAATTGCCATCTGCATAATGTTGTTTTGTTAATGCCTATTGATAACAAATCCTAGTGTTCTTTGTAGGTTAAATAGATTCAGTGTAAAACACACATTATTGTAGCAATCCTCTTTTTATTTTTGTGCATTCATTGAATCTAGTTTCCTTTGATATTTACAAAACAACATATCTGGTTAGATGTATGACATTATATAATACTATAATATATAAGGAAACATTCAGCATTCATTGATGTTTCAGCTGTTGTGCCCTCCAGCCCTCCTACAGGTAATTCTGAACTGAACCCTATATTAAATTGTCCCAGATATTTGTTAGGGATATCGTCTAGTTTTTATTTAGTGCTCGCCCTGGGTATGCATACACACTCCCCAACAATGTCACCAAATTTGCAAACTAACACTTCAATTTCAATTTGTTGTTATGAACTTGGAGCCTTAAACTTAACCTGCCTATCCCTATAGATTAAATAAAGGGTTCTCTGTAGGTAACTGACATGTCAGCATCTTGATTATTTCATTATTTTCTCTTCTAGTGCAGAATATTGGTTAGCTTACAAGTGGTCTGACACACAAGTAGAATGGTGTAATCACTAGTCAAACTGACCTGAGTAATTTAATGGAGAGATATATGGGTAAATAGAGACCACTCATGCAAATGTGTTGGGCAGGTCTATTTTAGCAAAATGGTTCAAACCCAACTGGTGCATTAGGTACTCTCCTATAAATGAGGTAAAATTAGCTGGCTTGCTTTTCCAACAAGACACAAGAAGGCAGCCATGTTAGCAGGTAAATTGACTTCTACATCTAGTTACATGTGATATCCATTTTAGTTGTTGCCACTGTTGAAAGTTTTCAAGTGAAATGATTTTTGTTGTTTCAGTTCTTTGTTTATGATTCTGTAACACCAGTCCACAAGGTTTGAAGGATTGTCCTCAATAAGACCTACAGGCTTCATTCACTTGAAGCCATTCTTTATCATTGATCTGAGAAAGTGGTTCTATACAACTGATAGCTTAGATATTTCTGGACAAGTTTGATGCCATTCATATGAAAGTCTTGATTTTGACAAGGTTATTTAAGAACATGGTTCCAGTTTTTAGGTTAATTATTTTAATATTAGCATTAAACAAAACTTAATAAATGACAAGAAATATAATTTTTACAAAGACAAATAAAAAGAAGCCTTAGCAAGAATAAGAAATTTATTAACCAAATCTTAATTTTATTTTCATTTCTCTCATGAGCTCAAGAAAGGATTATTATCTTTTCATTGGTATAGACTTTCTGCTTCCTCATTTTATGCAATGCATAAATTCTGGTAGTGTTAATTGTGGCATTGACACCCAGGGGTCAACCCATAATTGGTGTGTAATGACCAGGTCAGTCTGCAATCAGCAAATGGTCAGTTTGGTCAAGACACTGACCGTTTCCTAATGAAGATGACATCAACAGTCATTTAAAGGTCAGTCCAGTTATGGGCCAGGTGTTGATACAGAGTTCATGCTGTATCATGATAATGTCAATTTCATAGCCCCAGTGGTCATATAACAGTCACAATGGTGTTGCTGCTCGTGTAGATCTTGGCCTCTGACGTCACCGTGATAAAGCAAGAAGAGCTTGGATTTTGACAAGTACGTTAATCAGTTTCAACTCTGGACTCTTGCTGGCTCCACCATTTTTCTTGCATCTTGAAACCTGCAGGATGATAAATCAAAGGCCAGTTTTAAGGAAGAAAGAATCTCTGAAAATGCAATGCTCAAAATATTTCCTCAAAAAGCTAAAAGAAAAGGAAAATATTAGAACATTGGATGACTTAAAATCAAAAAGATAATGGTAACTGCAAGTTGAAAAATTCCTTGGAAGGACATCAGACATGATAGAATACAAATAATGTGAAAGTTTTATTTTTTTTGACTGGAATTTCTGGGAAGGGCATATGGAAGTTTTTTGGTTTGAATTTCTGGGGAAGGGCTTATAGAAGATAGAAGTTTTTCATCTGGAATTTCTGTAAAAGTGTATATAGAAATCTTTTAGGTGGATTTTCTGAGGATGGGATTTTGCAGTATTTTGGGTGGTATTTCTGAAGCAGGGCATATAGAAGGCTTTTTTTAGTGGAATTTCTGGAAGAGGCGATATAGAAGTTTTTTTGTCTGGAATTTCTGGCAAAGTGCATATAGGTCTTTTAGCTGGAATTTCTGGAAATTGGCATATAGAAATTTTTTGTTGAAATTTCTGGAGAAGGGCATATGGAAGTTTTTTGTCTGGAATTTCTGGCAAAGTGCATATAGGTCTTTTAGCTGGAATTTCTGGAAATTGGAAGTTTTTTTGGTTGGAATTTCTAGGGTCTACAGAAGTTTCTCAGTATCTGCATGTTATTTATAGCAAAAAATAATATCTCGCTAAATTGTCATTTTTATAAATACTTCTAAAGTTTTACAAATATTTAGTGCATTTTAATTCAACTAGGCATTTCTAAAATTAGTTATGTCTGATATTGGAGCAGAAAATAATGTCTTTTGCATTATACCATATTGCAAAAATGCACAATAAATGGAATGCAATTTGAGAAATTCCTTTTGATCATCACATTTAACAAATTCATAATTAATTTTTCATAAATTTTTATTTTACATCTATACAGAAAAATGTCATGTATGCATTTATTTATACATTGATATTTACTCCGGTATTTACATGTAGAGCCATAAGATAATCTGTTCCAAGTGATTTAGGCATATAATCTGAGATATTTTATACATTGGAATTTTTGAAAACTCTCTCCTTAATACAAATCATGAAAGAGAAAAAGAAAATATTTCTGCAGAAAATCCATATTATTTCAAAGATATCTATGATTTTTTTTTTTTTTTTTTTTTTTTTTGTCGGTAGCACTGTGGGGTGCTTAAGGTGCATAAAAGCCTCCATTAATTCTGTATCTTGTTTGGTCAATGAGCAAGTTACTGATTAGCTATGAATTATGGGTGTTTCCTTTGACTTTTGGTGGCAGGATTGTTTACCCCTCCTCCTCCTCTAAATGGATGTTTAATTGCTGTGTTTATGAAATATTAATAAAAATATTTTCTGTGTTGTTTCAGACTTGATGTCACCAGTTTTAGGCCATTAAAAATGTCCTTTTTTAATATTTAATTTTTAGCTTGTTTAAAAATAAGAGAATGAACTAACAGTAGGATATTTTTATTGATTACAAACTTTAACAGATTTCAGTAATAATAATAATATTCTCATCAAGGAAAGCAGTAGAGTAACCAAATAAAATTGGAGATTTTGTAAAACTGCTTCTTTTTTATGCATTATGAAAAACCAGTGTAATATTTTACTCAATCAGAACTTGGATTTTTTTCTACTATCTGAGATAGACTTTTTCTTTAAAAAGAAATAACAAAAAAAAAAGATTATATTCAAATTTTACCTCAGGCTAGATAAGAAGAAAAATTACATTTGAATATGTTGGAGCAAATAGTTTGGTATTAGAATTCTGGTCACCATTGGAAGAAGAAATGGGGTTTCACTCTTTGTTGGTACAATAGACCATATAAATAAATATAAAAGTTTGTATAAATGTATATAGAGTGATATATGCTAACATAATATTTGTCAAAAAGAACTGTATTATTTATGTGTAGATTAGCACTGTGGCCTTGTATGAGTATCTCTTTGCACTCTGACTCTGATCAAATTGTCAGTCTCTGGCACTTCTTCCCTTTGTATTTAATCATTTCACTCCAAACAAGGTAATAAAGTCACTAAGATGCAAGCAGTTACTGAGTGTGATAATATGATAAAAAGAAATCATTATTAAGGAGAGAGAACAATAAAAGAACAGAAATTATGAAGATAGAAAATAATGGTTGACATTGCAGCTAAACTTTTCAAGATCAGAGTTGAAAGTAATGACTTTTCAACTCTGATCTTGAAAAGTTTAGCTGGGGTATTGTAGAGAATGTGTGATATATATATATATATATATATATATATATATATATATATATATATTGTCATCCACAGACAGACTGTTCTGCTGTATCACAGATCATCAGTGTGGCTAGGTGTTCATTGGAGATTCTACTGTCAGTTGGAGATTCTACCCCTAAGCTGTTGGTGCACGGCAGGGATGACACACACACACACAATATGCTTTAAATATGTGAAAGTGCTTGTAAATGTACCTATATATGTCTGTCTCTCTCTCTCTCTCTCTCTCACACACACAAACACATATAAATATATCTATAAAAGTAATTAAATAACTGTTGTGGAGTAAATAAGACATCCACTGTAACACAACTGAACTAGGCAAGATGTCTTAAATAATAAACTCAAAGTGAATTAGTAGAAGTCCTTTTGGAGTCAGTTAAAAAGAATTCTAATGACCTAAGCAAGACATAATATTATAACCACTACGAGTGATTTATAACGGTGGTGACGAGGGATAAAAACTCATACAGAATAGGAAAAGTACTTTTTTGCTTCAGCACAGATGATAACAGTAACAATGAGAAATTAGAACCACGTTGGTTTAATTTTTTCTTTCATGTGTGTAAAAAAGGAAAAAAAAGAAGTGGTAAAAAACAGATATTCTTTAAATATGGAAGAATTATTAGCCCAAGTTGTAAAAATACAATACCAGCAACAATTGTTGGAACTCCAGAAACAACAAAATTTAATTGAAATAATAAACGTAAAATACCCCAAGTTCTTTCATTCCTGATGTGGTGGCAAATGCCATAACTGAATTTACATATAATTCAGACGATGAAAGTACCTTTTCTGCTTATTTTAGAATACACAAGCAAATTTTCAGAAAAGAATGCAGCAGCTGGGAAGACAAAAAAAAAAAGACTTTTGTTGAGAAAGTTAGCACTGGTAGAACATGAAAAATACTGTAATTTTGT
Source organism: Acanthosepion pharaonis (assembly GCA_903632075.3). Taxonomy (NCBI): domain Eukaryota; kingdom Metazoa; phylum Mollusca; class Cephalopoda; order Sepiida; family Sepiidae; genus Acanthosepion; species Acanthosepion pharaonis. Next base: position 519,202 of record CAHIKZ030003108.1, on the reverse strand, counting down.
CCAACCAAAAAAAAAAAGGAGAAATTTGCTTTGAAGAAACAGTAAATATTCTGACTAAAATTTTTAGCGAGAAAAATTTGTTATTCAATACTTGTTGGTAGTGTATGAATTTGATAAAAAAAGAAGACAAAGATTTTGTCACATATACTGGAATCATTACAAGAAGCATGAAAGATTCAAATTGAATGAACTGAATCTGGATATGTTTAAAGGAATAATTTTCATCTAAGTGTTAACAGCAAAAAGGATGCAGAAATACAATTCTAATGAAAGTTGAACAGAATCATGAACTAACATTCCAAGAAATATCAGACAAGTGTCAGAGAATCTTAAATCTTCAATTCTGTTAATATGCAGAGAGCACTACTGAACAATTTCCTTAAAAAAGGCGTAAAGTGGAACTAGACTGATAAGTGTCAGTAAGCATTTGAAGAAATCAAGAAATTATTAATGCCAGAGTTATCACTTGTGCACTACAAGCCAAAAGAGGAAATCCTATTAGTTTCAGATGCTAGTGACTATCTCAGTAATTCTACATAAATATGATGATGGTAACATGAAAGCCATCACACATGCTTTCGTTTGCTACTACCGACAGAAAAAAAAAAAACTACAGCCAAATCAAAAAAGAGGCATTAGCAATATTTGCAGTGAAAAAATTGCACAAATTTATACATGGGAGAAAATTTTGGTTACAGACGGACCATTGACCTCTGTTATCAATTTATAGTTTGAAAAAAGAAATTCCTACACATACTGCAAATAGATTACAATGCTGGGGTACCATCTTATTAAATTACGATTTCACAATGGAATACCAACTGTCCCCAAAATTAGGACATGTTGATGGTTTCTCAAGATTGTTACCAAAAAATACTGAACCATTTGAGGACACTGTTATTGCAGCATTAAAAAGTGAAATAGAAATTAAAAATATATTATGCAATGTAGTACACAAACTACCAGTTACCCTGGAAGAAATAAAAGTAAAAGCAGAACAAAACATGTTTATTTTGAAACTAAAAAATGACTAAAAGTAACGAAGATAGACAATTTTTAGAATGCAATCTAAACTTGAACGCTTAATTGCTATGTGACAGAATACTGATATTTGCACAAAGAGTAGTAATATTTATCATGGTACAAAAGCAGATATTAGATGAATCTCATAGTGGACATCTGCAAATTTCAAGGAGGTAATCTTTTATGAGAAGCTATTCACCATGGACCAATATGGATCAAGACATTGAAAAATTAGTAAAAGCCTTCAGAGTTTGTGCTCTGGCAGCAAAGTTACCTACCATGAAATAACAACATTATCTTGTGGTAGTGGATACCTTTACTGAGTGACCTGAAAGTTGTAATTGCAAAAGACCAACTTCCATTCTTACAGTGAATTTTAACATGAATCGTTTGCAAGATATGGCATTCTGGATGCCACAATCTAGAATTAGAGTACACAATTCACTGCTTAGAAATTTAAAGAATTTTGTAAAATGTTCTTGATGGAACATATTACTATGCCCTTTTATCACTCAAGGTCAAACGGACAAGCTGAACTGTTTGTGGGTACTATTTTAAGAGCTTTGAAAACAGCACATAATGAAAAAATGAGTGAAGATGCACTGCAAAAATTCTTGTGTATACACCGAGTCCCAATACACTGACAGGCATGTCACCAGCAGAATTGATGTTCACAAGAAAAATTAAATCGGCGTTCGACAATTTGTAACCAAAAAAGAATGAGAATGGATAACAAAAAAAGACACAAAATTTTTCAAAATTGGTGAAAAATTGTTTTTAGAGATTAGAAAAATGGAAAAAAATGTGGGAAGACGGTATTATAAGGTCATGCACTGGAAAAATGATATGTATGGTGAAAGGAAAAAAAATGAAACCAAAAGTGAGAAACCAATAAAACTCCTTGTCACATCAAAGATGAACTGAAGGCAAGGATTATGGCAATATTCAGCAACTTAAATAAGGAGACCGTCCAGAAGAGTTGCAGGAGATTCTGAAGTATCTGGAGGCTATAGTTGAAGGCAATGGCGATTTTATTGAATAAATGTACTCTTTATTATTTCAAGATATTTGTGTAATTTTAGTAAATATATCTGTTAAAATTAGATGTCAGTGTTATTTTCATTCTTGCATAATTTAGATGACAATTCATCCATCTCACCCTGTATATATATTTGCGTATTAGTGTAGCAATCCTTCTTGAATATATGTTTAGTCGAACCAGGCTGACAAGATTATTTATTATGTTTTTCTTGTATATGTACAAGTGTCTTTTTTCTGCAGTTAATGAATGTAAAAATTATCTAAAGTTTCTTTGTTTGAAGTTCTTTTGACTAAACTGTGAGTAGTTTTCAAGGATTATTTTTTGTTATACTGCTAAAAAAATGGCATGTAAATGCTGTTGTGACAGTAGACATATTCTTAATTTCCAAAAACAACCAGTACATTGAAACCATTTTTATAATTAATGTTATTAAGGAGTGGTTTCTAATTTTTTTATAATAAGGGCTTCCATTACTTTTAAATGCTTTTTATAATGGGATATATGTATTCTGGTTCTCAATAAATATATCAAATACTTATGGTTTAACAATAAACATAGTCATAAACTTTATATTGGTAATACATCCAGTAACATATATTACCAAAGTCAAATGCACCACAATTAAAGACAAAACAGCAATAAAAAAACATAGTACTTGTCGATAAAAAAAAATACATCAGAGTTATTATTTACTATAAAAAATTCAAAACTTGCAAAGTTCTTAAAAATAATATACCCAAACTCCCACCCCTTATATAAGACCAATGTTGTGTATTAATACACTTACCCACTTGGAGAATATTTCTTTGTAAAAAAAAAATAAACACAAAACATCTTTAATAGGATATACCACACTCTCATGGTGACTCACCTGCCACCTATCAGACAATAGTGCTATCAGACAACATAGTAATAAGCAACATAAGGATCACAGTAGAGATAGCTACTCAAAAACAATACCAAAATACTAGCAAAATCAAATAGTAAAAACAGACGTATGATCATCGAAGCAATACTCACACGATGAAAACAAACATCTATAAATAAATAGAGTTATAATTTACAAGCCTACATCCTCAAATATTTATAAAAAGAAAACACATACACACATCACACATTGCTTATGCCACAACACACACTAGTTCCACAAAACACCATTTAGTCTCTACCTACCCTGATGATGACTTAAGAAAATTGAAAGCTTGGACATATTTCTTTTGAAATGAATTTGGGAAAAGTTTTGATGGAATTTTCTGATTATCTGAGAAGTATTATTCACACTTTTATCCAAAAAAGCTGCATTCTTAAGACTAGATACCTGTCTATACTACTGAAAGTGATAATACTTTATTAAATATAGACTTTCTCCAGAATTAAATAATTAACAGCATACCAGTTGTTATGAACACAACATGACTGACATATGCTTGTACTTTTTTAATTCCTGGGTGAGGTCCTGGTATTTCTCCATTTATTTTTTTTAACTCTTCATCCTGCTGTGGCACAATTTTATCTATGACTTGGAAGATTTTCTATTCTTTCTTCACAACACCTTTTCTTTTCAGTGTGGTGGGGATGGTTTATCAGGAAATCAAGGTCCCAGTGTATCTTTTTAGTTTCTTGGACAGACTCTGATTTGGGTTCATAACATTTGTTCTACATACTAACCTAAGTTGTTTGTGCAATTCCTGGTACATGATACTTATTCATGACTCTGCACAGGTTCAAAATCAACAAGCAGTATGGTTTAACATGGAGCATCACATTTATACACGTTGACGGAAAAGAAGAACTGCCTCATTCCTTCAGCCTACCTTTTTGGCTTCTCGCAGACATCAGGCAATGCTCCTTTCTATCTTTGCATAATGGGGAAGTATTGCCTGGGGAAACAGCTCCCCTTAAACAATATACATTTTAGTATGACAGGAAATCCTATCAGTCTGCTTACTCTGTCATATTTGCTTGTTGATTCTCTATCTAAGTTCAGTGTATTACTATTTACAGTCTTTCTGTACATATATTCAGCACAAATGTAACATATCCTATTCCAGTGTTTTGATTATTTTTACAATGACAAATCTGGTACTGATGTATTTGTTTTTTTAGACAGCGACTACTACTTGTACTACTGTTACTACTACTACTACTACTATTAAGTGAGAGAACAATACAAAGTGATATAAGGATACAAATCTACAAAGCCAGATTTTCTTTGATCTTCACCTAATACAATTTTTCAAGAGCCACTCATGGTAGAGGCTTACTGAATGAGTTGTGTAATATGAACATAAGAGGAAGAAGTAAATAGTGAAGATTAGAGGATAGGTAACGATTAACTTAACATGAAGAGGTTAAGATTGTTGCGCTTAGGTAAGCAGCCACACACTTGTCTGTTCCATGAAGTATTGAGACCCACTCTGACAAGTGTATACCAGGGACAGGCATAACAGCCAAATATGACAATATGCTGTCAGGTTTTCATAAACCTGGAGCCAAGTTAAAGATATCTTCAGATCAGGTAACCCAGTCCGCTCAAATGGTCTTCGATTGAGGATGTTCCAAATGATCTTAATGTGACTTCCAAGTCACCTTAGCTGCCTTATCATTCAAACTTAAAAATCAATATCAAACAAATATTTATTATTAATATTATTATTATTATTAAACAAATGTTTATTAGTATTATTATTTTTAAACAAATGTTTATTTTATTATTATTATTATTATTAAGCAAATAAATGTTGTTATTATTTTAATTAAACAAATGTTTATTATTATTATTATTATTATTAAGCAAATAAATGTTTTTATTATTATTAAACAAATGTTTATTTTATTATTATTATTGAGCAAATAAATGTTGTTATTATTTGCCCTTTCTCATCTGTTGTTTCCTATTCCCCAAGATATAGCATTTTCAGTTGGTACTTTTGTTGGTGAGCTTTTTGGTTCCTCTTCAGAGACAGGAACCTCTGTGCTTATCCTGTCGTCTTTTCTATCACCCCCAACACAACAATCCACTACTTAATTCCATCCTCAAACTGAGTCTCAAGGAAGGAAAACTTACCCCCATCACCAAAGTGGGACGTCATTCTAATCTTTTACATAAGTTTTTTTTTTTTAATTGGTTATTTATTTATTTATTGTACCTATCAACCTGCCTTAAGTAATCCCTTACCCACCAACATAGCTACCATTAACAGCAGCCCTGGCTTGCACATTTTCTTTTAATAACCTTCTCCATTTTCTTTTTTAAATAACTTCTCTTCCTTCCTGGTTTGCTATTTTTTTTCTTCTTTTTCTTTGTCTTCTCTAAGTTTTTTTTTTTTTCTTATCTATGTTTTTTGCATTTTTTTTCCTCATCTCATCCGTTTTATTTTTTTCTTTCTTTATCTCTTGTTTCTGCTTTTATTCTCTACTGGTGCTTTTTCCTCTTCATCTCAACTCAGCTTTATGGTTTCTTTTACTTTTTCTTTCTTTCTTTCTTTGCCTCGCCTGCTTCCTGCTCCATTTTGTTTTGTTTTTTTATAAATACTTTTACCTTCTTCATTTCTCTTGTTTTTTTCTTTGCTTTCTTCATTTTTTTTCTTTCTTTTATCCTCTTGCCACTTTTTCTTCCTCACTTATAGTTATTCTTCTTTTCGTCCTCGGCTTCATTTTCTTTTTCTTCACCATTACTCTATTTTTCTTCCATTCTTTTTTTGCTCTTTATCTCTCTTCAACTTCAACTGTTCAGTTACTTTGTTTTTCCTTTTCTCTTCTGTTTGTCATCTGATTTCTTTTTTCTTATCCCTTTGTCAGTCAGTTTTTTTGTTGACCTCCATATTGAACCTTTTCTGTTTTTCAGATTAATCTTCTTTTTTTTTTTTTAAATTGTTTTCGTCTTTTTTTTCTCTGATTTTTTTCTTTTTGTTCTAGGCTTATATTTCTATGGTGTTTTATTTATAATTTTTGAAACCAAAACTAACCTATGAATAACTTTTGGCTCTTACTTCTGTCTGTTTTAACCCCCGCCCCGTTTCTTTCTATACACTCTTTTTCCTTTTTAAATCACCCTTCTCTTTCCTAATTCTTTATTTTCCTTTTCTCTATTTTCTTTACTTCTCTTTCGTCATTAAACATTTTTCTTTCTTCCTTGAAGTTATTTAAATTTTTTTATGTTCTTTCTTTTCTCTTTGCCTTTTCTTTCTTTCATTCATTCATTAATTCATTCAACTGTATTATTCAATTCTCTTAATCAGGGTTTGCATTTAAAGCAATGCCGTAATTCAAAATACAGTTTAACCCGGATATAAGAGACCCTGATATAAGAGAAACCCGGATATAAGAGAGATTTTCTCTGGTCCCAAAGTGTTCCCATACTTACCTAAACAAAATAGACCAAACCCAGATATAAGAGAAACCCGGATATAAGAGACTTCTTCTCCGGTCCCAACAACTCTCTTATATCCGGGTTACACTGTATCTGAATTTTTCTTCTCCATCCATGTTGTTGCCATCATAGTAGCAATAATAATTATAAGATTGACCATCATGTCTGGGTATTCTCACCGAGCTCCAAATGAATTTAAATACAGTGTAACCCGGATATAAGAGAGTTGTCGGGACCGGAGAAGAAGTCTCTTATATCAGGGTTTCTCTTATATCCGGGTTTGGTCTATTTTATATACATTAACACAGGCTCTAATTTGGGACCAGAGAAAATCTCTTTTATATCTGGGTTTCTCTTATATCCGGGTTTCTCTTGTATCCGGGTCTCTTATATCCGGGTTACACTGTATCAACAAAATGGAGTAGGGGATCATTGTAAGATATGCAAATATAACTTTTGCCATGCTGAAAATTGGTATGAATACAAACCATTATCAGTGTTTGAAAGAGAACATGTTACAGTGCTCTGGGACTTTACCATACATACCAAACACACAACACAAGCCATTATACCAGATATAATAATAAAAGACTTCAGAAGTACTTATCTCATAGACATGGTCATCCCACCTGATAAAAACAGCTCAAGAAGAGAATTTGACAAACTTTCTAAAAATATAAAAGAGATGGAGATTACTAGAATAGGGAATTTGTTAATTTGTCCCTGCCACACACACCGGACGATAATCACAGGTGGCTTGATAGTTGAGAGGTTCTTTCTCTTTCCCCTTTGATTTTAAGAGCATCAACACATGTCTCTTTTCACTCCGATAGACATGAGGCATGTAAGTATTTCAGAGACAAACTGAAGATTGTATTGAACTGTTCATAAGTTCAACTTTGTTTCTTTCTTTATCCTTCTGTAACATGTATGTTAATTGTTGATTGTTTGAATTCCATGTTTTGTGTCCTCTTTCTTTTTTTTTCTTTTTTTACTCGGACTTAGATGAGTCTGTCAAATATGGTTTGTGTGACAAATGTACCAGGAGGCATAAAATGATAATACTTTCCATTCCTGCACCAAATTTAAGCACAACTCAACTACTATGGCAATAATAATAGGAGCACTAGCAGACCAATACTGACTCATATACATGAATAAAATCACAGGAAACTCCTCACTATCTGATATTTAAAAGATTTTGGTTCTTAGACCCATTCACACACTCAGAAAACTTTCTCAATATAACATGCTGAATGACTGTATAAGAAAAACCTTTGTTTAGCTTAGCTGAAAAAAATACTGGTAAAGGATTGTATCAAAGAGCAAATGAAGAAAACTGGCTATAATAATAAAAAAAAAACATGAGGAAATGGCTAGTTTGAAATTCTGGAATAAGGAGTTACCATGATTTACACTATTTATATTCAGACTATTGTCCTCATCTTTGTTGTTGTTATGACAATGTTTCGGCCATTGTGCCTTTTGTCCTTCCTCAGGTGTATATTGATCTGCGTAAACTACAGGGAATTCTGAACTCTGGGTAACATTCAGGGAATTCGGAATTCCCTGTAGGTTACGCAAATTGATATATATCTGACAAAGCCAAAGGACACAACAACTGAAATGTGATAACTACAACAAAGATGAGGAAAATAATCTGAATATAAATACTATTTTTTGTTGTTGATTTTTCACTCTTTCCTTTTAATGTGTTTTTTTTTTTTTTTTCCTTCCATTGGCATTTTATTCTTTATTTCTAGTTATTAACCATTTTAGTCAATATCACACCAATGGTGATAAAAAATATCTCTGGAGAAAATCTCATAAAAGGTATTCAGCCTTACCGTTTACAGTGCTTCTGTTTTTTTATTGATTTGTTTAAAATATTTTTATGCGAAATAAATCAAACGACTTTAAAAAATAAATGTAACCATTAATTATTCCACCGGTCATTTGAGAAAATCTTTTGACAAATATATGGCTAGATGTGTCCTCATTTCAATCATTGTAAAAACAAAGAAAAAATACCTTTTCTTATTGTATATCTATAAATTTGGTTTTGTTGCAAACAGAATGAAATATATTTAGTCTAATAAAAAAAAAGTACTGTATATACTTGAGTATAAACCTACTTCATGTGTAGTAGGACCCCTGAATGTTTTTGGGGAAAAGCTGATTTTTTCATATAGCTCGTGTATAATTCAACCCTTGTAAGCCATAAAAGTAGGCCTACCATAATCAAATATTATAGTACTGGGCATCATCCTGGATGCCCAGTACTGTATATACTATATATACCCAGTACTGTATATACTATATATATACCCAGTATTGTATATACTATATATATACCCAGTATTGTATATACTATATATATACCCAGTATATGTACCCAGTACTGTATATACTATATATACCCAGTATATGTACCCAGTACTGTATATACTATATGTACCCAGTACTGTATATACTATATATATCCAGTATTGTAATACTATATTATCATATAGCAAATAAATGGTCTTCATTCTTTTTTGTATAAAGCTACCTAAAAATGTTGAGAAAAAACATCTACCATAAAATATCTGATACAAAGATTTAGATACCATATTTTCTTTTTTGTTCATACCTGACTACAGTAGCTCCTTTACCCTGAGCCTGTCTTCTACATAGGATAAGTTTCTTCCCTTTTGTCACTACATGAAGGGCAAAACTTCATCTCCTATGTATGACACTTTAAAAAAAATTCAACAAATACCTTATATAAATGAAAAATTAATAGATTTCTTCCTATCTCCAATTTGCCTTCATTTTAATTTTGCAAGTGTTTACATTGCTGAGGTAGTTTCTTTCCAATGATAACCATTCACCAACCACCAAAAAAATATGCATGATTTTTAACCTCTTCGAAAAATTACCTGTGTATAGCACAATCCCCTATTTTTTGTGTTAAAAACTGATCATAAAAACTCACACTAGACTCGAGTATATACAGTAATTAATAATCATAATGACTGTAATCAAGACCTTGCTTGTGAGATGCAGAAAATGTGGAATATGAAAAATAGTGAAAGAGTAGAAAATTTTCTAAAATCTTTGAGGGAACAAAATGGAATCTGGTGTAATGATATTTGTGACAGAATGATAGTCAAAATGGTAAGCTATTATTTTCAACTTTGTTTTCTATTCGATGTAGCTTTGTACCAAAAATCACTTTACCAAGCTGATGACTTGCAAAGTTAAAGGATCCTAAGTTAGATTTGTGATTGTTGCAGTTCAGTGTGACATTGTTAGAAAAAAATTAGTGTATAAGATGCATTTTGCTGTGAAATTCAGAAAAGAACAATAAGTGTTTGATAGTTTCTTTGATAACTTTGAGAACTTCTTATACAAAATGTGAAATTATAACTCTTTTCTATCTACAATAATTTTAAAATTAGGTCCCATCAGGAGTTAGGCGATCATAGCTCTCCACAGATTCCTTTTCTCTTTTTAGCTGTGTCTTAGGAAAGATAATGAAGTTGCTATCTTCAGGGTTTAGAGTTCCGAGTTGTCTTTCTTTTAGACTGGTTGCCACTCAAAAACTATAGATTTCAGTCTGTTCTACTATTTAACTCATAGCTGGTGGGAGGAATGATGGGTTCAAGCCTTTCCAAAGCAAAGCTGGAATTTGAACTTTGCTCATTGATTCCAATTTCTGTCTAATGATGGTTTACGTTATCAACACATACTGGATGTTTAAGGGTCATGACCAATATCTGTACATGAGAAGGTTGGTGTTTGAATACCTCCACTGTATCACAGTTCCCCACCCCCCAAAAAATAAGTATTTATTTTAGGACTGATCAAAAAAGCTGTAGTTTACTAATTGTGTCCTATTTTAATGATCAGATAAAATAATTAATAACTCTTTTATGGTGTTGAGCATGATATAGTATGTTTTAAATACACTGTCCATTCAGAATGCAGCCGATTTTGGCTCTCCACACATTCTTTTTCTTTATTATCTGTGAATTGTCATGACTTTCATGTAAAAGAATTCAGCATCCTTCTCCTAGACTGATTGCTACTCAGGACTAGAAAGCCTAGTTTACACTGCTGTTTTACCCATAGTTGGTGGGAGAAAAAAAAAGAAAGTGAGAAATTTCAATCTACTCTTTTCTTTCCGGGGATATAAGAAGTTTATTATACATTAAAAATATGAAGATCCTACAGAAGGATTCTGAGAATACTCTGGACATGATGTTGATTATGATGACAAAGATATTCTTTTGACACAATATTATGACTTGTTACTTATTGTGGCATTTATGTTGCTTAACTAGTTGAGTGCATGCCCTAACACAGAATATAATATAAATATGTCATGAAACAAATCATATTCATTAGTTACATTATTCGGACTATTGTCCTCATCTTTGTCGCCATATTTATTACAATGTTTCGGCCATTGTATGCTTCGGCCTTCTTCAGGTGGTTGGAATGTTGAACTGAACCCTTTATTTCACTCACTGGGGTAGACTGTTCTAGTTCCATGTGCCATGTTTGATGGATGTCAGTTATCAGTTATCTCCTGTTAATTTCCCTCTGAAAGTTCTCCACTTTCAAAATTGTCCAAATTCTCTAACAGCATGAGAAAATTGTCTATCCCACAAAATATTTAATATCTAAAAAGCACTAAACTAATTGAGTTTCTTTTTCCCACGTTTTCAGATAAGACATTTAGCCATCTTGATACCATTTGTCATCAGAATCACTAAAAAATTCCCTTTGAGTTATTCAGCTAGAAAGAGAACAGGTTAAAATCATCTTGTTTCAGCTCCGCTATGTCTTCCCAACTGGGCAATGGTAAGAGGAAAAAGATCATTCAGGCCTTCAGTAATGGTACCAACATTCATACTTTGGCTTTCATCTTCAAAGTCCATTCAAGAACCATCAAGAGAATAAGTTTATAAAAGAAGGAACATTCCCAAGGAAAATTGGTCACAACAGGAAGAGGGATCTTCATTTCAACTTAGCACTAAATGCATTCTTATCATTCAAAGTAAAGTCTAATTGTGTTATAAAAACCTTGAAGAATTCCAGTAAGATATCTTTAATCATTTCTAAGATAAAATGCACATTTTAGATTTATGCCACATTTTCTATCATCTGATATAACAGCTTGTTAAATGTCTGTACTTGATTCTGACGACTTTTGTGCCATGTATGACATCTAAGAATCTGGATGTAAGAATGTGACTTGAATTTTCAAACCAAAACATTAACCTAAAAACTTGAGTTAAGTCCTTGAATAGCCTTGTCAGATTGAGATTTTCATATGGATGTCATACATGGTGCCAAACCCATTCAGAAATATCTAAACTGTCAACTATGTACAGCCATTTTCTAATATCAATGGTTAAAAAATGGGTTTGAGCAAGTGAAGGCTGTTGATCTTGGCAAAGACTATCTTTCTCTAAATGTTGTGAACTCATGCTACAGAATCACAAACTAAGAACTGTACCAAATAACAGAAACCACATCACTTGAGGACTATAAATAGCAACAACAACAACACAGATGTAACTGGAATAGAAAATAAGACATAATCAAGATGTTGACATTCCACAATACTTCAAATAAAAGGCTAGGAAGGAAACCCCCATCATTACTGGAAAGATCAATAACAGCTAGTGGACTTGAGAAACCTGTTTTCCTGTAAAACTGTTTTAAGAGAAAGATTTTATAAATGTCAATCGACAGTAGTACTGATGCTCGATAAATGCATGCCCAATATTTACATATAAAGAAATGGATAATATTACGATTACCATTTCGTATCTGTGCTTCTTGATAAATAAAATATACAGATGAAATTCCTTTTAGTTTTATGATATAAGCAAATTCCAAAATTGTCATCATATGTATTCATGTGGAAGCAGATATAAAAAGTAAGTTGATTATTTAATATTTATTTTTATCTGGTTTCCGAACAGTTGTGAGGTCAATCCCTGGACCTGGCTATGCTGAAAAGTCACATAATGTGGTTTTTTAGAGGAAACAGTCAAGTGAATAAGGCTGGTAAATATGAACTGGAATTAAATTTTGTAGATGCAAATTATTAACTTCTGAGACATGCCTATCAAGTTAAAAGGATTTATTTTTTATCATTTCATTCCAAGCAAGGTGATAAAGCCACTAGGGTGCAAAGGGGGTTACTAAGTGTGAAAGAAACTGAGAAAAAAACATTATTAAGGAAAGAGGACAGTAAAAGAACAAGAATTAAGAAAACAGATGACGATTGACATTGCATTTAGATTTTTGACGATCAAAGTTGATTGAAAAGCAAGAAACCAGAAGAGAGTTCCACAAGCGAGAAGTGCAAGAGAATAATTTTTTTGGATTTTAGTCTGTCAGAGATGAATTAAAAATCAGGTTAAAGGAGTCATGAAGATAAATAATTTCATCTTTTTATCTGATTTCACCTTCAGTTAAAATGAATTGTGGAATGAACATTGTTCTTTTGGATAAAATATTTAAAAATTTTTGTTAGAATTATTAAGATGAGAAATTATCATTTTTATATCTTTACTGTTCAGACCAGCATATTCATCTTAGTTGTGATACAATGTTTCGGCCATTGTACCCTTCAGTCTTCTTCAGATGCCTGCCTTATTACATCCTTTGCAGAGCAGCATGCACATCTTGATTGTTATTCTCACAATGTTTCAGCCATTGTACCCTTTAGTCTTCTTCAGGTGTCTGCCTTATTACATCCTTTGCAGAGCAGCATGCACATCTTGGTTGTTATTCTCACAATGTTTCGGCCATTCTACCAGCCAAGTTTCTTCAGGTGCTTATCTTTGTACTTCATCCAGGAGACCCATATACTTGTGGATTAAAACACATCTAGTTTCCAAGCAGTTGTGAGTTCAATCCCTGAACTAGAAAGTCACTTTGGTTTTGTAGAGGAAATGGACAAACAATAGAAAAGTGAATAAGACAGGTGAATATACACTGTGATGAACTTTTCCCTAAGCATGTAACCCAGAAAAAGAGCAATCTACCATTGTGGATGGAATAAAGCGTTTTGTTTGAAATTTCAAGAAGACAGACACTTGAAGAAGGCTGGAAGGTACAAAGGTTTGAAACGTTATGTGTATAACAACCAAGATGAACATGCTGGTCTGAATAGTAAAGAATATCAGACAGACACCTGAAGAAGGCTAATGGGTACAATGGCCGAAAAGTCCTGAGTATAACATCCAAGATGAACATGGTGGTTGAAATAGCAGAGGAAATAATAACACATCTGAAGAAGGCTAAAAAGTACAATGCCTGAAACATTGTGAGTAAAACGGCCAATCTGAGGAAACTGGTTTGAGCAAATGATAATTCTTTTTAATTTTTCTGTAGTTCACTCAATACAAGGCCCAAGGGTCACTCAAGGTAGCATGCTTGTCTGAATAGCAAAGGATATAATAAGACAGACACCTGAAGTAGGCTATAGGATACAATTGTTGAAACATTGTGAGTATAACAGCCAAGATGAACATGCTTGTCTGAATAGTAAAGGATATAAGACAGACACCTGAAGAAGGCTAATGGGTACAATGGCCGAAAAGTTCTGGTCTGAATAGCAAAGGATGTAATAAAATATTTCTTTTCTGCTAATAATTAGAGACAAAGTCAGAGGAAAACGTTCATGATTTCCCTTTAAACGTTATTTCAGAGAAAAGGGCTGTTCTTTTGAACACTGTCAAAAATATGTGTAAAATCTTGGTACCCAAACTATATGAATAAGTAGGTATACCTAGGCGAAAAGTAATAAATATCTCGTCACTGCCATCAAAATCACTGGGGTCACCTCCACAGCCTTGATGAGCAAAATGGCCGCCAAGTACACCTGCGTAAACAGGAAGTCTCCTTGTAATGAGATGAAACATCTGACAAAGAAAATGCCGTCACTTGATGATAGATATTGTGGTGGTGAGGTAGATATGATGATAAGTAAACGGATGGAGATAGATATGAGCTAACAAAACTGAAAAATATATATATATATATATATATATATATATATATATATGTGTGTGTGTGTGTGTGTGTCTGTATGTGTGTAACCTATGAGAGAGAGATAGAGATAGTAAGAAGACTGGTAAAATATAAATAGGCAGACAAAGATAAGGAAACTGATAATTAAAGTTGTACAGATAGATGTTTTGAGCATGTAAGTATATATTAAATATTTTACAAGTATAGGGAAGTATTCATTGCTAGAAGAGAGGAGTATCTACTTTAAGAACCTGCATTCAGAAACTTTTGTTTTGATACCTTATGTCGACAAGAAAGGCATTGTAAGTGAATAAATAGAAAACTTAAGACCAATTGAATAGACTCAGTATTTTTTGAGTGATTGATTATTATTCATAATCACAGTAAAGTAAATAAACTATCAATAATTCTGTTAAAATTGAAATTTAAAAAATTTAAAACTATGATTTATTTACAATTTTGCAACATTGTTTTTGTATATGAGGGTATCTGTTTTGATTTTTGCAGATTATTCAAAAATATTCATAAAAATTGACTTTTGTTTGATATAAAGTCAATATAGTTTTCATTACTGCCAACTCACTTGAGAAAAGGTAATATCAGCATATTCATTCTTCTTTTAGATGTTTCATTTAATATCACAGACAAATCACATTCAATGCAACACATGCACACATGCAGTGGACTCTCCCATCATATTTGACGTATGAGAGTCAAGCAGCTCAGTTCCTAGGAACAGACAACCCAGACATCAGAACATATCATCTGATTATAGTGGTGTAGGCTTTATGCAGAACCAACCACACTTTTTGAAGGGTCGAATACAGAGACGTCGTGCACTACGTGTCACAAGGTCCCCAAATGACCCTTCACAGATTTTGAATTCAGAGTTGTCCTTCTCCTAGACCAGTTGCCATCCAAGGCTATAGAACCCAGTCTGTCTTACTATTTACCAATAGCTTGAAGGAGAAGAAGAGGGTTCATACTTTTCTCAAGGGTATTAGCATGTAAGTGAATGTAATAGATACAGCTGGAATTCAAACTCAGCTCTCCGATTCCTCAATCTGAGCCGCTATCCACTACTCCACTGTATATATGTATACACACACACACACACACACACATATATATATATATAAAATTAGAAGATCATCAATTCTGCTATCTTGGTTTCAACCTTTTGGTAATTTTAATAAATAAAACTGAATATACTAAATTGTAGGAAAAACTAAGAAAAGCAGAATATTACTAACATGGCTTTCAAAAGAAAGAAACCAACAAAATAAAACAAGATAGTTTATAAAAAAAAATATATGAATAAAAATGTATGTGCAAAATATTTGCCAAAAAAAAGTTACAAAAATCACCAAAATGAAGCCAGACAGTTAAAAAAAGTTAATGATTTACAAAAAAAAAAAAAAAGATTTTCTAAACAACTGAGTTTTAACTCATATACAAATGTCTTTTCCACACTTTTCTAAACCTGTGAAAGTTTCTCTCATATTTGAGAACACCTCTTCCAAAGACCTGAATATTTTGTCAAAAGAGCCCAGAGAACAAATTTCACCTGAGATAGGTCATCATTTCAAAGTATTTTCCTTGCCAAAAAATTTGATTTACACAAAGTGTTTTCTATAACAAAGTAAGTAAAATTTCTTTGTTGTGAAGGACAAAATATTTTTCATGTACTGTTGTTTTCTAAAATAAAACATTTTTTTATTTCTAAGAACTGTTAATCTGCCTTAATAGTTTGTGGTGTATAAGGCTGATTTGTATTCAGTACAATTTGTATATTGTAAAAATATTTTTTGCCATTTTAAATAAATGTTTGTTTCTTTGCAAATGTCACTTTAAATAAGTGCCATGTGTTTTTCATTAGCACCTCTAAAAGTAAAAGTGGGGATAAGAGACTTGAAATCCACTATCCTCTTCTCTTATTCTTTCTTTTTATAGTATTACCATTCAATTTTTATGGTAAAATAAATACCTCAGAAATCTTAGCATATGAGCAATTTCAATTGTTATATTTTGAATATTACTATTACCCACCCATACAGACTGGGATAAATGAATAAGCAGGCTGAAATGGACACTTCATAAATAGATAAGTAAACTAATGTAAATTAATGCTCCTAAAAGTAGGTATTAATAGGGTAGAAAGCTAGCTAGCTAGTTATCTCTAGGTAGATAGATATGAATAGACTGATATAGATAGACTTATAAAATGAATAGACTTAGATATAGATATATATGAACAGACATAGATAGATAGGAGCACCCTGCCCACCAGTCAAGAAACCCTTCTCCTGAAAGATGTTATGTCATTTGGTCATATTTTGGGAACTGGAAAACTTCTGAACATCTCCTCAGCTCAGAGGTAGTTCAGTAGAAGGGTGGCCATTTCTGCCAAAATATAAGAAGATAAGAACAAAAAAACAATTCCTGTCGATACACATTTGAAAATGACATTGTTTTTACTTAATTTTTACCTTCCAAATTAAAAAAAAAAAAAAACAAGGACAGAAAGAACTAAATAAAGGAATGTTCTTTCCACTAATAAAGGCAGTTGGTAACCCTATGGACTTTCCAAAACTTAAACACACTGAGACTAATAGTAAAATTTTCAGCTGTTCGCATGCAAACTGGAACAGTGAAAAATATTTTTTTTGGACAAAATTAAATGAAAGATAGAAAAAAAATGAGACTGACTGAAAAAATTAAAAAAAAAGGTATGTTTTAAGAGAGAGGGGAAAATCGTGTTAAAAAGAAAGAGATGTGGAAAAAAGATCATATTAAAGACTAAAGAGAAAGTGATGGAAGACTAACAAATCGAAATAGTGAATAATGGAATTAGATCTTTATTATCAGTTGGCTTTGATCTTTTTTCCTTTTGTTTTTCACCAAGAGCCTGGATCCTTTTTTAATTCCTCATGCTTTTTATCGTCTCCCTGAGTCACTCTCTTCCGAAAAAAAAAAAAAAACTCATTTCACAGTTTAACAGACAGACGGGCAGGTAACACTTCTCAACTCAGTATCCCCCCACTTTCTCGTTTCCTTTTCTTTTTTTCTTTTTTTGATCCTTTTTTTATTGTTCTTGGTAAATGGAGAGAAGAATTTTACAGCTGAGGTGAGTGTAAAAACAACAGTCACTTTTTTATATGAAATCAGAAACCTTACTTTGTCTTTGTTTATTCTAACCCCAGCACCCTTTCTTCGTCTCTGCCATTACTCCAGCTCCTTGAGTGAGGAATTGGCTAAGTGGACAAAAGTGTGTATGTGTGTGTGTGTGTGTGTGTGTGTGTGGTGGGGGACGAATGATACTTAGAAAAAACGAAAGAAATATAGAGAAAAAGAAGAATGAATGAGATGGAAAAAATTAAATAAGAAAGAAAGAGGAAACTAAGGAAAGAAAGGGAAAAATAATAATTAATCGGATAAAGAACAAACTATAAATAAATAAATAAGAATATAAAAGGGAAGACAATGAAAGAATAATAAAAATAAATTAAAAATAGAGTCGTAGTAAAATTCAAAGTTAATAGTACCAGTCCAACGAAGATATTTTGAAGACCAAAAGAAAGGAATAGACAAAGTGTGTGAGAAAAGAAAAGAAAGTGGAAAGAAAAAAAGAAGAAAATTTAGGAAAAAGAAAAGAAGAGAGTTTAACGTTAAACTTGAAGAAAAGTTGAAATGAAAAGAAATTGTGATGACTGCCCCCCCCACCAAAAAAGGTTCAATCTTAGATAAAAAAAATAATAGAGCGAATTTAAGAAAAGAAAAAAAAAGCAAAAAGAATAATAATACAAATAATGGACAGAGAAAAAGAAAGACATTTTTAAAGAAAGCAGAAGGAAAAACGAGATAAAAAGAAAATATGGACGTAATCATGGAAAAATCATCAGTAAAGAAAGGCGAAAAGAATGATCGAATAAATTATTAATTAACAAAAAGAAAAATAAACATAAAAAACGAGAAAAGGTATGAAAAAGGAAAGAGTAAAGGTAAAAATAAAAGATTAAAAATAAAATTTAAAAAATAAGAAAAAAGATGAACAAAAAAAGAGAAGTCAAGATAACGTCATGAAAAAAAAGAAAGACGAAAAAAATAAAATAAAAAAAAGACGATGACGCAGAAGAAGAAATAGTAAGAAAAAGTAACGGGAAAGACAAAAAACAAAAACAAAAAAAACGGAAAAGTAAGAAATAAGTCAAAAAAAAAGTTGTGAAATAAAGGAAGCTGAAAAGTTCGGACAAAATAGATAAACATTTAGAGAGTAAAAGAAAAAATGTCGGGAAGGCGGAAAATGTTTTAAAAAAAAAAAAAAAAGTAAGAAAACATAGGAAAAGAGAAAAAGGTTAAAAACGAAGAAATAGTAAAGTAATAAAAATAAAGAAAGAAGTGGGTGCAGTAGAGAAGAAAGAGTCCCAAAAGTTGGTGGGGCGTACGCAAGGCTGGGACGTGTGCCTGACGGCAGATTGTGGCTATCCCAGGCTATGGGAGCATGGAACCAGAGGATGGATTTTTTTTTTTTTTTTTTGAGGGCCTGGCACGTGCCTTAGCGTTTACGTACCCCCCTATCATACACCCAGACTTGTTTTTTTTCCTTTCTTCTTCTTCTACACCTCAACCTGCAGCCTCTTGGTATTCACTCACCCACCACCCTAACTATAACTGTAGCTATTACCACTACAACTACTTACTGACTTACTTAATATTTAGACTAGAGTGACCCACCAACTCTTTCCTCTCAAATAAAATTCGCTTCTTTCCTGCTATACAGCAGGATGTTTGCCTCTTGCCTGTTCCACTCTCTTGATTCTAATATTGTTTCTCTTCATTTTCCGCTCAGCAAACTCCATCCCCATACCCCCAATCACCAAAATAAAATTTAAAAAGATCTACCCCATCTCTGTTCTATTTATCTAATAAGCATAGTTTAGTCTGGCACAAGGTCATAAATATGGCGTACTTGTAATGATAGGTAGATTTTTTTATTACTCAGTAATTAGTATTTGCAAGACTAGCTTCTTCAGGGCAAACCATTCCTATACAATTTCTGGCAGAATATTGTTTTATTTTGTTGTTATTGTTGTTTTTCAAATAACTTCTGTCTATTTTGGTTGGCATCTTCAAGACTACTAATGCAACCAGCACTGGTTCCAAGAAGAAAGAAACTGTGGGAAAATTTCAAGACACATTATCCAAACTTGCATACCATCATCATAAACAGCTACTTTTTTTCTTAAGTGCAGTAATTCAAAACAGTCATCATTATTAACATAATCATCGAGAACTCTTTTTACCTTTTATCAGCATGGCTGATGTTAACTTCCTGGAGAGCAATTCATTACATCGTTTTGGTCTCATATTTTCCACTGACATGAAGTAGAATACAGTTAGGAAAGTTGATTCACTGTGTTGTGCTAGACAGTTTTTCTTGTCAGAATCTATCTTACACATTTAGAAATCTACCATTCATCTATGCATTAAATATTGCTGCCATATCTGGTCTCATGCTCCTGCTATATATTTCAGGATTCTTAAAAAAAAAAAAATCCAAAGATAGATCTGTAATGTTATTAGTACTGATCTGGCATCTTGATTTTAGGCACTTTCCCATCACTGTAATGTCATTTCAATTTATCTTTTCTTTAAATATTTTCATGATAATTGTTCTGATGTGCTCTCTTTAGTATATCAACCACATGAATTTAAGCATATTACTGGATTGGCAAATAGGTCCCATTGTTTTACTGTTGCAATAGCAAGATGTAACCATTTTTCTATTCTAATGGTTTCTCTTCTTACACTTCTCACTTGCCACCTATGATCTTCAAAACTCTTAATGCAATATAAATCACCATCTTCTGTTTTCCTGAAACCTGTTCTTTTTATTGTCCTTTCTCCTCACTCATGTTTTCTTTGACTTTTACTCTTAGTAACCACTTGCATTTTAGTGGCTTTACCACCTTGCTTGGGGTGAAATGATCAGAAATATATATATATATATATATATATATATATATATATATGTGTGTGTGTGTGTATCACTAACTAAATTTCACAACCATGAGTTGTTTCCTGAATTACTTTTTAAATTTTCGCTTCATAAAATGTAAATATTTTACTTGAAAATATTTGAAAAAATATTTATTCTATGGATTTGTCAAAACCTAGTGAATTATATTTTGGGGATTACCCTGCCAGGACACCCACTAGTTGACATTGTTCAGGACTATAAAAGAACAGACATAATCCTTCCCCTCCTTTTTTGGCTCATTCAGAAACAGGGTGTTGTAGGTAGTAGATGTGTCTCATCTTCCCTTCTGAGGGAGACTTAGTCACCTTGCAAACCATTTACTTAATTTCAAACCAACCACGTGGACATCATACACACACACACACACAAACAATGGCTAAGTACATAAATGCTATCTTTGCTTTTTTTTTTTAACTATCTGTATATACACAAATATAAATTTCTGTTTTTTTGTCAGCTTTATGTTGTTCATGATATAAGCAAAGTTGAATAACATTGGCATCTGCTCACCTTTGTGTCCCAATGTAAACAAACCAATTTCTAAAGAAGTGATGTTTAATAAACAGAGCGTCTACTCAAATACAGGTAACCACTAAAATAATTTTTAAGTAATGAAATCTGTCAGATTAATAAATAAAAATCCATCACTTCTTTAGAAATTGCTTTGTTTACGTTGGGATACAAATCTGAGTTGATAGGAATGTTTGAAGAATCTGAGAAAGAGGTGCATTTATAAGGCACGCACGCACACACACACACATATATATATATATATATATATATATATATATATATATATATATCATATTTTTAAATAAATAATTATATATATATATATATAAGCAAATATATGGATATAGATCCGACAGTATGAAGAAAAATATACTGAAAAAAACAAACAAAAATCCTAATATGCGATTATGCTGTTTTAATGTTTAATGTCACCGTCGGACGTTTCGGTCTAATAGACCATCTTCAGGACATATTCATAAAACATAATTAACATAGACCATATACAATTCAACATGAAAAAGACGATGGACATAAAACCAATACTAATCCAAACAGATAACTGAAATCTTTTATAAGATCAGCGTTCTGTTTAAATATGATCACGTCGTCGTCACGTGGGCGATGTTGTGAAAACGTATTCCTAAAATTTGAGTATTTTGAATGAAAAACGAAAAGACAACATCGCCCACGTGATAACACGATCATATTTAAACAGAATGCTCATCTTATAAAAGATTTCAGTTATCTGTTTGGATTGGTATTGCTTTTATGTCCATCGTCTTTTTCATGTTGAATTGTATATGGTCTATGTTAATTATGTTTTATGAATATGTCCTGAAGATGGTCTATTAGACCGAAACGTCCGACGGTGACATTAAACATTAAAACAGCATAATCGCATATTAGGATTTTTGTTGGTTTTTTCAGTATATTTTTCTTCATATATATATATATATATATATATATATATATATATATATAGACAAAAGGAAAACTTATTTTAGCCAATATCTTTCATCCTCTCAGGGATTTTATCAAGGCAAATGTAAGGATTTTATTTTGTAATAAGTATTTATATACAAGAGTAAAAATATTATTTGTTTTTTAAAATTTTTTGGTATAGGAGTGCTTATGAAAAGCCAATAACATTTTTGCTCTTGTATATAAATACATGTCACAAATAAAATCTTTACATTTATCTTGATAAAGTCCCTCAGAAGAGGAAACTTGTCGGCTAAGATAAGTTTTCCTTTTGTCTTTATTCATACTGTCCTTTTACAGATATACTCTTCTGAAATTTTTACACACACACACACACACACATATATATATATATATATATATATATATATATATATATATAATTCCTCCATGTGTTGAAAATCATTTCTTTTGAAAGTTTTCATCTTAATCAGCTGCAACAAGTAGTAGCAATTTTCCAAATGTAGCTTAGATGTGGCACAACGCCGAAAGTATGGGGCACCCAGTGAGGATCGAACTCACTACTCAGTTGTAATTGTTCTAGTGAGACAAGCTTGCTAACCATTACACCATCTCAAGTTGCCCCAGCTGCAACAAATAGTAAGACTTTATATTACAAAAGCAAAATACTACATAGGATGAAAAGACTGTTTTCTATTCATTCTGTACACTTACTCAGATATGGATCATTAATGATCAGGGTACTTCAGAGGATAATTTTTTTTCTGTTAATGTACTTATAAAATTGTCTGATAAATGACCAGTTGAAACACACAGGGTTTTTCCGCTGATAAGTTTATCATTTATAGTTTAATGATTTTACTCTAAAATGCAGGTTTTCTAGATTAAAATTTTTACTATAAATGCATCTTTTGTGAAATAGAACTTTCTCTCTACATGGATTATGTGTCTCATAATAGGATTTAAGATACACTCTGGTCTTTTGTTTGTAAAGTGGATTTTCTGTTAAAATAGTAAATTTTCATTCTATTATATTCTTTGAAAGAACAATCTCCTCAAAATGAATGAAAAATTAAAAACAAAAGAATTTATATGACACATGATTGATTGATTTGTTTTTTTTTATGGCTTATCGATCATTTGTAGCTTATTTAAATCCAGAAAATATTTCAGGGTTATAAGAATTTTTTTGAGATGATAATGATTTACTGATATATATCTTACTATTTAACCCATAAGTGGGGGAAGAGGTGCATTCATACTTTTCCCAAATATAACAAACCTGACTGGAATTGGAAATCGGCTCTCCAGTTTCAAAATCCTAGCCATTATCCCTTACACAACCCACACATCCATGCTTACAGCACCCAGTATTCCTGAGTGGTTACCCATCCAGGTACTGAGTAGTCTTGATATTGCTTAACTTCAGTGATCACACGAGAACTGGTGTTTCAATATATGACATGAATATCCATTTAACAGTCCAGTGGCAGTTATAAACAAAGGTGGTTTCTTCACATGTATTTATTTGGTGACCAACTCTGTTTATTAAGCAAAAATAAAAGATGATTTTTGAAACGTTATTCTGAACATTGCCTTTAATGAACAAGACTGGTCACTAATATGCAGCCTGGCCTCATGCTGTTAACAATTCCAGGATCTTGCTTATAATTAATGTACATAATAATTAATATGGATGAGTTTCTTTATCTTGATTGTTTTCAGCACATTATTTTGACTGATGTATTCTCCAGCCATCTTTAGATGTCTTGAGATTATGCTACATGTCTGTCAAGGAACTTCTGCTGATGCCAAAACGCAGAATAAAAGATAGTGGCCTACAATCTTTATTTTAGCTACAAGTTACCTTAGAGGTAGGATGTGTCTTCTTTTCTCTCTGGGGGGGGGACTTTTGGCTACCAGCAAACCTAATGATGTATTGAACTCAACAGAGTACACAGCATACAATGCTCTAAGCTCAGTGGACTATACATACCAAATTCTATCAAACCATGTCTTTTCAAAATGTGGGGATCTCTTGATCTCTTAAATAAATCTTTAATCTTTTTTTCATAATGATGTTCACTCTGTACAAAGCTTGAGGGCCACTCAAGGTAGAGGGTTACAAAGTAAGAGGCACAAATTATACAAATATGCGTGGAAGATAACAGTTAGCCCTAGACTTGAACAGGTTAAGAGTGTGATGATTGAGGAAGCATCCTTTGGAAGCCAGTTCCACATGTTAGCATACAAAAAAAGAACACACATTCACTTACCTCTTTTTATCTTTCTATTTAGTTTGTTAAGGCAATAAAATATGTTGTTGCTAATTGTACAATATTCTTTGTAATGTCATTCATATTTTTAGTTTTAGAAAATTCCCACAAAAAAAATATTACTCCACATTTTTTCTATTTAGTTTATTAATTACTAATAATATCAAGAAAAATGGTAATCCCACGACAGGTGTCCATCAGATTTGGTAATCTTCTGTGGTTTTCCAGATGTGTGGGTGGTGTAAGGGATAGCAGCTTGGAATGAGAAGTTGGAGAACCAACTTCAAATTCCACTCAGGTTCATTACATTCACTTAAATGCAAATACTTTTGGAAAAGGTATGAATCCATATATACCCCCCACCTATGGGTCAAACAGTAGGAATGATTGTTTTCTCAAAAAAATTGTTAATGTAATATTCACTTGAAAAAAGGAATTATTTGTACAATTCAAAATATGTTTTGCATTTACCTACAAAGGGTTGATATAGCATAAAAAATAAAAAACCCTATCAACCAATCTGTATATTTCCAATCAAAATCTTTATTTATTCTCTGGGGACAGATTTTTCTAATTTTATTTTTTTTTAAATATTTTTTTCAATAAATTCTTCCCTGGAGTGCCACTTTTTGATTTTTCACAAAATGTATAATTATCATTGCTTGACCCAAGGATTGAACTCATAAAGATTGAAGAAGGTCAGAGGATATTCTGATCAATGTTTCTGATTATAAGAAAATAAAGACACAAATAAATTAAATGATAATTCTTTATCTCAGAAGTTCAAACAGAAATTAATTTTGCATTAATTTTTGGAAATAACAGATTTAATAATAATACGTTATTAACTCCAAAAATGGCTTCACAGGAAAAAATCATATAAACCTTAAAGATGATCTTTCATCAGACCCCTGCAGACTACAGAATCACAAAGAACTTTACCAAATAACAAAAACCACATCACCTGAAAACTTTCAACAGCCACAACAAATATAATGGATGGCACATGTAACTCAAATGGAAAATCTATACTATCTTTAACACACTGCATTATTAATATTATTTCCCTTTCCACTGCATTCTTTTTCAAGGCTTCTCAATTCCAGTAACCTTATTGTTAATTTCAATCAAAGTTGTTTTCTGTTGCCATAGCAGGATATGACAACAAGTATGGAATTCAAATTCAGGGTTTAGTCAACTTCAGTGGCAGGATAAACTTTTTTTTTTTTATATAGCAAATGAATTCTCATACAGAGTGATCAAGGTTAATCATTGATCTGTTGTATACATAAGACAATTTAGATATTTCTGAATGGGATGTGATTACTGTTATTTGGGAAAATTCTTTGTTTGTGATTCTGTAGCACCAGTCTCTTAAGATCTTTTGAAGGATTGTCTTCTTTTGCACCAAGAAAATTCATTTGCTTGGAGCCATTCTTTGATTGTTTTCTGAATTTCTGGGACAAGGAGTTAGCTATCCACCCATCTTCCAACATCCACAAATATTTAAACTTACAACTATATACAATATATGGTGAAGTTAGGTTGCCAGCTATCATCTACGAATATCTTTCTTCCCAATAGCTTGAGTCTGGATGTTGTTTGTAGCACATGTTGCTCTCACCTCTTCTCTGGGCTGAACTGAATCTGACTGTGGCAAGGGCCCTTCATTAATCTCAGTTGCCCCTACTGTAATAGAGACACTAACTCACCTCAGTTACCTGTTTGCTAGGCAAGGAGGTCTATCTAAAGCTTTACATTTCTTTGTAATTCTTTAGTGCCAGTCCACAAGGTTTGAAGGTGGATGATCTTTGTTAAAACCTACAGGCTTAATTTTCTGGAAGCCATTTTTAACTTTTAGCATTTCTCTTTCCACTGCATTCTTTTTCAATGAATCTCAATTGCAGTATCCTTATTGTTAATTTCAATCAAATTTTTTCTTCTATTGCCATAGCAGGATATGACAACACAACTATGAAATTCAAATCAATTTAGATTCAAGGACCAGAGTCACCTTCAGTGATAGAATAAACTTTTTGTACAGTAAATGAAGTCATAGTGATAAAGGTTAACTTTCCACAATAACAAAAACAGAAGATATTAAATGAATAATCACAGTAAACTTAAGAAGTTTGCTTTCTTAAAAAATTGTTTTAAGAAAAATATTTGATAAATTTCATCCTACAGTAATATGGTTGGGTCCATGAATATTTAATGTTTCCTGTATTGAAATGGTTAATCATACCATTTTATGACTAAGTCTGTGGAATTTAGTTTTCAAAAGTCGATTCAAATGAATAAGAATTCTTACCTTATCAGGTGCTACAAAATTTTGTTTACATTTCAGAATCTAGAAGAGATAAAATATATTTCTCTCACTCTCTTCATATACAGGGGACAAAAGTAGGTATATAGTAATGAAAAACAAATTTAAATGAATGCTAGTACCACTATTATAATACTGGTATAATACTTACAGTATACCTACTTTTGCAGCCCACTGTATGTTGCCTTATGACGTAAAAACAAAGTAGTTATTTTAAAGAGCAAATATTTATTTTTCAGCAACCCTGATTCAGTAGTAAATGTTATTCCAAACATGATACTCACAAAATTTGAGATCAAAATTCAGTTTTTAATTATGAGTGGATGCTAAAAAGTGTTTTCCCACCCCACTTCTCAATGAAATGACCCAACATCAAATTTTTTTAAAATCCTTTCATAGTTGAGCTGAGAACTTTCACCTCTTGAACATGACAGACTAAAAACTTATTAATCTATTCTTATATACCAGATACATTTCTCTATAAGTTGAGCCTCAAGATACTTAGGTATTAATCTATATTTAAGCCTAAATTTGCCAGGTGAATCATCCATTTAAAATAAGGATTCCTCCTTCCTTCTCACTGATAATTTTGGAGAGTCTAATTAAACATGCATTTTCTGCTTAAAAAAAAAAATTCAATGTACCAACATTTTCAATATGTGTTGGCATGCTGAAAAGTTTTCAGCCCGACCAGGAAGAGATGCAAAAGTATCTCTTGAATGATTTGGTCAATTTTGGAAAATTGTTTAGGCCAGTAACATTTCAGCACTACCTCATATATATATATATATATATATATATATATATATATATATATATATATATATATATATATTTGGTTGGATAGATGTGAGTTTGTGACCCTGGGTTTCACGCTTTAGCGATCGTCAGACAAACTGATTAATGTTTTAAAAATTTGGGTTTATGTAGATTGCGTGTATTGGTGTTATTGTGGAAGTGGTGGGGAAATTTCGTCGTTTTGTCATTCATCATACTAACGCAAACATCGATGTATGCAGACACATATACATGAGCTTTCTAATAAGTACAACACATTATAATATATAAATAATTATACATATATATATTTATTTATATTTATATACACTTTTCACATATATATATATATATATATATATATATATATATAATGTGTGTGTGTATTTATTACTGAATCATTATTTTTAGTGGATACTCATATTTAAGTAGACAATCTATTTACTAAACAGTATATATTTTCATCTCCTGGCCTGAATATTTGAGAAATCTTATTAGAAAAATATTCACTCTCAAATATACACCACAAAATAGGGTATCTATGCTAACATTAATAAATTTACTTTCGAAGTAATAAAAATATTAAATTAATAATTAATCCATGAATTATTTAGAAATATATACTGTCTAAATAAAAAAAGAAACCTTATACACACACACACACTATATATATATATATATATATATATACACTAAATATGTATAAAAAAACTCTTTATTCTGCAGTCAACACCATCAGATGACTATACACCAAAAGTGTTGAAAAAAAAATGTCTGTTTTTGTAGTTATAACATGCTTATGTTACAATTTTTGAATAAATACTATTTGCACTACTCTGTATTGAGCACTCTTTTAAGAATAGTGTTTTTGGTTAATGGAATTTTATTTAATCTATACCAATCCTCTACTTGTATGTATGTGTCTATATATATATATATATATATATATATACATACATACACAAAGTACAAGATTGGTATAAAATGTTCCTTCCTTATTTTTTTAATATATATATATATATATATATATATATATATATATAGCGTTAATGGATTTATTATTAATTTACATATTCAGACATATATATATATTGAAATAATAGAAAAGAACAATGTGATTTATAATTCAGATTTTTTAGCATTAATTTTATTTTTAAAAAACAGTGCTTGATACAAACAGTAGAGCATAATATTATAATTGTTTTTTTTAAATTATATTACCATCATGACACAGAAAATCCTATGCTTCAAAACTGAAACTTCAATTCAAATTTAATCATAAAAATTAAACTTAAAATACAATTTTGTATTTTAAATTTAATTTTTATGATTAAAATTGAAGTTTCAGTTTTGAAACATGGCATTTTCTGTGTCATTTTCTGTGTCAAAAAAATATATATATATAAAAAAATATATATATATATATATATATATTTTTTATATATATATTTTATTATAATTTTATTATAGGCAAAAACAGTAAACTGTTTTTGTCTATGATAAAATTATAATAAATAATTGTTATTGCTTATAAAACATGTAAATTTCAGAAATAAGTTATTCCCAAAAAAATTTCGCTTGAAGATGGAACAGAGCTTACTTTAATTCAATTTAATTCAAATAATTATATTGATGTTTTCGGCTCTTGTTTTGAAACATGAGAACTCTTATGTAGTGTGTTGAAATCATATTTTTAAATAAATAATTATATTTATGCTCTACTTTTGTATTGAGCACTATTTTTTAAAAATAATAACAAAAATACTAAAGAACTTTGGATTATTTACCTAACAAGTTCTTTCCTATTTTCTATATATTTTTCACATATATATATATATATATATAAAGCAAAAGGAATATGTAATTTTTTTTGTACACACAGCCTTTCCCTTGTTTACATTTTATTTGTCTTTGTGTTTTTGCAATATGCAATCATAGAATATTTCTAAACAGATATCAGCTACCAAAATTACTTCTTTTATATTTTTAACTTTGGTAAGTATATCATTTTTATTAACTATATAAAATCATCTGTGTTCTTATATCATTTTAATCATTTTATATATACACACACACACACACACACACACAGGTGTGTGTGTGTGTTTATAATTATCTAAAAGTTGCAATGTTTATAGAAGATAAGTACTGAATATAAACAGTAGGGATATAAAAGTTAACACTTGCATGATGACTTGGTAGTTTCACACTTGATCTATATCTATCTACTTATCTTTCTATCTATCATGTATGTATGTATGTATATGTATATATATATATATATATATATATATATATATATATATAGTTTTCAATAAGTACCTGATGATTACATTATATATGAAACTTAGAGTTGTGTTCCTGATGAGGAAATAAAAATGTATATTTATGTATATTTATTATTAATTATATGTTCATAAGAAGTGCAGACACTGATGTCAACACCACATGGTGACAGTCTGTTTCATACTTGAACACAATCTTCAGTCAGAATCAGTCTTTATATTCTGATTTGACTTTGCTTAGTCTAACAGAAGGCCACATTGCCTGCTGTTCCTAAGAAGTTACCCATGTGTGAAAAAAAAAGAAAATATGTAGAATGATTGAGGATAATAGAGATGGAAAGAAAAAAAAAGAATGAAAAAGGAGAAGAATGATCAAAAGAAAGCTAAAAAAAAATGTAATGAAAATAAAGAAAAATGATTGAAAAAAAAAGATCAAGAGAGAAGAAAAGGGTGAACCAAAATAAGAAGGAAAAAAAATTTGAAAGAAAGAAAGAAAAAGGAGAAGAAAGAGAATGAAAACAAATGAAGAATATGTACTAATCATATTTTACTAAGAAGCAATGGTTTCATTAAACCAGTGGTTCTCAACCTTTTTTTTTACCGATGGACCCCTTTTTCCCTTCTTTTTATTTTCTTGGTGGACCCCTTTTTCCCTTCTTTTTATTTTCTTGGTGGACCCCTTAATAACTATTTGACATAAGACAACAATATTCTATTCTTCACTAATAAAAATTTTGATGTTTTAATAATCAAAGAAATATTATATAATTAAGCTTTATTTTCAGATGAAAACT
The DNA here is from genome assembly GCA_903632075.3 of Acanthosepion pharaonis. Classification (NCBI taxonomy): domain Eukaryota; kingdom Metazoa; phylum Mollusca; class Cephalopoda; order Sepiida; family Sepiidae; genus Acanthosepion; species Acanthosepion pharaonis. Next base: position 488,772 of record CAHIKZ030003108.1, on the reverse strand, counting down.
AATTGAATGCAAATAAATTATTCTTCAATTATAATATTATTAATAATAATAATAATGATTTTTATTGACCAGTATATTGACCAATATTACAATGTTTCTTCTATGGTCAAGCCCATGGGGAGTTCTTCAGGCAATAGAATTCACTGCAGCATTTATTTATGCACACTGGTTAAAAATTTTAATAAACCAATTTAAGTTAAGTGTGTGATTAGAAAAAAGAGAAAGGCATATTTATTCAATGAGATCCCTGTTGTTGATGCTGCTCAACGAGTTTATTTATATCTGGTTTCTTCGATGTTAATGATAGTGGAAGATCATCTCTTTTCACAATATCAAGTCTATTGCAAAGTTTTGATAACATTTGAGAAACACAACTAAATCCTGATCCAACAAGATAAGGTGTTGGAAAAGTAATAGCGTAAGAATTAAATAAAGAAAGAGTCATTCATATATATATATATATATATATATATATATATATATATAACTATAGTGTAAATTACAGTAGAAATTTAATTTTTAATAATCAAAACCATTCTGAGTTGGCTTTCTTCATGGACCCCCAAAATATCATTGTTGACCCCTAGTTTGTTATATTTTGCTTGTGGACCCCCAGAAATATTACCTGAACCCCTAGGGCTCATGTGGACCCCAGTTGAGAACCCCTGAGTTAAATGAACCTGTTCTTTCAGTGTGATTTTATTGCAAGCATACATGTATGTATATAAAGTAACAGGTTATTCTGAAGTCTATACTTTTTGAAGTTCTCTAAATGTTTTGCAGAAACTTCAGTCAGACTTGATCTCTCTCAGAGGTCATTTTAACTGGAGCACTTAAACTATTTTTTTTACTGTCATGCACTTTCTTCAAAAGTCAGCTATTTGTTTTTTTTTAAAGAAACCCAGGAACAATTAATTAATAAAATAAATCACAAGCAGTACACTATTCTTTTTGACTCATTAATTCTCTCTAGTCTCTTGTTTTTTGTTGTAATTTTTTTTTATCATTTGCTGATCCTTTCTTCCAAACTTTCCGTGAAAACTTGTAAAAATAACGAATTATTAACAAACAACTTAAATTAAAAAAAAATATATATATATTACATAACAACATTTTAATCCACCAGTCATTTAGAAAAAATAAATTCATCTTTTGTTTTGAAAATGTTACTTTTTTTTTTATTTCTGTCCACTGTTCCTTATTAACAAGTTCACCTTTTTCCTTCCATGATTTCAGTGTTAATGATAATAATTACATTGTTCCAGACACCATTTTTCTTTCTTGTTTTTTTGCTTCATTTTACTGATTAGATTTTTGTTGATGTTTTATTTCTGTTCTTTTTTTTTTTTTTTCTCAATGTAGGTGCTTAAAAAGAAACACGGTCTTTACAAATTCTTGTAGCCTGTTGTTTTTTAGAAGGCCATAACCATTATTATTGTCATTATCTTATCGGGTTTCTTTATCTGAAACAATAATTGGGTTTTGCGCTCAACTCAATGAGACGTGGCTTGGTGCCCAGGCTTTTGGTGTGCCATTAATGCTTATTGCTATAAGGGGCTCATTCTCTAGCTACCACCATAACCTTTTGTTTTGTAAAAGCATGGCTGAGATTTCATGTCACGCTTCATGCTGGCAGCTAGCTCTTCAGCCATCATTATAAATACCATTCATTGTTTAATTGTCTTTTAGACCAATATTCTTCATCAGGAACCACAGACCTTTGCCTTTTTTTCCAGGAAGATTTTTTTTTGTTTTAATTATAATTTTTTTTTTTTTTTTTGTCCGTTTCTTTTTCCATTTTTTGTGTTTTTCACACTTTCTTTTTTTGACGTTTGTGAAATTTTTAATTGCAACGATTTTCCTTATTATTTTCCTGTTTTATTAATATATTTTTTTTTTTGTTTGCACTTTGATAAAAAATGTTTTATGTTGGTCATTGTCTTTTTCTCTTTCTTGTAAAAAAAATTAATTAAAAAGTTTGAGCAAATTTTTGTTAGAGAATGATTGTATTTTCTGTTCAGGTGCAAAGTAAATTAATAAGAAAATTAATCAAAGGAATTGGTAGGATTTATTTCTTTCCTTCTCTTCACCAGCAATTATTTATTATTCCTTCGACTTTTCTTTCCTATCTGAAATTTAAAAAGAAAATTAAAAACATAAATCAGTTCTTGCACTCTGTAAACCCATTTTACTGAAAGTTTCTTTCAATTTTGCTTTTTTTTTATTTTCATTTACTTTTTATTCATTCATTCATTCTTTTCTTTTATCTTCATCTTTCTTTTTTCTCTTTCTTTTTCCTCATTTTTCTTTCTTTTTTCTCTTTCTTTTTCCTCATTTTTCTTTCTTTTTTCTCTTTCTTTTTCCTCATTTTTCTTTCTTTTATATTTGCTTTTTCTTCTGTTCTTTTTCTCTTCATTTTTGTTTTATTGTCTTTTCTTTCTCTTATTGTCATTTGTTTTTCTTTCCTTTTTACTTCATTTGTTTTCTTAATCTTTTCTTTCTTCTTTGTCTTTCTTTCATTCACTTTCAAATTATTTTTCTTTTTTTCCTTCTTATTTCCATTGACCTTTCTCTTTTTTTTTACCTTTCTTTTGACCATTCTTTGTTTTCATTCCGTTTTTTTTTTCATTCTCTCTATTACCCTCAATCATTCTACCTATTTTCTCCTTTTCTTTTTGTATATTTTCCTCTCTTTTCCTTTTTCATCATTCCTTTATTCTTCCTCATCATCAAAATGTACACAAGCAAATAAAATTTATTCTTTCAAAAATAAATAAATATCTAAAAAATTCTTACATCAGAACTTTCAAGAAAGTTTTTTCAACTCTGTCGTCCTCGAGAAAAAGTTTCAAAAATTTTATTTCTTTATCCCAAACTTCATTTTATCCCTTAAAAATTAACAAAAAAGTCTTCCTTTTGTTTCATTTAATTTCAAGATTTTTGCTCTTTGAACTTAAGGCATTAGAAAAAGCAAAGAGCATTATAATAAGAGAAAAGGAAAAAAATGTCAGAGGGGACAATGCACGGTTTCTTTGTGTGTCCATGTGAAAGAATATAAAAACAAAAAAAGATGAACTGATCCAATTAATTAAGTACCACATTTGTAATTGTGTAGGCTGGATTATAAAATTAGTGGGGAGGAGGAATTTTGTATGGATCTTGTATAAGAATTTGGTATGACAGTATCATCATCAATATTTTCTAAGTAAAGTCATTTTTCTTTGTTGTGCCTCATTTATGTGGATATGTATGTTTATATATATATATATATATATATACAGTATGTGTGTGAGTGTGTGTGTATTTGTGCATCTATTTATATGTACATATGTGTGTGTGTTATATATATATATATATATATATATATATATATATATATATATATGTCTCTGAGAGGAGGTATTATGATTATTTACACTGTTATCCTAGTCAATAAAGGTGTTGGTTAGATCCAGTGACTAGATCCAAAGAGTTGTGAGTTCAATACCAGGCTACAGCAGTGGTGAGCAAAAAAACTAGTAGAGTTGAGTTAAAGGAAAATAGCAGGGAGAAATCCGGAAGAGGCATGGCATGTGGAACTAGAACAATCTACCCCCAGTGGACTAAATAAATGGGTTGGTTTGAAATTCCGATCATCTGAAGAAGTAGCATAAAACGGGCGAAACATTATGAATATGCCAATGGAGATGAGGGTGACAGTTTGAATAATGTAAATTATATAGTGTGTGTATTTGTGCATCTATCTATATGTATATATATATATGTGTGTGTGTGTGTGTGTGCGCTTATATCTTACAAAGAATACATATTCTTTTCATATGAATCTATCTTAAAAATGTTAATTAACTTAAATAACCCATTAAGGTTGATATGCTGTGAAATAAATGAAACAAAACCAAAACAAATAAGGCAGAGAGAAGTAAAAGGAACAACAGAAGATCAAATAAGTTTGTTATAGTAAAACAAACAAGGTTTTATTTTAATTTTAGTGATATGATCAATGGCTATAAAGGAATTAACATTAATGTTTACTGGAAAGAAGTTAAAAAAATACACCAAAGTAACTTCGGTCAGGAGTTTCTGGGTTCTTACAGTATTGTTTACTTGTCCCATGAAACAGTGGATGAAAAGTAAACGGACTGCTCTGAAACAGATTTTTACAACAACTGACTTCGCCAGCCGACTTGCTTAATTTTGGCACCAACCAATGAATATGTGTATATAAATATCTGGATGAAAACCTTCACTTTGTAAGGTCGTCTGGGCAAATCAAAGCATTCTTGGAAGTTTTTGATCTAAATGACCCAGAATTTGGAGAAGTTTCATTTCTAAAAATAAATTCTGTTAACATATATATATATATATATATATATATATATATATATAAAACACGAATCATTCATACAAAAAACAGATATATAAGTTAATGATTTAAATGGCAAAAATACATCTTCGCAAGCAAATTTAATAAAGAAAAATAAAATTTCTTACAATTAACAATATCACATTTTAAAAACATTTTTCGGATTACATTAATATTTTCGTTGTCCTGTTATTACGGAGAAGTAAAAAACAAAAAAAAATCTATTTCCATACCTGATGATGTCTGTAGGAACAGACGAAAGCTTGTAAAAAACTAAAAAAGACCTTATGCAACTGGAATTTATAAACAGGGATCATAACATTCATATACATGTTAGGGGTTAATGTACTCTATTAAATTTGTTTGCGAAGATGTATTCTCGCCATTTAAATCATTAACTTCTATATCTGTTTTTTGTATGAATGATTCATGTAATGTAAATTGAACTGCACCACATACTTGATATATATATATATATATATATATATATATATATATATATATATATATATATATATATATTAGGTATCTCCATAGATTCACATTCACTTCTACTGGCAGAAAAATCTACAGTCAGATTGAAAAAAAAGGCATTAGCATTAGTATTTGCAGTGAAAAGCTTTCACAAATTTATGCACAGAAGGAATTTTTGGTTACAGGCAGACCATTGACCTCAATTTATGTTTCAAGAAAAGCAATTCTTATGCATGCAGCTTTTTAATTATGATGCTGCAGTAGCATCCTATTAAATTACGATTTCAGGGTGCAGTAACAACCATCTAAAAAATTAAGATATGCTGATTGTTTCTCACTATTGATACCAAAAATAGTGAACTTTTTGTGGACATTGTTATTGAAAGGCATTGAAAAATTAGTAACGCCTGCAGAGGTTGTGCTCTGGCAGCAAAATCAAAATTACAACTTTGGTCAAAGATAGATATTACATGGTCAAGACTGCAAGATGTTACAGGTCCAATAAATGGATCATATTATCTTGTGGTAGTGGCTATAGCTTTACTAAGTGGCCTGAAAGTTGTAAGTGCAAAAACCAACTTCCATGGTTACAGTGAATATTTTACACAAATTTTTTGCAAGATATGGCATTCCAGATGCTATAATCTTGGATAATGATACACAATTTCCTGCTTACAAATTTAAAAATATTTGTAAAATATTCTTGATTGAACATATTGACTTCCCTGTTGTATCACCCAAGGTCAAATGGACAAGCAGAACAGTTTATGGGTACTATTTTAAGAGAGCTTTGAAAAAAGCAGGTAATGAAAAAGTGAACAAAGAAGCATACAAAAATTCTATACCAGATAATGCTGGATCCCAATACATCAGCAGGCATGTCACCAGCAGAATTGATGTCGGCAAGAAAAACTGAATCTGTGTTCAACCAGGTCAAAAAAGAATATGAACAAATAACTAAAAGGACACAAAATTTTTCAGAATTGGCGAAAAAGTGTTTTTCAGAGTATATAAAAATGGAAAAGAAATTTGGTAAGACGACATAATAAGGCCATGAATTGGAAAAATGATATATATTGTGAAAGGAAAAAATAGGAAAACAAAAGGCATTGGAATCAGTTAAAGGAAAAGTTTACTGAAGATAGACTCACAAAAAAGGAAGAATGTATGCAAGTACTGTGTTATACTTTTGATGTACCAACACCTCAAGAATTTGTTGAACATATAAGTATGATTACCAGAAAAAGGAAACATTACTTTAAAACTTGAGGTTGACACAAAACGAAAGAAATACTAAGTTTACTATGTGGTGAACTTGCCAGAAAAAGGAGGTGGGGAATAGTAAGAAATAAAATAAAATATTTACTAGTAAAAAAATCAAAAAAAAATCTCTATAGTGGGTATATCATGGAGTAAATAAGACACCTCTGGTAACACAAATGAACTAGGCAAGATGCCTTAAATAAAGAACTCCAAGTGAGTAGAAGTCCATTGGAGTCAGTCAAGGAATTTTGTAATGATGTCATGGCAAGTGCCTAATATTATAACTGCTAGGACTGAGTTATGACATAACAGATCGATGTTTATCTAATGTTTTTTACAGTGAATATATTCATTTAAAATAACTGAAGAATATAACATGAATGCATTTCTGTATCATTTTTAAGTAGTCAGTAATCTTAAAAATTTAGGAAAATATTCTCCATAATCTAATTTTTTATAGAATTTTAGATATCTTGGCTTCAAATTTACTAAAGTTATTGCTCTCATTTTCTGATAATATTGTGAATGAACAACAATATTTACAAAAATTGGCATGTTTATACGCATACAAAAAAAATTCAAAATTCTTTTTAAAATATTGGGTAACCTTGAATTGTAATCAGCTTTTCAATTGATGATTAGTAAATAAAATATTTACTTAATAACAATATTCCCTAACAAAAACTTTTCCAAGCCCTTTATGTGCTTGAGAAATTTCAACTATCACTTTATGATATTAAATATTACTGTCATCTTTTTCCATTTTTCTCTAAAATTTCATCATTGCTCACATGTTCTGGCCATGATATTCTCAGCTTCCTTCTGCAGAACTGCATTTATGTTACCTCAAGTCTCTTCTACATATGTGAGGGGATGGTCCAGTATTCATTCCTATATAGGAGAACTGACGTTACATAACAGTTCAATACTCTTTGTTTCTAGCAAAATTTTCCTTATTTTCTTAATACTTTGCTTAGTTTTTGGAAGGCATCTTTTGCTATCCTAATGCGCCTTCAGATTTCAGTATTGCACTTTTTGTCCTCTGTTGAAACATGTCCCACATATTTAAGTTGTTTTGTTTGATTTTGGTATCTTCAATTTGAAGTTTGCATGTTGGGCTGTGCCTTTTGCTGACAACCATGCATTTCATCTTCTTGCAATTGATATTTAGTCTTTTCTTCTTGCTTTCCTTCATTCCTTCACTAGTACTTTTATATTCTTGTAAAATATTAACACTTTCACTGCTACTCATTTGCCCAGTTTTGCCCCCATCTGGCCAGCCATTTTTAAAGAAAATGCCAGATTTCAACCTACATATTTTATTACACAAAAAACTGGCACCAGTGTGTTTTACAGCATTCCATTTTCATGGATATACCTGGGAATGACTTACCAGATCAGTAATGGGTACACACATGATATCTTTTGAAGCATTGTCCTTTGTGATTTGACGATAGATGGCGCAACGGGACACTCATACCAGCGGTATGCAAAATAACGTAGGTTTTCGTACTTAGCCAGCTGGAGCAAGATAAGAAAAACGAAGATCTCCGTAGTTAGCAGCGGAAGTGTTAACCAAGTGTTTTTTTTTTGTGTTTTTTTTTTGTAGCTTTTTCCTGTTTTGATTTAAAATGTGAATATTTTTATTTTCTTGAGATCTTTCTATTAATAAAAAAAAACAAAATTGGTAATGTTTTTTAGTACTGTTTTTAGATGTAACAAAATGGTTACTTTTGGAGGAGAAAGCTAAGAAAAAATATAAAAATTATGGAAAAAAGAAGTATTGAAAAAAATAAAAAAAACCACTTTCAGTGTTTTTTGTCTCTTACTATCAGACATCTTGAACTGAATTAAAGTGTGTCACTTATTTTCTATAAAATTTTGATATTTGTTCAGAATGTAAATTTATTGCATCGGATGAAAATTTATTGTCATAGACTTTGTACAAAAGAAATAAATATATCAGTAAAAGTTCATTTGGTGTGTATGGCGGTGGGGACACAAAAGTACATCATAGAAAAACAGTAACAGAAGCCCCCCCCCCCCAAATTATCAAAACACTGCATAAACAAAATATGTGGGTTTGTTTTGTATATATTTACCTTTGTGTGTATATGTGTAAATGCCTGCAAGAATGTCAGAGTAGATGAATATATATATATATATATATATATATATATATATATATATATATATATATATATATATATATATATAAATTGCGTATTTGGGCACCAATCCTCTTTTTATACAAGTTTAATTAAAAATAACTGACATGATACTGCAGTCAGTTTTTGTTTAATTTTTCTTATGTTCTTATATTTTTTTTTCTTTTCTAGACATAAATTATGTAGAAATTGTCCAAATGTTTTGTACATCTTAGTGCTTTTTGCTATACTTTTAGCCATTATCAAAGATAATTTTAGTTTTACTTCTAGCTGAACATATGGATTGCATTATGTATGTATCTAGAGTTATCGGAATGTTTTATTTTCTAAACATGGTCAGCACATTGAGGAGGTTAATTTTGAGTGAGTATTGTAGGCACTAAAATTCTAGATACCTTCAACATTGACAAATGCAGAGAAGTTCTGGGATATTTTTTTAGTAATAAAAAGCCACAGTCAAGAATTTTCAAGACAATTTTACTTTATATTCTAAAAAGCTGACGATTGTATACCATCATCTGGAAATGGTTTCAAAAATACCAAATTAAGTGAATGGTTTTCACCTTTCCCAACTATCAATCCAAAACTTCTAGTCGATCCTTTAAAAAGATGAATATAAGAATGAAAAACAGTATTCAAGCAAGAAAAATCTCCCAGAAGCTATAAAAACTACTTCATGATAAAGTTGAAAGAGTAGGAAAGTTAGTAAAATCAATGAATGAAAGACTGATAAAACTGTCAAGGAAAATATTAACATGTGCAATTATCCATAATTAATACAATATTAATAAAATATATTCTTTTTTTTTTTTAAATCAGAATCATCCCATGTAAGGCAGTAAAGCCACTAAGACATTGGGGTTACAAGGTGTGGAAGAATTAGGAATAGAAATATTAATAATGAGTGGGAAGAGGAAAGAGTAATCAGGAGAACAGCAGATAGCTATTGACATTGCATTTAAATTTTTGCAGATTAAAATTGGCTGGAAGCATGGAGCCAGAAGAGAGTTCTGCAAGTGAGAAGTGTAAGATAAGAAACTGTTAGAATAGAACTTACAGTTCCATCCAACCAGCTCAACTGTAAATTGGTAAGATCTCGACGCCAATCTAGTATTGTGCTTAAATTCATAAAGTCTAGGTACTATAGTGAAGAGCACTTCTGAACAGTTACCATGAAAATATTTATAAAAAAGGCACAGAGAGGCGACCTTATGATGGTGGGAAAGTGATTGAAGCCAAGCTGCCAGATAAGGACCAATAATATTACTAATTTTTCTTTGGATTTTATCAAGGAACTCAAAGTAAATAGCAGGGGCACTGGACCATATGTAGCAGCAATATTTTAAGCATGGACAAACTCGAAGACTTATAGATATGCAAGATAGATTGTGGAGGAAAAAAATTGTCTCACATAACACAGTGAACCGACTTTTTCAGCAGCTTTTATGACTTTTTCTCTTTTATACTTATAAAATTTAATTTAATTTTGTTTGCAAAATAAAGCAAGCACATATTTCACTATGTGATGATTACAAGAGCATGAAACTTGGAGTTATGGTACATTGAAGCCCTTTTCCTTTTTAAAAAGTTCTGGCTTGTGAGATTGAGCTTTTGGCTTTCTTTACTGTTTTTAGTGAAAATTGCTGATGGCTGCCATTGATAGATCATTGTGGAGGAGATTTAGTGTGGCTTCTGCATTCGGATGCCCCCCCCCCCTACAATGATTGCAAACTGATTTGTGTATGATTTACTTTTGAAAACAGAAAACAATACATTTGCTTATTAAAGAGTTATGTAGGATATATATATATATATATATATATATATATATATATATATATATATAAAAGCATAATATCTTTTTAAAAAGTTCACATTACAACCAAAAACATTTGCAGTTTCTCTCTTCTTTTTAATATACACACTCTTCTCTTGTTGGAACTACTATAACCTCTTCCCTTTTTATAGATAGATAGATAGATAGATAGATAAAGGGAAAGAGAGAGAATGCACTAGAAAAATTCTCAATATCATGCACTGCCCAAAATCTGATTAAATAACCAAATATCAAAGTTTTAAGGAAGAACTTATTGGTTGTGCTGATAACTTTTCACTACCTTCTCAGATATATAAAATGTTTCTGTGTATATGCATGTATATCTATCTATCTGTGTATGTGTATGAATATATATAGAAACAAATAAGCCCCATTTGTATGGGTGTAGTGCGCCTCAATATAAAACTGCATGTCCACACATTTTGTTTCTGTTTGTAGTCACAAACGCTTATGTGCTGCATAAATATGCCAACTTTATATATTTTCATACATCTACTTATATGATTTTATGTGTTAATATAATGATGTTAAAGGTTAGCAAATAGTGTCAGTCCATTCTAAAAAAAAAAACAGTTTGTTTTCTTTCTTTTGTTTTTGAGTTATAAAAAGACATTTTTAAGACAAGTCATTTTTAGTTGTCAGAACATTTTTTTTTTGCTATTAAACAATAAAACTCTATTACTATTGGCCTCAACTTTAGTCAATTAGGTTGCATGGAGAGGCTGGGAGACAGAGGCAGGAAATGTAAAAAGGAAACTGCAAGCAATGAGAAAAATAAATAGAAATACACACACACACACACACACACACACACATATATATATATATATATATATATATATATATATATATATATATATATATATCTATTGAATGTTGTCTGTCTTTCTGGAAGTCTTTAAATCAGTGTAATATCCTACTAAAACAGGTCTGTCCAATCTTCACACTTTGTAGCTTTTGTTTTGTTAGTGTATGTTTAAAGAAGAAAAGAAGAAAAATAGGAATCCCCAAACATTTTTTAATGTTTATTTTTTACTCAGTGACATATGAGAAATTTAGGATTTCTGCCTGTTTGTACATGATAAGCCAAGTGCTTAAACTGTCAAAGAATTTATTGAATTGCCAATGCTTTTGTTTATGACGCTTTCACACTGTTGTGTGTCCAAACCAGTTCCTCGTTCTGTTTATTTTGTTTTGTTTATCTACTCTTTGGATATTCCATGCTTTCAAAGAATGGCTATATAAAAGACTAATACAATCTGCTGTGACAGTTAACTTCCATGAAATGAACCACCCGACTACTGCCCTGCGGAAATGTCTTTGAGGCCAAATGGGTTTTGGACAAATGCCAAAATCTTAAAACTTTTCTTAGATTATCGGTGTTTGTTCTAGAATAAATTTGGATTGACACAGTGTCAAAAACAAAAGCAGAAAACAAAAATTCAAAAATGAAGATGTTTCTTTTGGAAGAACTTTATTAATTTTTGCATTTTCTTTCAAAGAAAGAAACTGTTTTAAATTTTCCTCTAAATGAAATTAAACTTTATGTGCAGAGACATTTATTTATCATTGATTCAGCAAAGCATCTTTATGATCTTTTTCTTCTATATGCCATGTCGTTCAGGACATAGGCAATCATGGCTCTCCACAATTTCCTGTCCTTAGTAGCTCTTAATAAATTTTATCTTTTTATTATGTCACCTATACCTTGTTCCACCATCCATTTACTCATGCTCATTTTTCTTCTTCTATGTACTGTGTCCCTTCAGGATGTAGGTGATCATAGCTCTCCACAATTTCCTGTCCTTTGCAGATTTTAATTAATTTTGTCTTTTTTTTCTTTCTCCTAAACCCTGTTTGGTCAAACATTTACACAAGATTGTTAGGTAGATTATGCACTGTTTTCCTCTGTAACTCTTGCCTTCAATATTTCCTGTTAGTGTCAAATTTTCCAAGCCTTATTTCCTCTCCTAAGCTTTGTTCTGCCATCTATTTACTGAAGCTTGCTAAGTTATGCATTAGTTTCCTCAACTCTTCTTATCTTTAATCTATCCTGTGAGTATCAAATTTTCCAAGCCCTCATTTTGTTATCTCTCCTAAATCCTGTTCTGCCATCCATTTCCTCAAACTTGCTAGCTAAGTTATGCATCAGTTTCCTCTATCCCTCTTGCCTTCAATATGATTTGATGATCTTCTTCTGTGTGACATGTACCTTCAGGACATTGGCGATCATTACACTCCACAGTTTCCTGTTTTTTGTGGCTTTTAGTAAGGTTTGTCTTCTATCTCTCCTAATCCTTGTTCTGTTAACGAATGATACATGCTTGTTAGTTAAGTTATTTGCTTCTTTCCTCTTTCTCTCAATATGATTTGATGATCATCATCTTCTGTGTGTTGTGTCCCCTCAGGACGTTGGTGATCATGGCTCTCCACAATTTCATGTCCTTTGTAGTTTTTAATAAATTTTGTCTTTTTGTTATCTCTCGTAAACCTTGCTCCACCATCCATTTACTCAAGTCTGTTGGGTAGGTTATATCTTGGCTTCCTCTGTTCTTTTTGCCTTATTTTAAATTCTAACTTAGAGTAACTCTGGGAACCCAAATTAGATGTTCTTGAAATGGTTTAATTTACATTTCGACAACAAAAAAAAAATCTGCTATATCATTTTCCCCACACTGGTAAGTGATATTAATACTTTTAGGTATTACTTTACAATATTAGACTAATAAGAAAGCTTTTTCATTCAATTTTTATATTCTGTAGTTTATGAAAGGCACAAGAAGAAAAATACTATAAAGCATAATCATTTATTGTTTTTATTTAAATTGTGCCTGAAATAAATTTTGTGTTCATTGACATATCAGATCTACCTTATTCTATGCACCATGTTCCTTCATGGTGATCATGGCTTTCCACAACTTCCTATCCTTTGTAGCGCTTAGTAAAGTTAGTCTTTTTATCATTCCTCTCATTCTCTGTTCTGCTGTCCATTTACGGAATCCTGTTAAGCAGGTTGCTCACTATTTCTCTCCTATCTTCAATATATCCTGTGAGTGTCAAATTCTCCAAGCCCTCTTTCCTCATTGTTTCCCAGAAATTTCAAATTTCTCTTTCTGATTCAAATTATAAGTGATATTTTGGTCTCAGTTTTCTTTAAACTTCCTCATTACATGTTCAGTCCATGGTATTCTCAGCATCCTTCTGTAGAACCCCATTTCTGTTGTCTCAAGTCTCTTCTAGGATAGTTAGCAGGGTGATTTTTTATGATTTATTTTTTTCACTGATTAACCATTTTAAAGTGACTAACAAGAAATTTCTTTGTTCTGGCATAGTTCATGATTTTGTTGATAGAATATCACACAAAAAGTTGGTTTCAAGTTATTAAAAACAAGTATATCCCCTGAGATGGAGATGGTAAAATGTTCTTAGCCCCACTCCTTTTTCAAATTCAGTAATGTCCAAACATCAGAATACTGATTTTGGGAAGTTGACCAGGCTGAGAACTCTTTGGCACTCTCTTGTATATTTTAACAAACACAGCCATTGATGATAAACTATTATCAAATGGGTAATGGATTGTGGCTCGGGTTGAGGAATCGGAGAGTCAAGTTTGAATTCCAGTTAGGTTCATTACATTCGCTTACATGCTAATACCCTTGGGAAAAGT
>CAHIKZ030003108.1:435000-470000 GCA_903632075.3 Acanthosepion pharaonis | reverse complement strand
TACTGCTAGGACTTGCCATGCTACATCCACAGAGTCAAATCAACCACATTTGCTCCATATTGTAAAGTGGACGTTTCATCCAGAAAGTTTTTTTTCCCAAGATAGTGAAAGAAACACTTGCTTGGATGCTTCCCTGAACACTACCATCTTGACCTCTTCAAGTGAAGGGTCAATGACTATCCTCATAATATTCACCTCCTTCTACTTTTGCTTACATTTATACCACGCACCTCATTTAATAACCCTCTACCATGAGTGGTTCTTGAGTTTTGTTCTGCTTCCTTATTCTGAATCCAGACCTTTATAGCTAGAAATCACAATGATATGTCTACAGTGTCAAATCACCCACATTATCTCTGTATTTTAATTGTTAGAAGGAGGTTTCACTCAGACCACCCAAGAACTGCTACTTTGTGGAACAAACTCATGCAAGGACACTTCCCTAGGCATTACAGTCTTAACCTCTTCAAGTCAAGGGTCAGTCACTGTCTGTCCTCCTTATCCGCATAATAGTCACTTCCTCCTACCTCCTACCTCCTCTTACATTCATATCTCACACCTCATTCAGAAACCTTCTACCATGACTGGCTCTTCAGCCTTCTTTTGGGTGAAATTAAATATTAAAAAAAATTCAAACAATTCAAGGTGTCTCTATTATAAATTTAAATTTAACTAACTTAGAGTATTTTATTTTACGAGAAACATGAACCACTCATTTGTCCAGAAAAATATATCCCATTTTAAGCTGCGGTCATGTTCTATGTGAACACAAAAACACCATTTTTCTTAATATTCCCTGATGAACTAAAAATGTAATTTCAATTTGGCAAATAAAAGAAATTATGATCTTTTTTCCATAGACTGAGCTGAGTGGAAATAAAAAGAAATCAAAAAGAATTTAGATAAATTTTCAAAAATTAGTAATAATGGTTGAAAACTTCCATCTATATTTCTAAGATGAGATATTGTAACTATTTACATCATTCGGACCGTTGTCCTTGTCTTTATTGCCATATTCACAATGTTTTGACCATTGTATGCTCTGGTCTTCTTCACGTGATATACAATGGAAATTTGAACTGATCCTTTTGTTAAGTCCATGGAGGTAGATTGTTCTAGATCCACATGCCATGCCTTTTTTTGATATTTCAGTTTTACTTAATTCCCTTTAGTAACTCAACTCTCCAAGTTTTTGTTGCCTCTGCTGAGATATTATGTCTTGCTTAGGCACTCACCATGACATCAAATCTAAGGATTTTTATTTTGCAACACATATTTATAAACAAAAGTAAAAATGTTGATTTTTAAAATTTTAAAAGTTAAGAATGCTCTTAAATATACATTAGGTTAACTGAAAGGTCGAGGTAAATTGTGGAAGATGTTAAATGATGTAATTTAATGTCTAATAAGCAAAAATAAGTAAAATGTTGAAATTTTTTGTAATGTAATTAATATTTATGTTAGTTTGAGTTTAATTTATGTCTTATATATTTTAAATAAAAGGAGGTTTAGAATTTAACTATCTTTTAATTTTTTAACATTTTTATAGTCTTGAATGTTGGCTTGGGAATGGAGTAATTCTTTCAAGAAAGGAGATATTTTGAAAAAATCTATGGTGTAGATTTATATTTTGGTAAATTTCAATAGTAGAACTCTCAAGAATTTTCCATTTAAATAAGTTACAGATGAAACATTAAGACACTGTGTCTTACAGCTCAGATAAGTTTCCCAAAATTGTCCAGTTGTTAGATTAAGCTTCAAATGTTGTCTTTAAAGATATCTTATAATTTCCAAGGTTTTTAACACAGAGAAACATGTTCAATTATATCTGAAATTTTCTAATTTTCCTCTCACACACACACAAGGTTCTTGAATGAACTTTGAAGATGGAAGCAGAAGGCCTGAATGATCTTTTGCTCATTTTGGGAAGATATAGTGTATATGACAGAAAGGATTTTAACCTGTTCTATTTCTAGCTGAATAGCTCTCCCATATAATGGTAAAACATGAGATACATTAAGACACTATTGTTACTAATGTCTTACCATTATGTGGGAGGTATATATATAATATATATTTGAACGATGTATATATATATTTCTGCCACACCATGTATATCAGGTGTAACACCAAAATTGTCCAGTTGTTAGATTTTTACATACAGGTTATTTAATTTGTTGTTATAAAATAAGGGGCAGCTTGAATATGAAATGTTGTATCTCAGAAATGATTAAAGATATCTTTTTAATGTATGTGGAATTCTCAAGGTTTTTATAACACTATTGGACTCTATAATGCTTTTAAACAATGATCTCACTTCCTGTTGTGAGCTCCATTGATCTAAAATTTTCCTCTTTCAAATTATTAATACTGTTCCTTCATTTTTAAACTTATTCACCATTCTCTTGAAGGTTCTTGAATGGACTTTGAAGATGGAAGCCAGAGTATGAATGTTGGTACCATTACTGAAGGCCTGAATGATCTTTTTCCTCTCACCATTGCTCATTTTGGGAAGATATAGTGGGGATGACACAAAAGGATTTTAACCTGTTCTATTTCTAGCTGAATAGCTCAAAGGATTTTTCAGTGATTCTTATGACAAATGATGTGAAAATAGCTAAACGTCTTATCTGAACAACATCTACCATTTTTTTAAATATAAAAATAACTGCTAAGAATACTGGATTATAAATCCGTACCCCTACTTATTATAGGTGGGAAATCTAAACTTATGTATATAACAATATATATATATATATATATATATATTATCTACAGACAGACTGTTTAAAACTGTTCTTTCTTATTATTTTAATATATATATATATATATATTGGCTGGAAAGCATGGATCCAGAAGGATGTTCCACAAATATTTTTAATTGAGAAATCTTTAACAAACTTTTATAAGCATAATGCTAGAAAAGAGACTGTTAGCATAGAAAGATTAAAAATAATATTACATCTAAATAAAAGCTCAAAAGATTGTAAAAATAAACAGAATGAATAAATCTCACTACCAGTCTAGTATTGCATTTTATAAATTCATGAATCTCTATGTACTATAACTAAAATATATAAGTTTTATCAAATCTTATATATGGTGGACTCATCTGAACAATTACCATGAAAGTATTTATAAAAATTTGATTAGAGTGGTGAACCTTACAGTAGTGGGTGAGTGATAGAAGACCTAGCCCCCAGATCAAATAACCCTCTGCAGGTTTTGAATTCAGATAATATTGCCATTATTGTTCATTAGATCTTATCAAAGAGTTCCAGGTAAATAGCAAGGGTATTCCTCAATCTGAGCTGCTGGACCATATATATATATATATATAATAGAATATTCTAAGCATGAGCAAATGGTAGACTTATAGATATGCAAGATAGATTCTGGAAAGAAAAATTGTCTGTCATCATATATATATAATGCACTGGTAATGATAAAAATATTTTTGTGCCTGACAATTGCGACACAGTGAACTCATAGACTTTCCTAGCACCTCCCAGGGACCTAGCAACCCCATTCAATATAGTCTTTCCACTTCATGTCAGCTGAGAACATTGCATTTAAATTAGCCCAAGAAGATGCAATGAATCTCACTACCAGTCACTTTCCATGAAAGTATTTGAAGGATAGCATCATTAGATCTTATCAAAGAGTTCCAGGTAAATAGCAAGCCATGCAAATGGTAGACTGATGGAAGGCAAAGAAAAATTGTCTTGCTCGATGAACTGAGGTCTCTCAGATGATTAACGGAGAGAAGTTTAGTTTTGGAGGCATTAAAATTGACAAGTCATCTTTTGCCCCAGTTAATGACAGTTTTGAGGTTATTTTGTATATAAGCTGCCATTTTGACCTTGTTTGACTGATCAGCCTTACAATCGATGAAGAAGTAAATGGTAGTGTCATCAGTGTAGATGCAAAGTTGAGAGCTGATGTCATTGGGAAGGTTGTTAATTAAGATTAAAAACAGCATAGGACCAAAGATGGAGTCCTGGGAGAGACCTGCATTAATACAAAATGATGCAGATGAGTGGCTGTTCAGGACAACTTTCATTTCACGATTTGATAGGAACGACTGGACCAACTCAAAAATGTGTCCAGAGATACCGTAACTTTTCAACTTGTGAAGAAGACCTCATGCCAGACCCTCTCAAAGGCCTTCAACATGTCCAATGCTACAGTCCCAGCATCACTGTTTTTATCTAGAGCATGATACTCTTTCTGCAATTATCATTAGTACATCAGCAGTTGATCTGGAAAAACAAAAGCTGTATTCTTTGTCTGTGATGAGAGACAATGAATCAATTCAACATTGATTAGAGCCTCTAGGAATTTCTGAAAAAGAAGTAGAAGGCTAATAGACTGATGGTTCGGACTGTTCAGCAGGATTCTTAAAAACTGGAACAATAGAGGATGACTTCTGGCAGGCAGAAAAGCAAGAGGCAGTGAGCCATTTATTATACAGTTTAGAGAGAACAGGAGCCAGTTCAGGAGCACACTTCTTAATGACTATTACAGGGATATCATTAGATCCACATGCTTTGTGGGGTCAATGTGAGAGATGATAGCAGAAATCATGAAAGGGGTTATATGCATATCACCCAACAGAAAATTAGTTCTTAGTGGGAAGAGGATGATAACACCTCAAATCAATTGAAGAGGTGAGAATAGAGACCTTGTACTTGTTTAGTACCCGATTACAGAGACACCAGTAGTCATGAGAGCCAAAGATTTTAGAGGCTGTGTGATACCTTATTCTCTCAGCAAGCAAGGACTTAGCTCCTTCAAAGATTCACTTACATTTGTTATGAGCAGTAGCAAATAGGGCCCTGTTATGACAAGAGCTGTCATGCCGGTATAGCTGGAAATAGCATTTCCTGTGCTATGGCTGGTGTAAACCATGGAGAGGATTGCGGTTTCACCTGGTATTTTCCAAGAAGGGATAAAAGTGTCCATGCCAGCTTTGACACAAGAAGAAATGTCAGTGGTGCAATTTTCAATTGGGAGCTTGAAGATGTCCATCCAAGGAGCATCATAAAGAAAATCCCGGAATGCTGGTGACAGAAAGACAAGTGATTTTCTTTACCATACTGAAAAATCTCAGTTCTTGATAATGATTGAAATACTTGAAAAGAAACATTAAATTTGTACAGTTTATTCGTATTTTAAATTTGGATATACAAAATTTCATTTAGGAAATATAATAAAAATAATTAAATAGGCGAACCATGTAAGTTGAATGTAACCCCACTTATTTGAATTGTACTGTTTTGTGTGTGTGTGTGTGTGTGTGTGTGTGTGTGTGTGTATGTATATATATATATATATATATATATAGAAATATAGTTTTAAAGTGTGCTATATTTATGGGATAAAGTACTCAATATCAGAGATAGAGTGTATGTAAATATAAATATAAAAGTGAACATTGAAGTCAACACTCAGAGGTAACAGGTTGTTTCATGCTAGATGCAATTATCAGGCCATGAGTGTTGGATTTTTCTCAACTATTTATATATATGGGTCAGTGGTGCATTGTGGGTAATCCATTCTAGTGGTTATTTTGGCAGGAGTGGCTTGTTTTTTTTATTTATTTGGGTTAATTTATTTTACTTGTTTTTATTTTCATTTTTTATTTTATATATTTATTTATTTTTTTCAGTTTTTGATATTCTATTAACATAGTAAAAAATTTTTTTTTGATTTGTTTAGGTCACTTATTTAATAGTTTGTTTTGGTCTGGGAAGATAAAGCTATTTATTCATCCAATTTTTGGATTGTTTGCCATAGTCTATTCTGCTGTTTTGGCTGGAGACAGTTTTTAATTTGTTTATTATTTTATTTATTTATTTATTTGGATTGATTATTTTTACTTGTTTTTGCTTATTTATGTTTATTTTTATTAGTTAATCCAAATAAATAAATAAGTTAACAAATTAACAGATCGCTCCAGCTAAAATAACCGCTAGAACTAATAAAAATAAACATAAATTGTGTCTAGCATGAAACAGCCTGTCGCCTCTGAGTGTTGAATTCAATGTTCACTTTTATATATATATATATATATATATATATATATGTTTTAAACATATATTGTTAAATATAACAGACAATGAATGTCTATTATGTTTGATCATGAGTCATTGTAAAAATTGTGTGGTTGCTTTAATTTCGGGTGAAAATAAAAACAAAAATTTTCCAGCATTTGAATATTTTTTTATTAAGCTGGTCCTTGATCTAAACTTTCGGGCTCACATGAGCCATTTTCAGAAAAAAAATTAATGGTTGGTTTCAATATTTTAATATAGATAGCTTCAAGAATGCTAATGTTGAAAGTACTCAAGAATAATGTTAATTTTCTTTCTTCCTTTAATAAGAATACTAAGAAACTTGTCTGTAAATATGAGAGGATCCTATTAAGAAGAAGTAGACAAAACTTGTCTAAATTATTTAATGAGACATGTCTTCATGAAAACATCCTGCCAAAATATATGAAATATATATATATATATATATGATAATGGCTTATGTAAGCCGAAAACTTAGATCGAATTTAAACATGTGTCAATATGGTGATTTCCTTTCGTCTTTCAATGATAATGTTATTAAGCTTATCAGACAATATGAAAGGAACAAACTTAAAATAAATAGACACAACTTGTCTATATTATTTAATGAAACATGCATCAATGAAAAATTGCTGCCTAAATATACACAATATATATATATCTGTGTGTGAAAATATAAAGCTACTAAATATGAATTTTTCAAAATTTTTACTTAGGCTCACTATAAATTTACAATGAGGCAACTCTGAAAATCAACTCCCTTAATTAACAGTGTTCTGCAGAATTGCTTTCCTAATTACCTGCTCATTACCAATGTATAGTAAATATTACTTATATCTGAAGATAAATACCTCCCCAACAAGAATCACACTTGATGGATTAGGGGTGTAGAGGTTCAATTCCTGTTGCGGGGACATTTTTCTTTAATAGGACTTCTCAGTCTAGCCCAGTTGTTATTAATTTAATTGTTTAAGAAAATAAAAAAACAGGGTTATCAACTCAAACATGTGTACCCACTAAAAACTGACATGTTTTATATTGTAAAACCTCTTTATTCAACTGGATATTTTGAGATGATAGAAAAAAATTTTTTAAAACTCTTTCCATAAAAATTCAAAAACAAAATTTTAACCCTCTGTTATAAATAAATAGCAAGACCTTGGCAGTTATGTTTTTGATCACATGATTGTATTACTGTAAATTGTACTGTTTATGACCTAACAAAACCTCCGAGCATCTTGTATTATTTTTTGCACTTGCTTTCTTTTGATGGAGTTACAAAAACTATTAATGCCATCAAAGTTTGAAATAAAGTTTTAATTACATGATGAAGTTTACAAAGAAAATGAAAAACGTAATCCTCTTAACAATTTGACTAAATATTCTTCAAATAACTTTCTTAATTTTCCAAAATAAAATTTCTTCACAGATAAAAAGCAAAAATTTATAACCCTATTTTTTATTCTCTCTCTCTCTTTTACATTCTCTTTTGTTTTTTTAGGCATAAGAATCTTTAAGTATTTGTCAAATTTATAGAAGGAATTTTTAAAGATACTTGGGGAGGGACTACAAAATTGTCTGTTCTGAAATGGCAGTAATTGGTGCTAAATATTTTAAAATGTTAAGAATTAGTTGCAGACTGTCAAAAGAGATGCCAGAGAAAGGGAGAGTGAGAAAAAAACAATTGCAAAGACTTTCAGAATACAATAGAAAATAATATTTCAAGGCAAGGAAGGGGACATCTTTGTGTACATTGTTGGGGAATAGACAAAAGCAAAATTCTTGTCCCCGGAGATTTACTCTTTGCTTTCGTTTCTAACTTTTAAAATTCATTAATTTATTTAATTTAAAAAAAAAACAAAAAAAAACTGAAATAACTTTTTTCTCTTATTGTTTTCAGCTCACATAATAATTTGTTTTTTCTTTTTACTTTATTTTTCCTGAGAGAAAACTGCCATGTTTACTTTTTCCCTCCCCACTTTTAATTGCCATTTTTTTTCTCTTTTTATGTTTTTTTTTTTTTGTTTCTTTGTTCCCTTTGTTTCAAATAATTTTAGGTGCAAGTTATTCATCAAGCACACTTGATATCTTCAGCTGGATCAATTTGCCTGGAGTAGGATATCGCTGAATTTTAATATGAAATTTTCACAGTATAATATCCAAAGTAAGCAGTTAATGGTGAAAAATAATCTTATTTAAGAATATATGACTGTAAAATCCTGAGTTAGAACCATTTGAGAGCTATCTGAGAAGGGAAAAGAAAATTTAATAAATTTGAAGCCAATAACAGTTATATTTTTTTTTAATGAAACTTGTTTGAAAGAATTGTTTTAGAATATTATATATACACTGTGTATACCACACACACACACATATATATATATAATAAATTTACTTATTTAAAAATATAGTTCCATCGCTACATAAATTACAATGTTTCAAAAACAGAAGCTAAAAACTTCAAATTCAATTATCGAATTAAATTAGTTCTGTTTTAGTTTCAAGTGAATTTTGAAACACAACTAGGGACTTTAATTTAATTCTATAATTAAATTTGAAGTTTTTAGCTTCTGTTTTTGAAACATGGCAATTCTTGTGTAGCAGTGGAACCAGATTTTTAAATAAGTAAATTTATAATATTTATGCTCTGTAGATTTGCATTGAGCACTGTTTTGTAAAAAATAAAAATATTAATAAGAACAACAGATTATATATTTTACTGTTCTTTCTTTTTATTATAATATATATATATATATATATATATATATATATATATATATATATAATAATACCAGATTTATGCCAGAATATCATGAGATGTGTTCTTCAGTTCCTGGCAGTGATAGGTCATAAAACTGAGAGCTGTTTTATATTTAGGCGTCGGCATACCTGGTTTTCTTGGGACATCGCCCAAATGTATCCATTTTAAATTGTGATGCAAGTAACAGGTACTAAAAAAGAAGACCTTTCATGTGTCAGGGAAACCAGACATCCTGCTTCTCAACAGATATTTGCTCATCTGCCATGAATTAAAAAAAAAATCTCTCTCGTCTCATGTTAAAATCCAGTTGTCTATTTAAGGAGTTTATAGAACTGTAATATTTTGCTTAACTAACACTTACTGTTGGTAAGATTTTTTTAATCATTTTACCCCATGCAAAATGATAAAAGTCACTAAAATGCAAGGGGTTACTAAGAGTGAAAGTAACAGAGAGGATAATATAAGAACAACATTCAGAGAGACAGAAGATGATGATTGACATTGCATTTAAATTTTTTGAAAGCAGGAAGGTGAAAGACTGTTCCACAAGTGAGAAATGTGGGAAGACAAACTATCAGCATAGAACTTATAGCTACACATTAACTATTTCAACAGTAAAATAATGAGACCTAGCTGCCAATCTAGTACTGTATTTAAATTCATGAAGTCAAGGTGCCAAAAAGTAAATCTCAGCAGAAAAATTACTATTAAAATATTTATAGAAATGGCAGAGGGAAACTATGCTATGATGGTGGGAATATAGCTGAAACTGAGATACCAGGTCAAGACCGATAACATTGCAGATTCTTCTTTAGATTTTGTCAAGAATCTCTAGCTGCAGTATTCAATGCATTGATAAATAGTAGAGATAAATATATTAGATAGATTCTGATAAGAAGAATTGTCTCCCATGATATAAACATTGCTATTAATTCTCATTTCATGTTGGTATTTTCATTATTCTTTTTTCTATAATCCTCCATTTATTTCTTGGCCATCTGCTAGGAAGAAAACACCAACAAAAAACTTGCTGACTTCACTGCCAATGTCCCAACTTGCTGGGCCCATAGTATTTGAAACTTTGATAGAAAGGTTAAATTTATTAATGCTTGCACCTCACTCCCTCTTAAAATTTCTTTTATAATCTTAGGGGCTGTTCACTAGTCTCCTACAGCCATATTTCAAAAGTAAGGGGAAAATTCAACTCAGACAGCTTTTACCAAAAACTGTTATTTTGTGGGACAGGCATAAGCATGGATGCTTCACTAATCATCTTAATCTCTCCAACTCAAGAGTAAACTGTTATATATCCTCCTTATCCTCATAATCTTCATTTTGATCTATCATGTACCTCATTCATCATGACCATTTCAACAGTAACCCTTTACCTTGAGTCACTCTTGAGCCTTGATACAAAAATTAGCTAAGAATGTTTTAATTCAAATATGAATGTGAATGTTGCTCTTAATTAATGTGATTGGTATTTAAATGTAGTACCAGCAAGTCTCTATTTAGTTTCAATGATAAAATTCCAAGCTAACTTTCTCTGTTAGCTTATTGGAACTGTTTCTTTTTTTTTAAATATTAGACTTTAAGTCAAGAACAGTAAAAATTAACTTTGTTCTGTAATATTATTATGAATATTATTATATTCTATAGTATATTATGAAATGATAACAGTTATTATGTATATTATTATGTGCACAATGACTAAAAAAGGGGATAAAAATACTACCAAAGAATCAGCAGTATAAATTACAGATTACATTTAGACCCAGCAGCTGTTCCTTCTACTTATAGAGGGAAGGTTGCTTGGACTTAATATAAAGGTAATAAGAAGGAATGATTGCTGGGTTTAAATGTAATATATCTATGATTTATATTATTATATTAGTTAGATAATTTATGATAAATAAAGATAAGTTTTCTAACATCTGCCAACCTTTGTTTTTTTGAACAATAGTGTATGACCCGAGTTTTGAAAACCACTGAAATAAATTAAAAAAAATTGTTGTCTGTGGTTCTGCAATGAAATATTTTCATAATATATAATTCACAGGCTTGTCAAAATTTCATTAGTTTCATTTTTAGACACATTTCCCTGAGGTTCCTTGTTTTTTATCTGACAATATTCAATTTTTAATATATCCTATAATAGTTATCATATTTTCATATTGATTATTGTTAATACTTGTTAAAGATTATTATTTACATGTTTGAGTGACATTTAAACATGGCAGTAGTAAATTAAAAAAATATATAACATTGTGTGTTTAAAAGCAAATTGTCCATGGGTGGAAATTTAAGGACATGTATAAGATACCTTCCGAAGGCTAAGCAAAGTATTAAGAAACAGGAAAATTTCATTAGAAATGAATGAAAATATTAATGAACTGTTATGTAACATCAGTTCTCCTATATGGCAGTGAATGCTGGGCAATCTCCTTACAGATGAAGAAGAGACTTGAAGCAACAGAAATGTGGCTCTACAGAAGGATACTAAGGATACAATATGAGATCAATGACAAAATTTTAGCAAAAATGGAAACAAAAAGGACAATCAGAAAGAGAGGGTTGAAATTTCTAGTGCAAATCATGAGGAAAGAGAGCTTGGAAAATTTGACACTTACAGGATGTATTGAATTCAAGGGGGACAGATGAAAGCAGTGCATAACCTGCCTAGTGAGAGTGTGTAAGTGTTTAGCTGAATAGAATTTAAGAGAGAAAAAAATTTGCTAAGAGCTACAAAAGATGGGAAATTGTGGAGAGCTATGATCACCAACATCCTAAATGCAGTATTACAATATAACATTATAATTTCTCGAAATGTAAAATAGATACATGGCACTATAATTGCTACTTAGAAATAATTAAAAATATATTCTAACCCGGATACTATTTTAAATACCAATAATTCTTCAATATAAACTGAATTATTTCAGTGTCTCTCAAAATTAATAGTTTCAAATGTTTCTCAAAATTTATAATTCCAAATGCTGAATTAATAAACTGTTTAAATTTCATTAGGTTTATCTTTCATTTTGTTTTTATTTACATATATATCATCTATAATGGGAGA
The DNA here is from genome assembly GCA_903632075.3 of Acanthosepion pharaonis. NCBI lineage: Eukaryota > Metazoa > Mollusca > Cephalopoda > Sepiida > Sepiidae > Acanthosepion > Acanthosepion pharaonis. The sequence goes on along the minus strand of CAHIKZ030003108.1, from coordinate 458,083 downwards.
AATTTCAGTCACTAAATTTAATGGAAGTCACCTGTCCCATAATGGTTGTTGTATTTAGTGCGTTAAATATATATGCAAATGTATCAACTTTTCTGGGACACATTTCACCCACTAAATGCAGCAATGGTATCCAGTCCTATAATAGTTGTTACATTTAGTACATTCAACTTATATGTAAATGTATCAACTATTATGTAACAAGTGGATTGAGACAGATTGTAAAAAGCAGAGAACTATACTGAAAAATGTATAAAATGAATGAAACTGTCAAAAATAGTGTGTGTAATTTGAGTGTCTAATTAAACTCCATGTTGCAGTAAATGCCAAGCAGATCAATATTTGGCCATTAAAGCCTTCCATATAAAAAAAGCAAGCATATGTACAAGTCTTTTTTTTTCTTTAAGATATTGGGACTGTTTCTAATTGTGATCACAATTTTGATACTTGGAAGGAAACAGTCATCTGTGAACAGAACTGTTCTTCATGAGTCAGTGAATGTATATATTAGGTAACCTGAAAAGTTTGTTTTATTTCAAAGTTGTCTTTAGGAGCATTTACTTTTAACAAATTTCAAAAAGGTTGATTTTGATTGGAATATGATAGCTGTTATATCAATGTGTGTTTTGGGAGAAAGAATTGTCAGAATTTATATTTTTTTATCTAGTCATTCCAATATTCAAAATGTAAGAAAATAATCAACATTTTCAGCATTTTATACTTTTTTTTATTTTAAGAAAGGTAAAAATTCCTGTTAGTGCAGCTTACAGAAAAGGTGCTGTGACTCACTGAACATGTCAAAAGTGGTTTGCGAGGTTTTGTGTGGAAGTTTTTTGCTAATCCATGCACAAATGTGTAGGTTTAAAATGATCTAAATGAAGACATTAATTGAAAATGATCAATATTTATACTGTGGAAGGTTAACGGGATGAAAATTTTACCTTATGAAAATATTCATTTTATCCGCAAAGAAAAAGGAAAGAATCAAGCAGATAAAGTCCAAATACAAAGTTTATTCTTTGAAGACATTTTTATATGACAGGAAATAGACTAGACACAGTCTTAATGACTTGTTTTACTATTAAACACAAAATATGCACAAATATTTAGCAGAAAAAGTCTCAGCTCTATTTGAAAGTGTGTTACATGAAAAGTGTAAAATTTCTAATAATTATACAGGTTTAAAAACTGAAATTATAAAGATTGATAATTTGATATATTTTTTAAATGCAGTGTAATTTTTATCATTCTCCCTGAATTGTAAGTTGCTAAAATTTTATTTTAATTTGGTATCGATGCAGGAGGAATATCATATCTTATTAATAATTTTTAATAAAAACATGTTCTTATTTTGTTTGAAACTGATTCATCAATAGAACAGATACTAATAATGTGTCTACTAAAATAGAATAGGTTCTAATAATGTGTCTGTTAGAATAGGTTCTAATAATATATTTGCTATAATAGAATAGGTTCTAATAATTTGTCTGCTATAATTTCAATATTTCTAAATTGTTCATTTGAACAAATCTTAATTTATATAGATTTTGAAAGTGTTTTCATCACAAACACTATAATAATTGGTAGTATCCATCTTAATCCAAATATCCTAACAGCTTATTTATATTAATCTCTTTCATGAGTGACTTCCACATGCTTATGGCTATATCATGTTGAAACACCAGTTCTTGTATAATCACCAAAGTTAAACAACATTGAGCCTAGTGAATACCTATATAATATATATATATATAATGTAACTGAAAGGCAAGTCCTTTGCTGCCAGTGCCTTCAAGAGAAGCAAGCAACCAATTCAAACAGCTATTGATTCCAATGAGATCAATTGAGATCATTAATGAAAGCTCTGCAATTTAAGAGAAAGGGTAAAGTATTCCAGAAGGGCACCATTAGACTGTGTGTCTCTTTTGTGGACAAGTAAAAATTGTTCAAGATTAATTGAGAAGTTTTCACCCATCAACCATTTTTCCCAAATATTGCACATTCAAATTACCATTTGTTCTGGTCTTTAGAGAATTAACTTACTGAACAAATTTACATTATTTAGAAGACTGTAAAAGGTACCATGTGTAATTCTGTATGAAGAAAGACTAAATAAATTCTGGCAAGATAAAATTATTAAGTTGATTGAGAGATATTGAAACCAAAATGGAAATCTGTTGAATATAAAAAAAGTGTTTTTGAGTTTTACTTTTTTGGCTGTTTCTTTTCTTGGTTTTGTCTTTCTTAAAAAGAATGACATGAGAAAACTTTTTTAATCTTCAGATTTATTTGTGCTTTTTTGAATATAAATATTAATGGAGCAATGTTAAAAAATACTTAAATTTGAAAGAAAAATCCATTTGATTGCTGTTTTATAAAAATATCAAAGTATCATTGGACTGCAAGGAAAAGAAATAATAATTTCATTTAATAAATGAATAATAATAATAATAATAATAATTATTATTATTATTCATTTAGGAATTGTTAGCAACTTTTATTCCAACAAAGTTCAACCTGTGCAAGCCCCAGGGGTCACTTGAGGTAGAGGGTTGTTAAGGGGTAGTTTATATGGATAAGAGGTGAAGATAACAGTTGACTCTAGATTGACTGATGGAATACAGAGAAAATGTGGGTGGGGTTGCTACTATGTAAGTAACATGACAGTTATTAGCTGTGAGGGTTAGACCTGGTGGAACCAAGGAATGCAGTTTGTCCGAGTACTTTCCATGGAAGCTGATATAAAGCAGTGAGCGGTTTGCCACATTCCACCTGTGAGAGAGAGAGAGAGCTTGGAGGGTGGACAATAATTCTTTTGATCTCTATCAAGACTGTAAAGTGAGGACTGGGCAGCTCCCACCCGAATATGGCAACAGTATTCCATTTTCGGTCTGATTTGGTTGGTGACCATTCTTTACAGAATTTGAAAAAAATATCTGTATTCCCTATTTTTTAAAAAAGTACTCTTTATCACGCAATAGGTTATAAAATAAAAATGGAAGATTAAATCAAATGTTAAATGCATTCAGGGGGGTGAGGCGCAAATCATATTAAGTTTTTTAAAATTTTTTATAATTCTATATTTTTTGTGATTCTCTCATAAAATGGATTTTTTTTTTTGAAGATATATTATCCAATTGTGAAAATTTGTTAAACACTTCTACATTTATTTTTTGTTCACTTTTTACTTTCACTTGTTTTCCAGAATGTCTTGCTCATTTTTTTTTTCTTCATATAAAACATATAAAAGTTTTAGAAGCCAATGTTAGAAAAAAAATGAATTTTTCTGATTTATTTTGAAAATTAATGACAATCATGATTTCAGCCACAAGTCCAGCTCAATAACATTGTTATAGATTGAGGTTGAAATGACAAATCTAGTTCCCCTTTTCAGCAAAAAGAAGAGAGGGGCCCAAGTCACCCCCAATTCCCCAGACACCATAAATGTTTATACTATTTGTATGCATGATTTTGAATGCTGCCAGACCCCACCACCAACTTTTAGTGTTACCAGACCTCACCACTACCAAATAATCTTTTTTAGATCAAAGTTCAATATCTACTGTAGCTGATGTGGAAGGCATGAAGTATGAGAGGATGCTTGACTGCTTAGCCTTATGCAGTCATATGGTCTTTCTTTGCAGGCCCTCAAAACATTCTGCAGCCTGCCTTAAATCTATGTGCTCTTTCAAAATTAAAGTAATACTTTTCAATGCAGTATTGACAGTCAATTGCAAAGATCTCATGCAAGGTCATTTTTGGGGTCTGGAAATGCTAAAAAATCTTTCCTATATAAATTAATGGTGATTGCTTTTTTTATGCCATTTCAACTTAAGTTTTCAAAGGGACAAGGAAAAACCTATTTACAATCTCAGTTAAAGATTTTACATAAATTTAAACAAAGCATTTATCATAATGTTATGATGACAAAGCAAACAAGTTATATATTTGGATCTTAACTCAATTTCATTAACAGTAAGAAATATCAATATAAAATGCTGTAAAGAAATGAAAAATAATATTGTATTCAAGAAATATGGTGGAGTAATGGATAGCAGCTCAGATTGAGGAATTGGAGAGCTGAGTTTGAATTACAGTCAAATCCACTTACATGCTAATAATCTTGGGAAAGGTATGAATCCTCTTCTCTTCCCAGCTATGGGTAAATCGCAGGACAGACCAGGTTCTATAGCCTTGGATGGTGAGTGGTCTACTGCAGAAAGAAAGGGCAACCTAATATGGGAAAAATCTGCCTCATCAGTCATGTATCAAAAGATACATGATCACTTTAGCATGTATCACACATGGCACATAACTGTTTCAAGAAATGAAGTTAATCACTTTGTGAATATGATCTTGTATTATTTTCTAACTTTCTGATATGTTTTGGGAAAATCAATGACAAAGTGGAAAAATTTTTTTACATGATGCATTTTGTCCTTTAGGTAAAGTGATGTTTACGTTGATGTAGTTACACATGTTCACTTTTGTTATTAAATATTCCGCATTGTGATAGTAAAAGATCTGCCAAGAAAGATGAAATGTTATAAGAACCTGGATGTAAATTTACTGTGGATAATCTTATGATTAAAGCACTTTCTATACATTTTCCTCTTAGTAAACTGCTTTCTCTTTTAATTAAAATAATATTTTTTAAATTAAAATTATGGTGAAACTTATTATGGTGACTGACTATTGCATTTAATGTGTTATTTTGTAAAGGATCCATTTTTTGTTGATATAATCTTTTATTCAAATTTCTTGACATTTCTCCTATGTATTTCTTGTGGCAGTTATTACAGGTGATAAAGTAATTTCCTCTTTCAAGTTTTAGCTTATTATTATGTTTTGTATTATGTCTTTTATTGGTTTAGAAATAGTTTTAACAAATTTTATGTCAAGCTTTGATAAATTCTTTTCAGTTGTAGTTGTGATAGAGTTTGTTGGTAGAAAAAACTTTTGATATGTGTGAACATGAAGTGAAACAAATTACTATTAATTTTTAGCAAGTCTTTTCTTTCATCTTATTATTGCATGTCTTTATGATTTTCTAGGTTGACTACCTTCCGACTTAAAGTAATAGTGTTTAGTCAGAATTGTAGCTTCTGATGATACTTAAACTTAGTTCCCATATGTTGGAAGCTTATTTTTCATAGACAGTGTCATAGCCAATTTAATTACAGAAACCTGTGGCAAGACTGTGTGCAAATCTACAGCATTTGATCGAGATCATTTTTATAAATGCAACAATAAGACAAGCCAAAAATTAGCAGGGAAAATACTTAATCTTAGAGTTCAATTCATGGGAAGCTTTTTGTCAAGTACACCTGATTCTCCATCTCGATCTCCAACCTGAACAATCTGGCTGGCATAGTCACAGTGTATATATCAAATACATATGTTATATCAGAACTTTGTGTAGTATTGACTCTACTAAGTGTCAGAGGTCATTTGGAGGTTGAAATGTTTTTAAGATTACTTGTTTAAAGCTGAAGGTGGCATTTAAGCTGAATGTCAAGACATTTCCTATTTAAAGAATTTATACTATAATTATTAAATACTGATTTTTACAGACTAGTGTCACCATCTTCTTCATTCCATTCTTAATGTTTTAGTAAATAAGTATATAATAATGATAATTCCCCATCTCAAAATTCAGACAAAAATTATAATTATTTTCAAATAAATAAATAAATAAGGGAGACTATGCTGCAATTAGCTAAATTCTAATTACATTTAAAATTTAAGGTTAGCTTAACTTCTACTTATCCCTAATTAGCAGGAGTTGAATGTTAAATGATTCTTGAACATGGATGCTGACAATTGAGAAGAACTGTTTTTATTGAAATAAATTGTGGAAATGTTTGTGATGGAAGCAGAAAAGAAAAATAAACAAAAAATATTAATTATTTTTGCATAAACTAGCTATACCTGTGAAATAATTTGTTTATTTTTGTAAAATATATACTTTCTTTTCTGATAAACATATTATGACTTGATAGAGTAATTCATAATCTTTTCTTTTTTTTCTTTTGCAATGTTGATATGATTTTCTTTTCAGCTTTTGTGACAAACATGTAAAAATTGGATCAGTATAACTGGGGTGAGCCCAAATGCAGACCTCATACTCATTACTAAATTGTATACTGGAAATTGTTTCATTATTCAATTTAGAGCATTTTTACAGTGTTGTGCTAATAAAAGTCTCTATAATGTGCCATTTTTGCTGTTATAGTAGTAAACAGAAATTGGATTATCATAATATTGATTTCATTATTGATGAGAACACAGTTATTGACAGGGAGTTAACCAACAAAATTTTGATTTTCAATAGTGATCTTAGGAAAGTTCATCAAACCATTTGTTCCAGCACATGTACCATCATCAGATACCTTGGCAAAATGGTTCCATTGCTTGATTCACTCATTAAAAAATTGTTCCACTTTTGCAGTTCCAGATAATAAGTATATGTTTAGCAAACAAGAAAGTGTCATTATATATTAATGTCAGTTTTTTTGATGTCTTAAATGTCACAAAAAATTGAACAATAATTGAATTAATTTTTATTACCAGTATAAGGCACTGAATTTTAGGCTGAAGTAAAATAAAATCAATGTTGCATAGAACACATTTTGCCTTAAATCAGATGAGCAATTATTTTATACAATTAAGAAGGGAGATTTTGTCATCTGAGAAAAATAATTCCAGTTAGAGACTTAATCATGAGGTGGAATATAGTTCACACTGCCACCCATGTAAATGTGTGTGTGTGTGTGTGTATATATATATATATATATATATATATATAATAAAAAGGCTTAAACACTAATATTCCATGGTCATAATTTATTCCATTGGAATCATAAATACGATCCAATTTATTTACGATTCCAATGGAATAAATTATGACCATGGAATATTAGTGTTTAAGCCTTTTTATTATATCCTTACTCTGTCCTAGACATTGAGTTCTACCTGGATTCTTCCTCTTGGAAAATTTTTTTCTGAAAATATACATGTATGGGTATTTTTTTATATATATTTTGCATATGTATGTGTATTTTCCACTAATATTATCTATATATATATATATATATATATATATATATATATACAGAGAGAGTGTGATGGGTAATTTGTCGCCATTTCATATTTTTAATTTTGTGTATGCATGTTGTTTGCCTTTAAGTTTGTTGACTGCACAGTATAGTAGGGTCAGTTGGGCACCATCTGCAAGGAAAAAAGCACCTGATGCAATTCACTTTGCAAGAAATTTGGAATATATATCCATATGAATATGTCTATCTATGAAAATATCTATATAGAGGTCAACACTGAGTGGCGACAGTCTGTTTTGTTCTTGAATGCAATCTTCAGGTCATCCACCATTGTATTTACACATGCTTCATCCTGGATACTGAGCATTTTTTCCCATAAATATAGTATACCTGAAAGCTATTTTTTATCATATATATATAGATAATATTAGTGGTCAATATATATATATATATATATATATATATATATATATATATATATATATATACACATATTTCCAATAGGATAGAATCCAGGTAGAACTCAATGTCCCAGACAGAGTAAGAATATAATATAAAAGGCTCAAACACTACGAATATTCTATGGTTATAATTTATTACATTGGAATTGTAATCATGACCCAATTCATCAGAGGTCTGATGAAGTGGATCACGATTCCGATTCCAATGTAATAAATTATAACCATGGAATATTAGTGTTTGAGCCTTTTATATATATATATATATATATATAAAGAATTTAAATGAAATCAGCTAGGGTTAAAAAAAAGTTAATTTAAGATTTATAAAATTTAAAATTCCCAGCATCCCTAAAGGATGAAACTCGTCACAAGAAAACTTTTTTCACTTTGTAATATATTTTCCCCAATACTGTTCTTGATATATAAAAATATAAATATTGTTATCTCATACATATATATATATATATATATATATATATATATATATATATATATATATATATATATATATATATATACACACACATACATACATACCTACCTACACACACTTAGATATACCTGTAGCTGTTATATCAAACAGTATATCTGCTAACAAAAGTGATGGAAACAAGAATAATCTAAATAAAATTGGCTAGATTTAAAAAAAAAAAAAAAATATGTTTAAATTCCCAGCATCCCTCACTCATGGGCATGTGTAGTTGCAACCAACGTAACAAATTCAATCCGATGAAGTCCAACAGGATGAAACACATCACAAGAAAACTTTTTTCACTTTGTCATATATTTTACCCAATATTGTTCTTGATATATAAAAATATAAATATTGTTATTTCATACATATATATATATATATGTGTATATATATATATATATATATATATACACACATACACACACACACACTGAGATATACCTGTAGGTGTAGGTGTGCTCTTATATCAAACAGTATATACATTTTATGAATTTTCTGGCATTCATATATATATATATATATATATATATATATATATATATATTTGTGTATTTGTAAGTGTGTTGGAAAACATTAAAATGTATTAAATTTCCATTTATTTTCCGAAAACAACAAGGAAGCTATTAAATACATCAGCTAATCTTTTCAACTTTATTTTCTGTGAAACCAATATTTTAAATAGTCATAAATCTCTTGAGTGTAATATGCTAGCTCTGAAATAATCTCAAACATTTGAACCCATATTGTTGTTTAACTTTTCTTAAAACTTGTATTTTTCAGCTTGAATGTACCTGAAGTATTTTAAAAGATTTATTTCTATGTTATGAACTGAACATACGTTAATATTATTCCATCTGGCAATGCCCTGAAATTATTTACCATATCAGCTTAGGATTCCTCATGCCACTTGACTGCCGAAAGATAATCAGTCATTTTTAAGGTCTTGTTCATCTCTCGTATTAAAACATACATTCAGATAGGCATTAAAATTTGAACAGCTTTTATATATTTTGGTATCCTTCCAGGTAAAACCAGTTTCTAAAACTTACATTTTATTAATCAAACATCTGTTTGGAGTTGATAAGTTATGATAAAGTCATGTTAGCCTGGAAAAATGTCATTTTTTTTCAGCTCGTTACATTTGTACAGGATATACTGAACAAGGACTCGCAATATGTGAATATACTCTGTTTGCATTTAAGATATTTCTTAAGTTTTCCTTTCTCAGACACAAGGCCAAAGATAGGGAACATTTATTAAATTGAGCCTAACTATGCTCATCTGCAAAAACAGTTTGTCTATATCAAGCACCCAATAGACTGGTGCAAAACTACTGTGGTAGAGTACCTACAGATTTAGAGGTATGGTTCTCAGCTTGGCTTAGTCTGGCATAAGGCCATGAATGGCAGGGATATTTACTGAGAACTAATAAAACTAAATTGCTATTACTATTTCATTGACTTGCTGTATAGCAGTGAATATGAAAAAAAAATTAAGTATCATGTCATTTTGAACATAGGCAATTATGGCTCTCCACAGATTCCATTTTTATCATCTGTGAATTGCCATACATCCTTGGGAAAGATCGTGGAGTAGTCATTTCCACAGTTTTGTATTCAGAGAGTTTCTTCTCTCAAAAAAGTTGCCACTCAAGGTGAGAGAGCGTGATCTATCCTGCTATTTAACCCATAGCTATGAGAGAAGATTTATGTCTTCCAAAAGCACATTGGTGTGAAAGCAAATGCAACAAACTAGCCAGGAATTTGAATGCTGTTTCCCAATCCCACTTTTCACACCAATATCCGTTACACTACCCAGTCATACAAAAAGGAAAACATCATCCGGTTCACATTCCTCCCCGGCCTCTTGAACAGGCATAGAGGTTTATCCCTTGTTTTCTGTTGAGGATTGGGTTTCCAGTTCCTTCTAAAGTTTTTTTCATTCTCTTCATTTCCATTAGCTCCTTGCATCTTAGTGACCTTATTGCCTTGATTTGCGTGAATTAATTAAAAAAAAATATGTACAAATAATGAAATAATGAATCACTTCTAATATTACTTAAATGTTATATACATTGAGATATATATATATATTTTGACACATTGATTCATATATACATTGATAGAGTGATAAATGTTAAACTAAGCAGACTTATGGTTACAGCATGTTGGAACATCAGTTCTCTTATGATCACCGAAGTTAAGCAACATTAAGCTTAGTCAATACCTAGAGAGGTGATCACTTGGGAATTCCAAGTGCTGTAAACTTGGATCTGCTAGTGTGATAATGACTTGGAAATGTTAATCAGAGAGCTGAGTTCCAATTTCAGTTGTATTACATGCAAATACCCTTTTCTTACCTCAAATTTTTGTTGAGTGTTAAGAAATAAATGTTACTATTATGTTACCTGGAAAAGGAGGTAAAATTTTCATTGACACACATGTTAATGACCTGTCCATGTGAACTGTTTGTCCAATAGTGTTGTAATTTAGGAAAAGGTTACTGAATAAGAATAACCAAAATGAAGGTTGGAAATGGAACGATAATATTTATAACAGAAACAACATACAAGATTTGCCAGCAGCGTGTAGTAAGTAATCAACTTCTAATGGTGAGCTAGAAGTGAATCAAGGTAGCTCTCCAGACAAGGCTCTGCCCTTTGGCATAGCCTCATCTGGGTTCCTCTCTGCCTGGAGTTTGACAACCATGAAGTGAAAGCCCACAGTGAATCAAGATAGAGTATATTCCACTGTATTTATAAGGATTGGGACATACCCATTATAGTTCATAGGTATGGTATAACAGATAGTGAGAATGTCACATGTTTGTGTGTGTAGAGAAAAGTGGGTTCGATTCTCATTGGTTTAGAAAGAGTGAATTAATGGTAATTATAATTGTTATAATTATTTTATTATAATTATTTTTGACACTATAATTAATATTTATTTTTTTTATGGGCACTGTGACAGTATAGTTAATTTTTTATTTATGCATTTCTTTATGAACACAACAATGATTGTTGGTTTGCTTAAATTATTTCAAATTACTGTATTTACCAGTGTCAAGGACACTCTAACATGAAAGATGCACCCCAAGTTTGAAGTGAAAATTTTTGAGAAAAAAGAATAAACATGAAAATAAGGTCTGCTTTTTTTCCTACCTTACCAAGATGCATTATTGGTGGTTTAGCAACATGTCAATCATCTTGGTCACTTGAGAACTGGATTTTATTATTTTACCCTTACAGTAAGGAGACACGTTAGTTTACTCTCTCTCTTAGATGTATAAAATACTGAGTTGTATATATACCCAGGGTAGAGCTGCATCAAACACAAAGATACTCTGTTCCACAATTCATTGTTCACCTCAGCAGTATTTTTTCATTCAATGGAATATTAGCTGAAGGTTCATTATCTGCCTGGAGGTAAAAAAAATGTTTATCTGGGTCTACTTTTTTACAAAAAATTACCTGTAGAATTGAATATACAAAAATTAAAAATGAAATAAAGTTTTACTTAAATGTAAAACAATAAAAAATAAACCTTACTTATATAAATTCTTTAAAAAGATTTTCATTCTTCAAGACAATGTGATGCTACCTATGTTTAACTTCTTTGATACTACTACTAGTCTGTTGACTCCTCTCCCCTAGTCTTCCATGGTAACATTCTATATATATATATATATATATATATATATATTTATGATACTTTTTTATTTACTACATTAAACTGTGTATAATTTATAAATTTAATTAAGAGATCACATGCAGGAATTCAGTTTACCGTCTGGCATAGATAATCTTTCTCTGCTGTTAGCATAGGTTTACAAAAACCCTAACATTTCTCTCCAGGTATACATAGCAAATTTTTGAGACTTATTTCATGAAAAGAAATGTGTCCTTGGCACCAACAAATGCTGAGAATACCATTGACAGAATATGAAATTAACAGTGAAGTTTTAGAGAAAATGGGCACTTACACTTAATATCAAAAAGACAGAATTGACATTTTCTACTGCATATAACTAGGAAAGAGGGCTTGAAAATCTGATACTCACAGGACAGATTGAAGGAAAATGGAAAACAATGCATAACCTGCCTATCGAGCTTGAGTGAATGGATGACAGAACAGGCAAATTTTATTAAGTAATAAAGATGATGTTCATCTGTCTGACAGTATTTAGTTTGGACTGTAGGGATTACCCAGCCTCATCTGCCAGGATGCATGTTAGGTGTTGTTCTGTTGAGACCCATAAAAAGAAGTGACATGAACACTCTCTTCCCCTTTTCGGCTTTGAAATATAGCAGTGACACCACAAAACTTCTCCCATTACAATGTAACAGGTTTTCACTGAAAATGGTGACCCCAATGTGTGTGAAATCAAGTAGTGACACCACAAAACCTCTTCCATTATATTCAGGCTTTCACTGAAAATGGTGACCCCAATGTGATTTGCAGCAGAGAGGAGTTATGACTTGTTGCTGATGAATATTTTAGAGTTAATGAATATAACATTTTCAAAAGAAATTAATTTTAGCACATGGAGGCATTTCTATAAATAAATTTATAAAGGACAACATCACTCACAAAAGAAGAGAGAGAAAATTATATTTATGTGTATCAGTCAATAAAGTATTGTATGTGATACACACTTGGGCAATCATGTTTCCTTTGATTCATGACTGACTAGGCAGGAGATATTTCCATTTTTAACTAGTAGGCTGGTTGCCAACCAAGGTTGTAGGACCCAATCTGTCCAGCTATTCAGCCAATAGATGAGGTGGGGAAGGGTGACTAGAATTTGAACTCAGCTCTCCGATTTTTCATTTCAAGCTGTTATCCATTACACCATCCACATATCCATTTATGTGTATACAGCTAGGTAAAAAATAAAATAAGGAAAGATTTATGTACTTATCTATAGTCTGTATGTGATGTTCATGTGGTTTGTTTGAAATTGAGTAGTTGGTTTACCAGGGAAAAGAAATCTTTCCTGGCAAAGAGACTTTCTGTGGTGTTGCTACTACATATTGGAGAAAGAGAAAGAGAGGATTTATACCACTTCCTTTTATAGTTCTGAATAGAATGACACCTAATGAGTGTTCTAACAGACAAAGTTGGATAATCCCTGCAGCAAAAAGTGGTTTAGGTTAAAGAAAACTACCACCAGTTGAAAACTGTTTTCTCTTGATTATTTAATCTGGAGTATGCAACTCTTCAAAGTATATTGGGGAAAAAAAATATTTTCTAAGAACTTACTTTAGATTATAAAGGCTAATGTTTCTCCTGCCATTTAACTTGGTTCTTAAATATTCTCTTTATTTCCAAGATAATTTAGCTGCCATTAAAGAATTCTGTTAAAATGAAATCATTTTTTTAACTCTAATATAAGGAGAGTTCTTCTCCATCTTTTTTTACCCTTATCTCTAAGTAAACATTTTTACTGAATGAGCAGTAGAATAAATCAGGATGTGTAAGTACCAATATAAAATGGCTGCTTTTGGGCAGAATTGGTGCTTGTTCCTCTCAAGAACAGGTGCCAAGAGAAGGTAGAGAAGGAGGGAAGATAGGAACCCAGGAGAGAGTACAGAAAGAAGAGGAGAAATTGCTAGCATGGTGTTTAATTAAAGAAAATGGTTAAAATGTAATATAAAAGTAGAGAAAAATAAATAAATTTTTAAATAAATATATTAGAAATAAAAATATAATTTTAAAAAATATACAGTGGGAAAAATAAGTATTTCATCCCCTGCTGATTTTCTAAGTTTGCCACTTTACAAAAATAGGAACAGTCTATAATTTTTTTAGGGTAGGTCCATCTTGAATGTTAGAGAATATAAAAAAAAATTAAAAAATAAATATTTCACCCCCTAACCAACCAGCAATGATTCAGGCCCCACAGACTGGTTATGTGACCAGGAGGCATATAGTCTAGTCCTATTACTCAATTATTACTCCTAATCAAGTACTCATTACCTGTATAAAAGGCAGTAGAATCCTTCAATTAATCAGAATCTAATCTCTCCACAATGGGAAAGACGAAAGAATTGTCTAAGGACATCTGGAACAAAATTGTATACCTGCACAAGACTGGAATGGGCTACAAGACAATTTGCAAGCAGCTAGGTGAGAAGTTGGTGTGATGATAAGAAAATGAAAGAAACACCAAGTGACTTATCAATCTCCCTTGGTCTGGAGCTCCACTCAAGATCTCCCAATGTGGAGTGAACCTGATGATAAGAAAGGTGAGGAAACAACCCAGAACTACGCAGCAAGAGCTTGTTGATGATCTCAAGGGAGCTGGGACCACAGTCACCAAGATGACCATTAGTAACACAGTTTGTTGTCGTGGACTGTAGTGGATGGTAAGTAAGGGTTACTTACCATCGCTTAAAAAGTACAATTACAGTATTGAAACATGAAAGAAGCACAATAATAGTACTGAAATATGAAAGCTTATGTGTAGTGATTTCAACATGTTTTTATTATAATCTCTTATAATAAAAATAATATTGCTCTACTTTGTATTGAGCACTTTTTAAAAAAAATAAATATTATGAACAGTGGAATTTTTACTTCATCTGTTATTTCTCTCGTTTGTATATGTGTATATATATATATATATATATATATAACACACACACATTTGTGTAGTTAGTCCTTTCAAACATACCTGAACAGTTTCTTTTCTCACACTTCTTGCAGTGGACATGAAATGAATGATAGTAATGATGATATACAGACAAAAACAAATCTGGAGGGGATTTTAGCCAAATTTTGATTTGAAATTTTAATTGGATAATTTTCAATCTCGGTGATTAAGACTCTCTACTGAACATTTGCAAGGAAAGAGATTAAGCAGATAAATAATTTTTTTTTTTTAATCATTTCACCCCATACAAGGCAGTAAAGCCACTAAGACACAAGAGGTACTGAGTGTGAAAGAAAATAGATAAACATTAAGGAGCAAGAAGAATAGAAGAGTAATGAAGAAAACAATAAATAACAATTAACATTGCATTTAAATTCCAGTTGTCTGGAAAGCATAGAGATGAAAGAGAGTTCCACAGGCGAGAAGTGCAGAAAAAAACTGTTAGCATAGAACTTATGATCACATCTAGCCAATTTAAATTGATGAGACCTTGTTACCAATCTACTACAGTGTTTAAATTCATGAAGTCTAGGTACCATAACGAAGAGTTCACCCGAACAATTACCATGAATGTATTTATAGAAAAGGCACAGGGAGGCAACTTTACAGTAATAGGAAAATGACTGAAGCTGAGATGTCAGGTCAGGACCAATAACGTTGCTGATTCTTCTTTGAATTCTATTAAGTATCTCGAGATATACAGCAGAAGAATCAGACCATATGTAGCAGCAATATTCAAAGCATGGGCAAGTTTTTGTGTAAAATATCATATATACTCAAGTATAGTGCAGGTTTTTATGATCAGGTTTTTTTTAGCTATAAGTTAATTAGTAGGACTTGTTTCAGTAAATCATTATTGTCTCCTCAAAAACATTCTTACAATTTAAAAATATTTCCTGGCTTTAAATAACCTGCAAAGTTTGATAAGCCATAAAAAAAGAAATCAATCAGTCAAAAAAAATGTAGGTGTTGCACTATACATGAAATCGGCTTATATATGTGTCACTGCTTTTTTTATTATTAGGTTAGAGACAGTTCTTATATCTCTGTCAATCAATGTGTATTTTAGCTTGTTCAAATGCACTTTGTTTTACAATTTGAAGCCTTTCATCTACCTGCCATTAATTTAAAAAAAGCAATAATTACCTTGTAAAAGTAATGATGAAATTGATAGTTCGAATTTAATTAAAAATAAAATGATTGTCCTAATCATTAGAGTAATAACGAACTTTTCTAATTATGATGACCACAAGAAAGCAATAATAAAAATGCAAATACACTAACAATAAGAGTGACATTGGATCCAGTATTTTTTTTTTATTTTTGTTTCATAATCATTTCACCCCAAGCAAGGCAATAATGTCACAAGGATGCAGAGAGTTACAGGCAGTGAAAGAGAATGAGAAACTTTAGTGAGGAGAAGTAAGGGAAAAGGAAAAGAACAATAAAGGAATAGGATTCAGGAAGACAGAAGATTGTAGTTGATGTTGCATTTAAACTTCTGAAGATTGTAATTGACAGGGAAGCAAGAAATAGGAAGGGAGTTTCACAGGCAAGAAGTGCAAAAAAAGAAACTATTAGAATGGTTGCATCTAGCTAGTTTAACAGTAAAACCTAGTTGCCAATCTAGTAGCATGTTTAAATTCATGCAGTCAAAGAACTGAGGAGAATAGCTAATCAAAACAATTGCCATGAAAATATTTGTAGAAAAGACAGAGGGAAGCGATGTCATGTCAGTGGGAAAGTGACTGAAGTTAGTTTTAAAAATGTATTTATGATTTTAAAAAAATGTATAGCTAGAATTTTAAGTCTAAAAATTAAATCATATAATAATAATAATAATTTAATAATGAAACAGCCAACAGATGTATAAATAAATATTTTTTGCCTAACACTTTGCTATTCATTATTCAATGTTATTTGCCCTTTTTGCAGGATAGGACATATTTTATCTGAGAAAGTATGTTTATCCATATACAGTGTGCGATGGATAAATTGTTATCTGAATTATACAAAAATGAAAATAACACTGACATCTCATTTTATCTGATATATTTATAAAAATTACGTAAAAATATCTTGAAACACTAAAGAGTACATTTCTTCAATAAAATCGCCATTGGCTTCAATCATGGCCTCCAGACAACTTCAGAATCTCCTGCAACTCTTCTGTACAGTCTCCTTGTTTATGTTGGTGAATGCTGCCATAATCCCTACTTTCAGTTAGTCTTTGGTGTTACAAGCAGTTTTGTTGATCTCCCACTCATCTGTGTCCCACACATAATAATCAAGACAGTTGCAGTCTGAGGAGTTAGATGGCCAGAAGTAAGGGGTGATGTGGTCGCAGAAATTGTCTGACAGCCATGACTGGGTTCTTTAGCTTGTGTGGCATGGTGCACAGTCTTGTTGCCAAACATAGGGTCTTCCAGCTGCCACCCTCTTGACCCAGGGCAGCCTAAGTATACCTTATATATATATATATATATATATATATATACATACATACATACATACATACATACATGTTGTGCATTACATAATTAAAACTTAAACGACAACTGTGAAAAGAAATTAATAACAATAAAGCCCTTGAAAATGGCTAAAGAAACTGGACAAAAGTATTTGGGACAATAGATACTATGGACAATTTTTACACTTCCTTAACCCCAGAATATTGAAAAAATTAAGAATGCCAGAAAAACTCAATAAAAAAATTCATTAAATTTACCTTGTCTGTCATATTCGTCAGAACCAGTTTGCAAGAAAGGTTGTTGCCCAGGTACACACACACACACACACACATATATATATATATAATTTATCACAGTTTGTTCATTTCTACCTGTCTGCCTCTGTTTGTATCCATTTACACCACACTGCTTATATCCACTTTTTCTTTCTCTCTTTCTGTTAATATTTTTCTATACAGTGGAATGCAAAAGTAGGTATACACAAAAAAAACGTTTGCACAGAAAGTATTATATTGATTATACAAACACATCAATAATAGTACTTACTGTATACCTACTTTTGCACCCCTCTGTACATTGCAATCTGCTTATATCTCTCTATCAATCTATCTCAGCCTGTTCATATTCTTGTGTATATATCTCTGTGTCTGTCTCTTTTTATCTCTCTCTGTTCATATCCATCTCTCTTAAAATCTTCTTGTCTCTCTCATTCTGTTCATTTCTTCCTCTCTATTTCTCTCTATCTACCACAGTCTTTTCATATCCATCTCTCTGTCAGTCTCTTTTTACATCTCTCTGTTTATCTCAATCTGTTCATATCCATCTCTTACTCTCTGGTAGTATCTCCTTGTCTATCTCAGTCTGTACATTTCTTCCTTTCTCTCTCTCTCTGTTTTGTATCTCTCAATCTACCTCTATGTGTTCATATCTTTCTGTGAATCTTTATCTACATATTACCTCAGTCTTCCTCTGTTATTTATCTATCTATTTATGTCTGTTTTTCATCTGTCTTCATCTTATTTTATTAATATCTGTCAATCAATCAACCTGACAATTGATTATTTAGTAAATGATTTTTTTAGCTTTAAAACAGTCAAGTTAGAATTTTGTGAACAGAAATCCTATTTGGCTGTAACACTTGTCTTCCCTGCTGGTAAGGTAATCTTAGATTGAAAGAGAAAACTTTCTAGATGAAGACATGAAAATAACTGATATAGATTTCATATTATTATTATTTTAATGATAAATCCTTGTTCATGAACTTTAATAATGTCAGCAAAGTTAATAATTCAGAAGAAAATCCTCTTTTGCTAACTTTTTGGTCAAGATCATTATGTAGTATCTGTTCTTTCTATTTCTTTATCATTAATTATGTCTTTCTTTTTATGTTAAGAGTTTTAAATATTTAATTAATAATTTAAAAAAACATAATGTCTGGTAGGGTGTGAGCTCATTTTAAATAACTTTACAAGAGACAGATCAGCACAAAAATGGAGTACTGTTGTCATATCTGTGCAGGAGCTGCCCAGTCTTTACTTTCCAGTCTCAATAGAGTTCAAAAGCGTATACGCGGCCTTGTGAGTGATGAATTATTTTCCACTTTACAACCCCTTTCCTACACATGAAGCATTATTGCTGCCCTATCACTATTTCAATAGAAAGTGTTCAGACAAACTACATTCATTAATTCCAGCTGTTCCAATCTTAACATCTAAGATCAGCTATGGTACACACATTGTAGAAAAACCACCCTCATTCCATTCATATTCCATTGGTAAGATGTAAGTTACTTGAGCAACTTGTTCAACCCACAAACCCTATTTTGTGGAACTGACTCCCAAGAGGATACTTCTCTGTTAATTACTATATTAACCTGTTCAATTCAAAGTTTAACCATTATCTTTCCCATATATCCCCATAAGTTATGCCTCTTACTCTGTAACTTTCTACCTTGAGTGGCTTCTAGGCCTTGGACAGGGTGAATATCATAGTAAAAAAAAATTACATTTAATAAACTTGACATATAAATTACAATTTGGTGCAAATTAAACCAAATAGAATTTTCAGGTATATGTTTTAATAAATAAATTTATCCTGATAGGGTTGAGTAAACAAACAATGGAGAACAAAACAGAAATAGGAAATGACAAAACAAAAAACAGAATACTGGTTCCATTTTGGTAAATTTTTCAAAGAAGACATCAAAATATATTGTTCCTGGTCACAAACAAACTGGTTTCCTTTTTACATTCTTTCAAAGATCATATTTAAATATATTTAAAATTGATGTGAAAAGAAAAGTTTTGTCAATGAGGTTTTAGTATGTGTAACTTTATATATCACCCTTCTACAAATTAATTGAAACAACAGCATTAGTTTCCTTTCTTTCAACATACGGTATGTTTTAGACCAACTGGAGTGACAGGATGTTATCAATTTCTGTTTTTGACTCAGATTAGGTCATTTGCAGTAGTGTGCAGCAATATGAATCTATTTTTAGGGTGTATGAGGAAATTTGTTTGGCCTTGAAAAATATTGCGTTATCTGTGATTGCATCAGATTTTTATCATGCCCAGACACTATTGCCTCGATTGTTGATTAATTGTCCTACAGCCATTGTTTATAATAGACTTTTCTCTAAGGAAGTGTACAAAAATTGTAACTCTACATGAACACACTGGCAAGCCTTACCAGTGAGCAAATCAAAGTACTAGACTGACCTGGAAACCTGATTTAAATCCAATTGAGAATCTGTGGTCAATCTACAAGGAACGACTTTATGGAATGGACATAGGAAATAATAACATGTTCACTGGGTCATATTTCATTGGAAAAATATGGAGAAAGAGTAAATAATAATAAAATTATTTGTTTTGTTTCAATTAATTTGCACAAGGGTGTCTCACCCATGAAAGTATATTATTTTTTTGTTTATTTAAGTTTGTCCTTAACAATAAAAGTCTTTATTTCAATATATATTGATTCAATATCTATATTGTAACTATATTAATATCAATTTCAATTTCTCTACATTTGCCATCTGATCAAGCCTTGGTCTGTTCAGTTTGATCTTCCTATCTTGATCACCTAAATCATTTGTCTTTCAATCATTTTACCAGAAGTAAGGTAATAATGCCACTAAGATGCAAGAAATTACTGAGGGTAAAAGAAAATGTTAGTGAAGAGAGAGGACAATAAAAGAACACAATACAAAAAGACAGGGGATGGCGATTGATGTTACATATGAATTTTTGAAGATGAGGGTTGACAGGTCAGTAAGAAGTCAGTAGAGAATTCCACAGTGAGAGAGATATGTTCCTATCTTTCTTGTCCTCTTTATGTCTCTCTTTCTCATTCTCTTTATATCTGTCCATCTCTCTTTCACCTTCCCTTTATATCAATCTCTCTTTCTCATTCTCTTTATATCTGTCCATCTCTCTTTCACGTTCCCTTTATATTAATCTCTCTTTCCCATTCTTTTTATAACTATGTCACTTTCTCTTTAGATTTATCCATCTTTCCTTGCCCTCCTCTTTATATTTATTCATCTCTTTTTTCCCATTCTCTTTATACCTATCCATCTCTATTTTAAATTCTCTTTATATTTATCTGTCCATCTTTCTTTCTCATCTCTTTATATCTATCCATCTCTCTTTTTCCATTCTGTTTATATTTATTCACCTTTCTTTGCCCCTCTCTTTATATATAATCATCTGCGTTTCCCTTCCTCTTTATATCTATATTAGAATTTTTTGACAGAGGATGATGTGTGTTGAAATCATCACAGTATTTAGTATTGTTGAAGTTATCACTAACATTTTTGTCATGATTTACAAACTCTATGTTCTGTTCAGTTTCACAAACCAATCAATGAAATTTGAATAAGCTGATTTGTTTGGAAAAATACTTTGAAAAAACCCTACTTCATGGTTTTTACACACCCTAGTAAAACCAACTTTATATCCTCTTACCTGTTTGCAGTTCTCTGCAAAAATTGGATTCAATTGGTCAATGTATGGCTATTTTAGAAGGTGTGATGGATAGACTGATAAAAGTAAAAGAATTTTATATATAGATAGATACATCTCTCTTTCTCAATCTCTTTACATATATCATTTTTTCCCTTCTCTTTATATCTATCCATCACTCTTTCTCAATCTCTTTATATCTATCCCTCTCTCTTTCTCGTCAGCTGTATATTTACCCATCTTTCTTTCCCATCTCTTTGTATCTAACACAATCTCTTTCCTAGTCTCTTTCCATCAGTCCATCTCTCTTTCCATTTTTCCTTGTATCTAACCATCTATTTTTCCCCTTCTCTTTATATCTATCCATCTCTTTCACCATCTCATTATATCTGTCCATTATTCTTATCGATTCTCTTTACATCTCCCCATCTCTATTTCACATTCTCTTTATATCTGTCTATCTCTCTTTCCTCCTCCCTTTATATCTATCTCTCCTTCCCATTCCCTTTATATCAATCTATCACTCTTTCCCTTTCTTCATGCCTTTTCTCCTATACTTTTCATTCCTATCATACCTGTATTTCAATTTCTTCCTCTTTGTATATATATATATATATATATATATATATATATATATATATATGCTTATTTATTCACACCTCTCCATCTTTGCCACATTTTATCTCTTGATTTACCTCAGTCTCTTCCCACCAATCAGTCAATCTGTCCATTTGAAAATGTTCATTTATAATGATTGCACTCATCATAGAGTAATTGTCCGTCACTCATCTCATAAGACTTTGCTTTTAAATTGAACCTTTAAAGAAGGCACAATTTTAAATGTGGCACTGAGCCAGAATAAGTTACATCTCTCTCTTTCTCTGTGTGTGTCTATATATATATATATATATATATATATATATATATATATATATATATATATATATGTCTGTGTGTTTAATATATTTTCAAGTGTTCTGATGATGTCCTAAATGAATGAAATGTTGGCAACAGAATATAAAATAAAACATCCAACTGCTTTTCTTTTATTCCATTTCACATACTGTGTTCAGATGTTTTCTATCAGTCATTTTATCATGCATGCATGCATATATATATATATATATATATATATATATGTGTGTGTGTGTGTGTGCATGTATGTATATATATATATATATATATATGTATATACATGTATGTATGGGTAAAAGTCCTATGTGATGCCTTTTGTCTTTCAAAAGGACTTCTCAAACTAATTTATTATTGATGGGGACATGTATATATTTCACACTGCAATGATAATGAGCAGAACTTACTTTTTAGGAGAAAGTGCATATCTGGCATTATCAGTAGTTTAAACAATTCCACTATACTCAGACCCTCCTCAGTCACAATGACTTATGATACTAGTTGACCAATTATCATATGATATATGCATGCATGCATACATACACACACACACACACACACACACACACACATACATATATATATATATCATGGATTGAACCAAGCCTTGTGAGTGAAATTGGGTAGATGGGACTCTTGAGGGTCATTGATAGCTGTGCTAGCACAAAGCCACAAGTCATCGTGGCCAAGGGCTTGAGTGTTCTGCCTTGTTCAAATTATTGATCACACTAAATAACACACTCTCTCCCAGAAAATGACACTAAGGTCTCCTCAGCATAGTTGCCGTATAGACCACAGGTGGGATCTGGGGGTGTTGAGCAAACACAAATGCACCTGAGTGAGCATCTGCAATAGGGATTGACTAGCCACCCTAGTAGACGGGTATCCTCGAATACTAGTGGCCAGCTATTAATATATATATATATAGAGAGAGAGAGAGAGAGAAATTTGGCTAAATTTAAGTGTTTTTAGATGTAAACTAAGTTTGTTGGACAAGTCTACATGGCAAACATTGAACTCACCGACACTTGCTAAGCCACCATTTTAAAACAGCTTCTCTTCAACAACATTCAAGAAATATTTCTTT
>CAHIKZ030003108.1:355000-430000 GCA_903632075.3 Acanthosepion pharaonis | reverse complement strand
TTTAAAGTTAAATTTAAATATCAAACAGCACAAAAATTTTAAAAAATAATTCTTTATTAAAGGTTTAACTTTAATTTCACTTTTCATTGCAACTGCAATTGATAATGTCTAATTAAACAGTAATTAAAACTTAAGTGGGGCACAGTACGTTGCTCATGTTTTTTTTTTCTCTTTCTAGCACGTGTCCTGTGATGTATTGGAAATATTATATAATTTGGGTTCCCTAATGTCTTTTAAGACTTCATGTGTAGGGATCATAAAGAATGGTGATTTTAAAAAAAAAAAAAATGGCACGCAAAATAAATGTAAACAAACTACGGAGATCAGTTGCGTATATGAAGAAAGATTATGCCGAATTAAGGTGTCAAATAAAGATGAAATAGTTTTATTATTTCTAAATTTTTATAACTTTTACATACATAAAATGCTGAAAGTAAAAGACTGAAGTTCCAAAAGCCTTCTTCAGGAGCTACCCTATTATACACCTGAGGAAGGCAAGAGGGCACAACAGCCGAAACATTGTGATAACAACAACAAAGATGAGGACAATAGTCTAAATATAAATTGTGTAAATGAAGTGTTTTTTGTTGCATATATAAATTTTCAAGAGTGATTTTGTATATGATGTATAGACTTATTAGTGTTTGAAAGAATTGATGAGGTTTGAAATTAATAAAAATAAATTAAACAAAGAAAATTATAATTTTTAATAAAGAAATATTTTATCAGTTCATAGAAAGATTTTTTTCTGTCCATAGTTGCCTCTTCTGTCCATCATAATCAGAAAAAAATCCCCTTCCCTCACCTCAGAAAAAAAAAAAAAAAAAACTTTTAGTCTCATCTTCCCTGAAATGCAAGCTATGTACAAAAAGTTCCCAAATCTCTTTCTTGAAAATAAAAGAATGAATACACAGCTGAAAATTGTTTTCTTTTTGGAAAATATTGCACACACTTAATAATTCATACAATGAAATCTTAGTACGATGAAATGTTTTGAATCATAGAGATATTCATTATCACGAATCAAAAAAATAAATTGACTATAAAATTGTTTCTTAGATACAAATTCATGAAATGTTAGGTTATTTTTCTGTTCATTTTTATTTTTTATTTTTTTATAATTATGTTCTGTTGGAAAATTGGTAATGTAAATTTCAGACCTTCATTGGATTTATAATTTTGAAAGAAAAGAAAAAATAAAGTGAAAGTCGTTAAGATTGTCATAATGAGAAATACATGTGTGAGAGTACAAGTAAGGAGTGTTAGTAAAAAGTCTGGTAAAGCTTGTTTTTATTTAAAAGATATACAGATGTGCAAATGTATATTGACAATATGAGGAGGTCAGTAATAGATAAGAGATGTTTAGGAAACTGTGATGATTGATTTTGGGAAATATATATATATATATATATATATATATTTTTTTTTTTTTGCTGGGTGTTAATGGAGCAAAATATATTATTTTCTATAAATAAATTAGTTTATCCAAAGTTGGATGAAAGACTTTCAAAAATGTATTTATATCACATGTAAAAAGATTTCTGTAAAAACAAAAACTTTGTCTTTCATCAGATTATTTTGTGACCTTGGTAACTCTTGAAAATACTCTTACAGTTTTCATAAAGATTATTTTTTTTAAACCACTAGAGTGCATGGATGTTTTTTTGTTTTGTTTTTTTTAAATGACAGTTTCAAATAATAAAAATATTTTTTTTTCTTTTTTGTATAAATGTATGTAACCTCTTTCTAAAGGCATCAAATGTCTTATGATTCCATGTAACATGATTTCAAAACAAGAATTAGTTATCTCTAGTTGTGTACCTATAAATCTATTTTCCTGAAAAATTGTTTTAAGGAAAAGATTTTATAAATTTCAGCTGAAAAAAGTACTACCTGCTTGTAAGGAAACAGCTGGCATTAGCATTACCAATTGTCTGTATATAAAGAAAATCCTGATAAAAAACAACAATTTATTTATAATCTGTAAGTGAAAGTTTATATGCATATCTATCTTTATATATGTGTCTATACATATATATACAGTGTAACCCAGATATAAAAGAGATTTTCTCTGGTCCCAAATTAGAGCCTGTGTTAATGTATATAAAATAGACCAAACCCGGATATAAGAGACTTCTTCTCCGGTCTCGACAACTCTCTTATATCCGGGTTACACATATATATATATATATATATATATATATATATATATATATATATATATATATATATATATATATATATATATATACACATATATATAAAAGTCAATAAATTAATAAAAGTTCAATCAACTTGACAGACTTCAATGTTTCATGGAACAATGCACATAAGTGCCAGAGAGCAAGATATCATATTTATATTCTATATAATAAATGCTAATCATAGACTCCAAACAAATTTAAAATTTTTACTCTGATAGAGGTTGATAAGAATGTGACATTTAAATATTCAGACCCTGTTTATACATACATACATACATTCATATTATGGTTGGTTGTTCATTTCTGAGTTTATCTGGGGTGTGATGTGATAGATATATATATATATATATATATATATATATATATATATATATATATATATATATAGCTACTGATAAAATTTTTTAAAACTTGAAAGAGTTTTCTAGTATTATTAATCTTGGAAATGAAATGAAGGATAAATTTATATTTAAATCCTGTGTTATTTCCAGACTACTGTGGATAGCCAGTCTGAGTAAAAGTTTCAGTGAAAAAAAAAAAAACAACTAAAAATGGAGATGAAAGTAAAGACAAGGCTTTATTTAATGAAAATAAAATTAATTTTGAAATTTTATAATTTTGAATTTGTTCTTGTTTTTCAATTTATGAAAAAAATTTTTCTGTTTCAGCTAAAATATGGGTAACAAAAATTTCTGCAAAAAGTTAAAATCTAAATTTTGTAATCATTTTCAAACTCTTAAAATCTTTTTGTTTTTATTCAATAAATTATCATTTTTATTTTAAATTTGAAAAAATTCATCAAGCGTAATTTAGCAATAAGCATAATTTAAAAAGACATTATTACAGTCTGAATTTCTGAGGAGTTATAATTATTTACACTACTTACATTCAGACTAATATCCTCATCTTTGTTGTTATTATCACCTGATTGCCTTCTGCCTGAATTTCTGGGATGAGGAGTTATCATTATTTACATTCAGACTAATATCCTCATCTTTGTTGTTATCATCACCTGATCGCCTTCTGTCTGAATTTCTGGGATGAGGAGTTATAATTATTTACACTACTTACATTTGGATTATTGTCCTTATCTTTGTTGTTGTTGTCACAACATTTCAGCTGTTGTGCTTTCCAGCCTTCATCAGATATATATCAATCCGGGTAACCAACAGGGATCAACATATTCCTGATGATAGCTGGAGGGCACAAAAGTTGAAATATTGTGATAACAACAACAAAGATGAGGACAGTAGTCCACATTTAAATAATGTAAATAAGAAATTATCATTTTCAAATATGTCAGTATTTTTCAGCCATCTTTTAATTCGGAATTGTTTTATGCAAATTTTTCTTAGAAAAAGTTTTTGTTTATTTTGTTTTTATTTGTAATTTTTTTGTTTATTTATTTATTTAAAATTTTTTTGTGCAATTTTTATTCTATTTACACTATTTACATTATTTGAACTGTTGTCCTCATCTTTCTTGCCATATTCAATATGGTAATAAAGATAGTGTAAATAGTTACAGTACGTCATCTCAGAAATATAGATGGAAATTTTTATCCTGTAATTCACTAAATTTTAATCAGTTTCAACTAAGACAGTTATTGTAAATTTTTTGACTTGTTAGAATGTTTATAACTAAATCAAGCTTTGACTTAATGAATTTTGTGCAACTATTGAGCTGTATTTTTTGTTGTATGGAAAAAGATTGGTGGAGTTGAATAAAGAAACAAATAATGAGAATAAATATTTTGTATGCTTTTTGAAAGGTTAAAGTTTACTTTGTAAATAATTAATATTAACAATGTTCGTAGATTCACATATCAGAAGAAAAGGTTTTTTCCAATCACCTATTTTTTTTTTTTAGATTTATCCAAATTCATTTTATAATCATTCACATTATTTTATAGAATCTGAATTGAAATATTTTTGCAGGAGGACAAAATTTTATTAGAGCAATAAAAACAGACACATTAAAATAACACTCATAAGAAAAAGAGGAGTAAAAAAGTATATATTATGTATTAAATACTATGTATTTTGTTCTTAGCAATTTAGAGTAATACATATTTTTGTTATTCCTCATTTTTGTTATGAAGGTTCTTTTAATATTTCTGTTTTTGTTGCTTTTAATAATAAACTGAATTAGATTATTATGTACAAGTTGCTCCAAAACAATTCTCATTTAGTTTTTGATTTATTTAACTCGGTTTTATAAATATTATTTTATCCAATATGAAATAAACTTTTTCATTCATTTTTATAGTAAATTTATATATATATATATATATATATATATAATAGAGTAGATAAGTTGGTCAATAAAACAAAGTCAAACGAAAGGGTAACAATGTAATCAGTACAAAACAACATTTATTAATATAAACCAGGTTACAAAAATGAAGCACGGAGATTGAGGTTCCATTTCAGAATTTTTGAACATGCCTGTGTTCTTCATCAGTGGATGTGAGAAATAAACAGAGGGGGGGGGAATGATGGAGAATATCCAACATTATTATTTATTGAAGCTGAATAGAATTTGCTTGTAAGAAGAATTGTTAAAAAAATTCTGTTCCCTGTTTGATTTCTCGCTATGTGAAACTTTTTTAAAAAAATAACTTATATTTAAAAATAGCGATTGTTGGTGGATGGAAGAGGAGTGAGATGTTGAACATAGAGGAAAAAGGGTTATAATTATATACATACATATATATATATATATATATATATATATATATATATATATATATAATGGGATAATGAAGAGTTCTTGGTTTGGTCTGGGCCATTTTCTAAAATATAACCAAATGACCAAACATTAGATAATTCACACACATGTATATGTGTGTGTGTGCCTTATGAAATTTAGAAATAATTTTTGTGTCACACATTTTGTTCTTTAAGGCTTCAAAGTGATGCTTCTTTTCATATAACTAAAAAACTTCTCCCATACATACATATATATATATATATATATATATATATATATAATGTGTGTGTGTGTATGGGAGAAGAAAACACAAATATATTAACTCCATCCACCTGTAAAAAAAGACTGAAAATAATGGAAGCTTTGATAATAAAAAAGAAAAGGGCAACTCTTAACAACATTAACTACGAACAAAGCCACAATGTGCTAACCGTATTCGGAACTTAAAACATCCCTACTACACACTAAGACATACACATAATGCACACACTCAATTAAGCTGAAAAATCAAATCATCCTTGATAATGTCTAAAGTTATAACCGAAAGCGCTCGGAATTACAAAACATTTGGACAGTTTTTACACACTCTTTGTCCAGAATATAAAGCTCTTGTTAGAACACAAGAAAAATTAAATAAAAAGCTCAACTGTAGTACTTGCCTGTCGTTTTTAATGAAACATGCATATATATATATATATATATATATACACACCACACAAATTGATTTATTCTAATCTAATGCACTAACATTATTTCTTATTACTATAACAGATACATCTAATGGATAAACCTATAATGAGATATACTGTTTTTTTTTCAAACAGTCAAATTAAAAATTAAAATCTTACAAAATAAAAATGCTGTCTAACAGGAGTTGACCCATATTTCTTTTTACAATTAGGTAAACCATTTTAAGTAAGTTTCTGTTTTATAATTCTTACATACCCAGTAACCACTTGTCTTAGTGGCTTTACTGCCTTTCTTGGGGGTTAAATCGAATAAAAATAAAACATATATACTGGGTGTGATGGGTAAATTTACTCCATTTTATATTTTTAATTTCTCACATACACACTGTTTGCTTTTTGATTTTGATGACTGTAGAGTATAGTAGGGTTTGTT
Source organism: Acanthosepion pharaonis (assembly GCA_903632075.3). Classification (NCBI taxonomy): domain Eukaryota; kingdom Metazoa; phylum Mollusca; class Cephalopoda; order Sepiida; family Sepiidae; genus Acanthosepion; species Acanthosepion pharaonis. Next base: position 423,962 of record CAHIKZ030003108.1, on the reverse strand, counting down.
GGTACCATCTGTGAGAAAAAGAGTTCCATGACACAATTCACTATACCAGCAATTTTGAAATGGCATACTGTACTGCTTGGCATTTGTGCCAGAAGCTCCAATACAAACATTTCAGTGTGTTTAGGTGTCAGTCTGAGGACAGTGCAGAGTTGGATGAGTCAGTGTGTTTTGGGTGTCAATCTGAGGACAGTGCAGAGGATTCGGAAAGTGTTGGATGAGTCTAATGGTGATTACAAAAGTATGGCAGCTCAGAAAACTCACTCTGATTGTTCTGATAAGAAAAGAATTCCCGAATTTGTTGGTAAGGGCCTCAGACTCAACATGGAGGTCTACATCAAGTGCCTTGAGGAGGTAAGGCTGCCTGGGTCAATAGGGTGGGGGCTGGAAGACCCTGTGTCTTACAAGAGGACTCTGCACCATGTCACACAAGCAAGAGAATCCAGTCATGGCTGTCAGACAATTTCTGTGGTCACATCACCCCTTATATCTGGCCACCTAACTCACCAGTGCAAGTCCCAGGGCACAGTTGAGCTAGTGACCAACAAAATTCCTTGTATCACCAAAGATGAAGGCAACGATTATGGCAGCATTCACCAACTTAAACCAAGAGTCCATCCAGAAGAGTTGCAGGAGACTCCAAAGCCATTTGTAGACCATGGTTGAAGCCAATGGTATTCTTATTGAATAAATTTACTATTTACTATTTCAAGATATTTTTGTGCAATTTTGGTAAATATATCTGTTAAAATGAGATGTCAGTATTATTTTATTTTTTATGTAATTTAGACGACAATTTATCCATCGCATACTGTGTTTTTGTGTGTGTGTATATATATATATATATATATATATATATATCCTCCTACTCTTTTAGGAAATGTGTGAAATATCTGGCGAGACATGGGAAACAGTTGGACAAGTCGATCAATCCACAAATTTTTGTATGTTTTATTGTATGAGAAATTTCATGAATATTTTTAAGCAAACATCTCTTTGATATTCTGAGTTTTGTCACACACACATTCCATATAACAGCTGTTTTCATTTTTGCTTTCTAACATCAATGATAAATTCTGAAGTTTTGTTCTTTTTTAAAATTAGTTAAATTAAAATTGCCAAACACCTTATTATTACACTATTCTAATAGCTTCTTTTCTCGCACTTCTCACCCATGGAACTTGCTTCTGATTTCTGGTTTTTCCTGCCACCTACAAGCTTCAAATATTTAAATACAATCCTGTTCTCTTATTGTCCTTTCTCTTTACTACTACTCGTTAAATTCTTTTCATTCTCGTCCATACCCAGTAACTTTGTAAGCACTTGGTTAAATGATGAAAAAAAAAAAAAAAAAACTTAAGACAAATAAACACTAATCTTTAATATTAATTTTTTGCAACACCAAAATTATCATTTCACCCAAGAATTGCTGCTTTGTGAAACCAACTCCTAAGAGAATACTTACTTGATCACTATAATCTTAGCCTGTTCAAATCTAGGGTTGTTATCTTCTCCACATATTCCCATAAACTGCAACTCTTAATCTGTAACCCTCTAGCTCGAGTGGCTCTTGGGCACAATAGTAAGAGAACAGGAGCCAAGAAGACAGAAGATAATGATTGATGTGGAATTTAAATTTTTAAAGATCAATGTTGACTGGAAAACAAGATGCCAGAAGAGAGTACCATGATAAGTGCAATAGAAGAAAATTTTAACATAAAACTTATGGTTATATCTAGCCATTTTAGAAGAATTAAATGATGATTAAAAATACTTGTATAGTAAGATTTAAAAAATACTTGTATTGTATAGTAAGATTTAAAAAATACTTGTATTGTATAGTAAGATAAAAATACTTAGAAATACTTAAAAATACTTGTATAGAAAGATTTAAAAAATACTTTAAAAATACTTGTATAGTAAGATAGAAAATACTTAGAGATACTTAAAAATACTTGTATAGAAAGATTTTTAAAATATTTTAAAAAATACTTGTATAGTAAGATAAAAAATACTTAGAAATACTTAAAAATACTTGTATTGTATAGTAAGATTTAAAAATTACTTAAAAACGTACTTGTATTGTATAGTAAGATTACATCTTTAAGTTTTCTACCAACAGGGTCTTTGGAATGTACTAAAAAATTGTTAACCTAACTTTTTTTTGACTGGAAAGCAAGAAGCCAGAAGAGAGTTCCGCAAGTAAGAAAATGTGAGAGAAGAAACTGTTAGCATAGAATATACAGTTAGATCTAGCAATTTCAATTGATGAGACCTAACCACTATTGAGTTTAAGTTCATGAAGTCTCGGTACCATAGAGAAAAGTTCACTGGAACAATTACTATGACAATATTAATAGGGAAGGCACAGAGAAGCCACATTGTGGTGGTGGGAAAGTGACTGAAGTTGAGACATCAGGTCAGGACCGATAACATTGCAGATTCTTTTTTGTATTTTATCAAGAATCTGTAAATACATAGCAGAAGCACCAGACAAGAATGTGGCAGCAGTATTCAGTGCATGTAACATTTATATGCATAAATATATATATATATATATATGTGTGTGTGTGTGTGTAGTCTAGTTGGATATAAAAAGGGAAGGAATATAAATTTTTTTTTGTATCTGTGTCAGTATTTTCAAATGCTTCCTTTCTTCCATCTATAATAGAACATAGATGTTCTTCTTTTTCCTAACAGATGTCTATAGGAAAGAATATAAAGGTTTGAGTACGAATTGTACATGTTGCCTGAGATCAGTCTGCCACAGACAGTTGATAATTTCTCTACCTAGACTCTGTCTGCAGCAGGCAAAAGCCAACGTTACATAAGAACTAGTCGGCATTTTATGGGAACTACTCTCTTAACTGGGTAGAGCTTCCTTGATTTTCGTTGCTATTCTTCCTACACAGTTGTTGTAGCTGGAAGCGTTGGATATCTATGGATTTTCTACCTGCGCGCACACACACACACACACACACACAGATATACACACAAACACACGACAGGTGTTTTGTTTTCCTCATAATGTGTTAGGAAAATACTGATTTTAACAAGTCATAAGTAGGTAGATAACCCCCCCTCTGCACACACACACATATATATATTTATATATATATATAACCACAATGGATTGCTGAAAAGTTCTCATCCAAACACAATTTTATAATGTTTACTAATTTGATAAGACATTCCTTTTGGAGTTCCTTCTTGATCTGTCTGAGAACTTTTCAGTACCACCTTCTCTCTGTGTGTGTGTGTGTATATATATATATATATATATATATATATATATATATATATAACTAATTCTTTACAGCTTTCGGTTGAAAGATTAAGAAAAGCTGAGTCAGCTTGAAGACCATTTGCAATACATATCTGTATATAAAAAGCCATGAAGGAAGAGGTATTTGTAAATATATAGATATATATATAATGTGTGTGTCCCACATATGCACAGTTTTTGGCTTTTTATAGTTATGTATCTGTGCGTTCACACACATATGCATATATATATATATATATATAGAGAGAGAGAGAGAGAGAGAACTAGCAAAGTTCTATTTATATATTCAACACATAAAACTCTAAAATTATATATATATATATATATATGTGCATGTGTGTTCACTGTCAGATATATGTGTATCATTCTCATATATATTTTTTCGGCTTTTTTTAGTGGGTACACATGCTTGAGTAGATAGCCTTGTTCATAGATGCATATATATATATATATATAAAATTATTATTCATAATAAAAGAATTCACTGAGATGATGGTGAAATTTGAGGACATATCTATAAAATGTGACCTGAAAGATATTTGCAGATCCAAACACATTTTATGGACACAGACGTGAAAACATGTATATATGGGCGTGAGAATATATATATATATATATATATATATATATATATATATATGATGTGACAGAAATACCCACTTCATTTGAAACATTTAAAAATTGTAATATTAGAAGTATTACTGCCACACTCTGTGTGTGTGTGTGTGTGAGATATATATATATATATAAAAATGTAGCATAACTTAAAACTATATATATATATATATATAAACGTTAACTCATAAATGAAAACATAACTTAAAACATATATATATATATATATATATAACTTATAAATATTGCATAACTTAAAACTATATATATATAATAAAAATATTGCTTCATCGTATGCGATGTTTATGAGTTATATAAATATATTTATATATAAAAGCTGAGCTCGAAAGATATCTATTTATGTATATAAATACTTTATTTTGGGAAATATTGTCACATTTTTGTTTGATTCAGTTTGAAAACTATTCACACACACACACATACAAAACCAATCTTATGAAATAATTGGAAATTTTAGTCTTTTGTATTCTTGTTAAAAGAATTTTATCTGTCATAGAATTGGAAGCATTAACACAAATCCATTTTGTTTTTTAGATCTTTGTGTATCTTGCATTAAAAAAAAATAATTCTCTCTTTATTTGTTTGTGGTTAGATTAAGATTCAGGTTTTTTTGTTTTTTTTCATAAGCAATGTGGTTTGCCATATTTGGTTTATGCAAAAAATAACTTTCCTTTCAGATTCAACATGTTTATGTCTGGCATTGAAGAAGCAAAAAAATTCTGTTTCCTTTAAATTCTTTTTCATTAAATTTTAATTTATAAAGTTTCTTTGTCATACTTTTTTGTATGACTAGTTTTTCTGTTATCTCGTGCATTTTGTATTATTTTTAAAATTATAACATTAACCTTCATTCTTTGTTTTCTGGAATTAACCTTTTTGCATATGTGTAATTTATATTAAAATTATCCTTAAACTTAATATCTTTTCTATAAGGTTGTGTCTCTTTTAATGTCTGAATCCTCGTATCATTAATTAATTGTTGATATATGAAAGTAATTTCATTATCTGATGAATTTTTGACATTTTAAATTTGTATGTTCAGTGCTTTATACTTTCTCTAATTTTTTAAATTTTAACTTTTATTGCTTTTATTATTCAGATATGACTTATTATTTGTTATCTCTTTTATTACTTAAATTAAATTTGACTTATTATTTTTTATGGATTTTATTATTCATTATTAGCTAGGATTAGTATCAGATTTTAATTAGTTGTACTATATTACCATTATTACCATTATTTTAACATTATTATTCTCTTTTTCAATTTTTCTGTTTTAGTTTCGATTTACAACACTTAACACTATTTTGATTTAATTAATGTTCTTAGTAAATTACTTTTTGTGTTGTTACAATTGATTATTATTTTTTATTGATTTTATCTGAGACATTTATGTGTATTTATTGCTGTTTTTTTCCCCTTGTTTCTTTATGATGGATCACTCTTCAATTTTACAATCAAATAAATTACAAGTGCATATTCTGATGCTTTTATTTCTTAATACCATACGTGCAAGAAAATGATTTGAAATCGTATATCCGTTAGTGAAATTTTTATTTTTTATTTTTTGATACTCTCACTTTATTTTTTCTCAGTTTTTTGTTTTTACATTTTTTTTATTATATAATTTTAAAATTTTGTTTGAGATTTAGAACTATCTCTGTCCCAAAATAATTGCTATATTTCAAGATGAATTTCATATCTTAAATGTTACAACTATAGGGTGCCTCACAAAAAAACAGGAAATTTGGTACAGTTTATTTAATTGTTGGTATTTTTGTTACAGTTATTTGAAGTAAAAGCAAAGGATAGAGATTTAGTAGCTTAAAACAGAACAAAAACACAAAAGTTAGATGTGGTGTTCAAATTAAATAACTCTGGCAAAATCTCATGGCATTTTTTCAGTCCCCAAGTTGGAAGTTCTTTCTTAAAGAGAACAGTCACCTCACATTGAAAATTTGGTAACTGCGGTATCCTGGAATAACAAATGGTTAGAACATTTATATGTTAGTTAATTTTATTAGTTCATTCATGTAGTAAAATATATAGTTAATTCTTTTTATATGTTGGTTAATTTTTTTCATCATGTAGTAAATTACTACACTATTTGCATTATTCGGACTATTGTCCTCATCTTTGTTGCCATATTTATTACAATGTCATATTTGTCATCATATTTATTACGCTGTAATAAATATGATGACAATAGTCCGAATAATGTAAATAGTGTCATATTTATTACAATGTTATAAATATGACGACAAAGATGAGGACAATAGTCTGAATAATGTAAATAGCATACATAATACTTCATCTCAGAAATTTCGACAGATTGTAAATTACTAAAATTACCATTTTTTTGTGGGGCAGCCTGTATAATGAGACAAAGGTGGTACTATTGTTATTATCATTATTAATTACTATTTTCCTTTTATAGCCTTGATTTTCAAGGCTGGTAAGAGTTTGTCTCATCTTAACTTTTCGAAAAGAAAAAACAATAAAAGATAACTAATTACTGCTGTTCATATTGTTATCATTCTTGCTATTTTTTGTGACATTAAATCATATTAATTTTTGCTCAGTTTAAAAGTACCCCAGCATCAAGAGGTGATGATACTCTTCCATGAATCTGCTTCAACTAATAATATTATTTTTAATCATTTATTTGATTTACAGTCAAAAGATTTTATTTTGTCCATCAGTAGGGGAATATCCTATTTTTCTTTCATTGATGAAATTTTCTTTAGAGTTCAGTTAAAGAAAGATATTTTTTGTGGCAGACAACAAATGTCCTCTTTTAATTTGATTCTCTTTTGCAAAACAATACATATTGTTGATTTCAACATATTTATCAGAAAAGGTCTATTTGAAATAAATTAATCATTAAATTTTTTTATGCTTTTGTCTTGAAGGTATTATTTCTTAAGCTTAATAAATTTAAAAATACAACTCAATCAATTTTACCTTCAATTAGTGTGTTTAAATATTTGTTTCATGATAATTAGAATTGTTTTAAATTCTTTTGCAGATATATATATATATAACAGAATATTTTACACATTGGCAAGAAAATAAAGAAAATATTTTATTGTTTGGGAAATTCCATGGATCATATTTTTAAGCAAAAATCTCTTTGATGTTTTCAGTTTTGTCTCTTTTTTTCTCTTATATCTTCCAGAAATAGCATGTTTACCATCACACCTGTTATTTCTGTCGGGGTTGGGGATGGAATTCACTTAGACGCCACCATGCTCAAATGCTTCTGGTATCTTTTTCTTAGATTGTTTTAGTCATTTGGTATCGGCAAATTAATAATTAGCGGAGTTGTTCTTTTCATTTATTCATTAGGATTTTATTCACTTTGTGTTGATTTAAAATGTATGGCTCTGTTGAGTAATCCAGTCCCTTGGGGATAGCAGTGTGCCGATACACAAACTATGGACATTCGTGTACACAATCATACACACACACACAGACACACATATATATATAAATCTATATTTGACACTGAATAGAAAATAGCTATATCTATCTATCTATTCCAGTTTGTTACATCTATCTCTCTCTCTCTCTCTCTCTCTCTCTATATATATATATATATATATATATATATATATATATATATATTATAAATTGATTTATTTAAAATGTGTTTTTTTTCGCTACACAGTTCTAACCATGTTTCAAAAATGGAAGCTAAAAGCTACGAATTTAATTTTGTAATTAAATTAAAGACATTAGTTCCATTTCATCCTCAAGTGAATTTTGGAGTAACTTTTAAAATTACTGGGTTTTAAAGACACAGCAAAAATCATAATTCACATTTCCAAGGTTACAGATAAATCTACTTCAACTGGACACAGGGTGTCTGGGTGTTCATTATGTCTGTATTATTGTATCCGTTTTTTAGTTACGTTTTGGTAAGGGGTAGGGATGTATTTTTCAATGAAATCTGACATCTGTTGAATGCATGTCATCTGGATTTTTTTTTAAAATTTATTGTTAACAGCAAAAAATTATACATAATATGATGACAAGGATATTCTTTGTATATTTTTAATGCTTTTTATTTTGGTGATATGTGTGAGCACAATAAGGATTTTGGGAAATTACAATATTTTCAGTTACACTTGTGTCCTTCATCAGTGTTTGATATTGAATAGTGTTTTGAAAACAACAACAAAAAAGAATATTCAGTATCAAACACTAAAGAAGGATGCAGCATTAGCCAGAATTGTTCTAACACCCCCACCCCCGCCAAAAAAAAAAGGATGAAAAATATACAAAGAATATCATTATCATCATTTTTGTATATTATAAAGAGCATATGTGGATATTCACTATATATATATATATATATATATATATATATATATATATATATATATAAAACTAGAATTTAGTGTATTGGGGCAGTAGATCATTATTCAAACATATACTGTTAAATATAATAGACATTGAATTATGTTTGATCATGAGCTTTTCTAAATAAAGCCACTATACAAAGCTTAGAACGGCTCATGATCAAACATAATAGATATTCAATGTCTATTATATTTAACAATATCAGTTTGAGTATATATATATATATAATATGAATATTTATATATATGTATATATGCATGCATGTATATGTATATGTATATATGTATGTATATGTATATATATATATATATATATATGAATGTATGTATGTGTATATATATATATATATATATATATATATATGTATGTGTGTATATATATATATATATATATGTATGTATGTATATATGTATGTATATGTATTTATGTATATATATATATATATATATATATATATATGTATGTATGTTTTATATATATATATATATAGAGAGAGAGAGAGAGTGAAAACTAGATGCATTAAATGGATAGTAGCTTTTTTTCTATCTCTGTATTTAGTCAGCAGAGAGTGTTCAGAAAAGAGCACTAGGAAATTTTGCACATACCTGAGATTATAGTGTTCAGATGTTTAAACTTGATTCATGTTTTTTCTCACTGAATGTGGATTTTATTCGTATGAAATAAATTCCTTTTTCTGATGATGCTATTTTATTGTAAAATTTTAAAAATTGTATTGTATATTTATTGTGTGTATGTGTATATATATATATATATATATATATATATATATGAGATAATGATATATATTTTTATATATCAAGAATAGTATTGAGAAAATTAGATGACAAAATGGAAAAAGTTTATTTCTGACCTGTTTCATCTGTTAAGACTTCATCAGACTGTTTGTTGATGTTGTTATGACTACACATGCACATGAATGAGAGACATTAGTAGTTTCAAAATTTATTTCAAAACGTTTTGAAACTACCAGCATCTCTTGTTCATGCACATGTGTTGTACAACAATGTTAACAAAACCTGTCCGATGAAGTCCTAACAGTTGAACCATGTCACAAATAAACTTTTATAGTTGATACTCACATTTCAAATAGAGGCCCAAAATTTGAGTATCCACTATAATAATGGTTGAAGTAATAAAAAAAAATTGTTTGATAAAAAGTAAATCATTTAATTCTTTAGAAATCCCCCCTGATGAGTTGATGGACAGGTCCATTTACGAAACTCTGGAGTTGGGATACTGAAGGTAACATCAATCAGCTAAATGACAAACCTTTTACTTATATTAATTATATATATATCTTCAATAATATAAATCCGCAGATAAATTTTTCTACGTCAAGTAGTTTTGACTTACTTCCTGTTCTCTTGTGATTTATTTTTAAAAACTTTTAACATATAGTCTGGATAAATTTAAACCATTTTGTAATTTTGGTCTGATGAGGCAGGAATTAAAAACTTACCTGCTGAAATAAATTTATTACCAGATTTTTCTAGATGTGTTAAATTTTTTCATTTGATGTATATCATATTGCTCTGTATACAATACATTGAGCTCTCTTCATGGATCTATCTTTTTAATATTTTATATTAAAAAGACCTACTTGGATTATCCTTTTCACTTATACATTATATATATATATATATATATATATATATATATATATATATATATATGCAGGAACCTTTCCTTTAAACATCTTTTGTTTAATATAACAGGCAAGAAGAAGTTTATTAATTTTTTATTTAGTTTTTAGAACATTGTTACATTTTTTCATTTGGTGGGAGTTTGGTAAGAAAGCACTTGGGACAATAGACAATACAATCAATTTTTTCATTCCCTTACACCCACCAAATGGTAAAATGTTAGAATGCTGGAAAAACTAAATAAGAAATTCATCAAATTTTTTCTTGTCTGTCATATTCAATGATATATAACAAATAGGAAATGTTTATAAATTTATCATGTTTCGATTTTATTTAAACTTCATCAGAAATTTTGCTGAAATGCATTATGGAAGTGAAAAGTACTAAAACTTTCATTTCCATAACTTATTTTCAAAAATGTCTGATGACACTAAAATAAAAGCAAAATATGTTAAATTTATAAACTTTTCCTATTTGTTATTCTGTCATATTTTAATTCATATATAATGTCTGAAAATACTGAAATATTTTATATTTAGTAGAACACTTTTACTACTCCAGTATGATTACATTTATACATACAGAGATAGATAAACTTATGTGTAGACATGTGCGCATATATGTTTACCTACAAATGATAGGTTAAAAATTTATTTCTTTTGCTATTCGTCTACATATATTTGATTCAAATTTTTTTTTTTACAGTTTATCAACCCTTTGTAGGTTATTTAAAGCCAAAACATATTTTCTATTGAAAGAACAATTATGTTTTGTGTGCAAATATTGCATTAGAAATACTTTTGAGAATAACAACAATTTTCCCAAATACAAATCCAGCCATTTAACCCATAGCTGAGGGAGAAGATGAATTCATATTTTTATCAAGAGTATCTGCATGTAAATAAATGTAATGAACCTAACTGGAATTCCTCAACTTTTTATTCTGAGCTATCATCCACTACACCACCCACACATCCTGTCTACATATATCCCTTTTTCACATATTCTCTTTCTTTTCTATATGCAAATATATATATATATATATATATATATCCATTCTTTTTTCAATGACTCTAAGCGATCTTTTTCATTTTTTTTTTTTTTTTCACTCTTCTGACATGTTCATCCCATGCTCATTCTGGTGGCGGCTTCATACTTTTGAAATGTAATATATATATATATATATATATAAAAATGTCAACCCCAAAGACCCCCAATGCTAGAACAAGTTGATGAGGATTACAATAGATCGCAATGGTTGAACCAGTGGATGAAGAGGGCTATGCATGGCGAACATGCTACAGAAGGCACAATTCAAATTCATCACAGAATCTCTGGCAGTTTGTTGCAGTTTCATAACTGGATTCTGCATGTTTCCTTCCATATTTGCCGCAGAGGAAGGTCATGAAATCAAGTGTGTGGGTCACTTTCTTGCAAGCTGACATTCACCTTAAATAAATTCATCTCATCAGCACTTTCTTCTACTCTGATTTTCTTTCACCTTCAACCAACTCTTGCAAAGCCAAATGGCAATAAAGAATGGATGGCAGGAGCAGGTTTTGGGGAAACTGGAAGCGTCTTGTCCTGAATCTACATGTTGGTGATGAATTTTGTCATGAATAATGAGTTTTCTCTTTTATATATATATATATATATATATATAGTTAAATCTAAAGAGCCAGACAAACCTACCAAGGCTTCACCTAAGCGGATCGTCAAGAGCCAGCCTTCTCTGACAATCCGCTTAGGTGAAACCTTGGTAGGTTTATCTGGCTCTTTAGGTTTAACTAGGTCTGCTCTACTTAACATATTGAGCACTTTATTTAGTTATTTTGCTTACTCATATTGGGGTTTGTTTTTTTTTTTTGACTCTGAACTTGGATGCTAGACGATTATTTTCGGCTGACATCCATGTTATTTGTTCTTTCTTTTTTTTATACCTTTTTTTCCCTTTGGTATTGGTTTGATTATTTGCAAATCAAGACACTGAAGGTTTTCCAGACGGGTATAATTTCTTATATTTATAAGATTATTACTAGTGTATATACATATATATATATTTACATTGATAGAACTACACATGTGCATGAAGGGGGTGGGAAACTGAAATTTTAAACTTTTAAAAATTTAAATTTAAAAGTTTAAAATTTCAGCCTTCTCTCCCCTTTATACACCTGTGTAGTTCCATCAATGTAAATCTAACCTTAGCCTAATAAACTCTTAAAGGATGAAATGAGTTGCATAAAAAGTTTTTCACTTCATTATTAATTTTCCTATGCCTATACATATGAATATACATTTTCAAGACATGCAGCATTTATCAGTTTTTAAACTGAGGATGAAAATAATCATATTTGCAATTAATCAATATTTTTTACAAAGGAGTGCTTTTTTTTCACATTTTTTATGTCTAACACTAAATTACTACTTTACCTTCATCCCTCTCCCTCCCTCCCCCTCCCCCCTCTCTCTCTCTATACACATATATATATATACACACACACACAATTATGTATAAACAAATATATGACACATACTCACATATTTTTCAATGTGGTTCTGGTTTGCATTTGGGCTTTATCAAGAATGGATTTTAAAAAGTTGTGATGTTTGATCAAATTGGTTTGTTTTGGTGAATGGCTGAGAACTTTGTGAAGTCAAAATACTTATAGAAGTGATGAGTAAAAATTTGTTTTTTGTCTTCTTTGCAAATAGTGAATTTTCTTTGCAAAATATTAATTTATGTCATTTTAAACTTTATAATGCGTCTAAAACTGAATTCATAGGATTCAATCAGCAAGGCTCAATAGAAACTGTCTCAAATGAATCAATAAAATCTGTTGAATCTTTTATGTCACTAGGAAGCAAAATAAATTCTGCTGAAAAGGATGTGGAAGTTCATATAGTTAAAGCCTGAGCTGCCTTGAATAAAATGGATGTAATCTGGAAATCTGATCTGCCAGACAATCTCAAGCAGAGATTCTTTCAAGCCACTGTAAAGGTGGTTTTAATGTATGGTTCCAAAGCTTGGACATTGACTAAAACCCTTGAGTCTAAGCTTAAACCCACCTGCAGATGATATTTAATATCTTTTGGAAGCAACATCCAACTAAATCACAGCTATATGGACCCATCCCTGATATTTCTACAATCTTAGGTAAACATAGAATACACTTTTCAGGACACTGCTGGTAAGCAAAACAAGAATTTGTGAGTGATCTGATGGTGCAAGATAGGCTGATCGCCCAGCAGCCACTTATGTTATGACCCAGAATTCTCCCCTAATGACCTTCCAACCTTGATGGAGGATCATGATGGTTGGTATGATAGACTCATGAATGTCTGAACTATCTCGACTGAATAAAATTAGGTGAACACTAGTATAAAAACAATAATGAAAGTAAAGAAAACTTAGCTTCATCTGGCACAAGGCACCAAAATATAGTTGGAGTTTAATATTCTGACCTGTTTGTAAGTAGAAGCTGCCTTTTTTTTTTTTTTACTATTGTTCATCCAATACAAGTTCCAAGAGTCATTTAAGGTAGAGGATTATTAAATGGAGCTGTTGTAAGAGTGTACAAGGTCAAAGTAACAGTTGCATATGTAGAATAGATAATGGCTAACCATGGACTTAAAGAATCCTTTTCAGAGTTTGCTCTCCAACATAGTTCTTCTGGAGAAGAAGCTGTTTGAGTGGAACTTCTACCTTACCAATGGAATACAAAGGGAATGAGGATTTGACTCTGTGTACATAACATGGTGGTTTGAACTGGTAGAACTTGACTGAATGTCTGCCATGGAAATAGCGAAAGAGTTACAATGTTTCATCTGTGAGAAAGCAGGTGTAGGATGGAAAATAATTCATCATCTACAAAGCTACGGAAATGCTTTTGAACTCAAAAGTGAAGACCAGGCAGTTCCATCCTAAATATGGATGCCATACTCTATTTTTGGTTTGAACTGCCTGCCTGAAAAATGAGCATTCACCATACGTACTTGATACAGCTTGAAACACATAACAGTGTTTGAGGTGATACATTAACATCGGATGTCACAAAGACTATAAATAGCTACAGCTATTAACCATAAGGCAGTTGAGTGCATACTACTTCCTGTGAGTCAGTAATATGACATTACAATGACATTGTCAATATCTAAAGAACTGAATGAACAATACCAGTTGATCATTTTGAATACACACAAGCGTGGCTTAGGATAGTAGCAGGTAAAACTAGAACAAAAAAGCTAAAGGATTTAAAATTAGTTGGAGGAGAAAACCAAAAAATTGATCAATTGTTGACAACTGCTGGTTGTGAGGCCATTATAAAAGTATCAGCAATTGCACACCCATGTCAGTTGGAGTATATGACATTTGATGATACAAGTCAACTAACAGTAAAAACATAACACCCAAGAAAAACTAGTGAGTGCAGAGAGAGCTAAATTTATGAATATTTCTCATGAATGAACCAGTTATTGAACATGTTCCTAGTTTAAAACAGGCCACCAAAAATTATGAATCTGAAAAACTGGGATTGATAAACCAGTCAATCGAAGAGGATTTGATCAAAATGAAACTGGTAAACCGCCTTCAAAATGGGAGTATTGGCAAATGTCTTTAATGCATTTACAACTGGAAAAGTTGTCATGAGAACAGTGTGTTGAATTTGTTCTGCAACAAGAATTAATTGGAAAATTAAATAGAACAAAAGTTATGGATCTGGTAAAAGAAATGGACATGACTGCTATAAAGATAAAATAAAGTGTACTATTTGTGGATATCAATATCAAAGAGAAAAACAAAAATGTCCAGCATATGAAAAAAATGTGAAAAATGTTTCAAAATGAATAATTTTAAATGTATGTGTAAATCAAAAAAGAAAAATGTAGAGATGGTCCAACAAAATGAATGAAATGAAATGATGTATGGACATCTTTTCATTGAAAAATTAAATGAAAAAGTGTTATTAAATACTTGAATCCATAATGTTTTATTGGACATGCAACTAGATATGGGAAGTGACATGATCTTGACACCCAGAAATTTCTGGAAGAAATTAGGAAATCCAAGATTAAAGAAAAAACATATTCAGTTGAATCAGTTTGACGGATCTGTGATAAAAATGTTAGGCTATTTTGAAGCCTATGTGGAACTAAAAAATAAGTTTGACATATGACTAATTATGATGGTAAACTGTAAAAAGAATCATGGTCCTATAGGAAATGATGTATTGAACATAAATTTGATGAAATTAGTCAACAAAGTGAAGGCAGAAGAAACTGTAATTTTAAAAAACTATGAAGAAAAGTTTAAACCAACTGTAAATGTCTCCCCACTTTTATTTCGATGCATGAAAAGTGCCAGTCTATCGACTACCAATATTTGTGGAAAAACTAAAAATATTACTGGAACAAGATTCACTTGAACGAGTTCTACCAGGAGGGAACAAATGATCCTCCCCATTAGTAATTTTAAGAAAGAATGATGGGTATCTGCACATTTTTGCTGACTACAAAATAGGGGTAAACCACAAAACAGACTCATGTCCTATCTCCAATGTAGAATGGCTTTGAACTCCCTCGTGGGTATAAAGAAATTCTCTAAAATGGATCTAAAGTTGGCATGCCATCAAATATGTATTGACAAAGACTTTAAAGAAGTTACAACAATAAACATGCCAATAGGCTTATTAAGATGAAAAAAAATGCCAGATAGATTTAAAACCGCAAGTGCAATTTTTAAAGGCTTATAGATCAAGTTATTGGTAGCAATATAAAAATACAATATGTTACCAGGATATTTGTGTTGGTGCTATTAATGGTAAATAATTGAAATGGAAAGCCTGTATGGTTTTGAATAAGTTAAAAAAATGCTGGATTAACAATTGACAAAAAAAATGTGTGCACAACACTAAAAAAATATCATTTTTTGGGTATTCTATATCTAATGAAGGCATATCACCAGACCCATCATTAATTGACAAAATATTACAAGTTGAAGTACCTAAGAATAAAAAAGAATTGCAATCTTTCTTAGGATTTGCAAATTTCTACAGATGACATGTAGGGCAATACTCTGAATTGACAGAACCTTTTGCTGCTTGAAGAAAAAAGAATGTGGAACTTATTTGGACAAAAGAATAACAAGTGGCATTTGAAAATTTAAAAGTTCTTCTGGCAAAGAAGCCAATGGTAAAAATATTTGACCCTAGAAAGGAAATACAACTGAAGCAAGTGAACACTCATTTTTGGGAATATTAGTTCAGGATGGTCATCCTATTATATAACTTTTGATGAAATTGTTAAAAGCCAAATTGAACTCTTTGAATATTGAGAAAGAAGCATTGGCCATAATATGGATGACAAGTTTGCCAGTTTTTGATTTCAAAAGAAATTCCTACTAACACCCGACCATAGATCTTTAGAATTCATGTAATGCCTTCAAGGATTTTAAGATGGGCCTTAATGTTAATGGCATTTGATTTTGGTATTGAGTACGTGAAAGGCAATACTGTTCTGTATATATTTGCTTTGTTGAGATTGAGGTTTATTACTTCTGAAAGTGGGAAAGAGGAGGAAAAGTTGAAAGTTACTTTCTTATACTGGGTTGAAACTGATATTTTGTAGATAGACTAATTAGCTGAGGATATGAAGCAAGATCCCATATTGAACATTATATTGTTCAGGATAAAAATAATAATAAGTGAAATAATTGCTCACTAGCCAAAAAGCATTTTAAAGAGGTTAAACACAAATTAACTGTAGAAAAGGGTGTAGTTTGTAATGGAGATGTACCACCAATGCAAAAGTGCAAAATTATAAAGAGTATACCTGATGATGTTGCAGTATAACGTCTACACAAAGGAGAATTTGGCTAGAGGTATGGTGGCCAGGCTATTCTATAGATGTAGAAGAATATATAAAAATGTGTAAAATGTGCAATGACAAGAAAGTTTAGACAGATGAAAACACATACATACTATGATAATAGAAAAAAGTGGAAATGGGATATTATCGCATACAAAGTTATATTGTAACACGATAGTGATGAAGAAATGTGTAGTGAGCCTGAAAGTAATGAAGGCAAAAGTGTCAAAGCAAGAGAAATTAGATAGTGAAATCAAGAGTAATATAGACTCTGAAGATGAACAAGGACAATCATTAGAGGAACACTCATATGAAAAAAGAAGGTTGAGATTTCCCATTTCTAGACAATCTCTTAAGAAGAGGAGGGAGGAAGATAATGAGGAGACAAAAGCTTCCAGAAGTACCAGGGAAAATAAAGGGATAGAACGTCTTTGGTACAGAGAGATGAGGTGACTTATTTACATAGGAAATCACAAAGACTATAAATAGCTATGGCTATTAGCCATGAGGCAGGTGAGTGCATACTACTTACTGTGAGTCAGTAACACTACACTAAAGTAGTGCTAGTAGGAAATACACAATTGCTTCATTGATATGAATGAAGTATATAAAATATGTGAAATAATTGAAGAAACTGGATGAATTTATATAGTTTCATGGTCACCTTTGGGCAAGAGGTAGCTATTTCGAAAGAATATGATGTATAAGATGGTGATAAGGTTTATTTTTTTCTTTTTGTACGCTAAAGCATCATCTGTTGAATCAAAAGTTGACGGATTATTATTTGGCAACATATGATCCTTGTGTAGGTGTCACTGTACTCTAAAAATAGATTAACAATTTTTTAGTATATTCCACAGACGCTGTTGGTAGAAAACTGGAAGTTGTAATTTTACTATACAAGTATTTTTAATAATCATTTTATTTTTTTGAAATGCCTTGATGTAACCATAAGTCATATCCTCAAAGTTTCTTCTCTTACACTTCTTGCTTGTGGAACTCTCTTCTGGCTTCTTGCTTTCCAGTCAACTTTGATCTTTAAAAATTTAAATGCAGCATCAATCATTATCTTTTGTCTTCTTAATACCTGTTCTTTTATTGTCCTTTCTCCTTAATAATGGTTTCTTTTTCTCATATTCTCTAACATTCAATAGCAATTTTATTTATTTATATCTATTATATGTAGATCATTATCTTCTTGAAAATTCAAATCTTTCGGAATTTAGTTTTCTCTTCACTCTGTAAGTGATGTAATGGAATAACCTGTCACTCCCGTGAGTGACTACACTATAGATAGTTACTATCTATAAGTATCTGTAAGTCAACGGACTACGGAGACTAGCTGGAATCTATTGAGTACAACTCAGACTTACACGAGAACTATCGACCTTCCAATAGTAGAACTCACTACTTGATTGACTTGTGACGACCTTGTGCATAACTGTTACCTTTATTCTTATCATGCTGGTTTTTTATAATAAACCTTTACTTATTTTATCCACCTTGTTTTTCAAGTATATATTCATTTTAGTACAGAATACAACAGTAAGGAAAGCATATATTAAAACAATATTTCCATAATAGTTACTTCATTGCTACTACTGTAACAAAAACAATTATTATTATTGTTGTTGGTTCCGGTCTTTTGTGAATGACTGCAAAAAACATCCCCTCTCCAAATTTATAGATAAATCCTATAGATGCATGCTGGGATTTCTTTCTAACCAATAAAATGGATTACTTCTTGATTTCAGCTGCCATTTTTTTTCTTGTCTTGAAGTCAGGAGACTACAATCACTGGACTGAATCACTTTTGCATGTGAACTTTTTGTCTTATTATTGTTGCTTTGCCTAGTTTTGACTTCCATATATGTTGTTTACTTCATATTATTTTGCCCTGTTCATTTTTCTTTTGTTATTGAGCTATATAATCTTTTTTAATATTATAATAGTGGAGACAAGTGTTAAGATTGTGATAATTTTGAGGCATAATTTTAAATTCTGATTCAAAGCTTCTGAAGCAATGTGCAAAATTGAGGAAATAGGAAGAAATAAAAGAATACTTGACTATCCTGCCTAGAATTGTCTTAAAAATTTTGGGAGTGTTGAAATGAAGCCCAGAAGTGAATGACTATTAATTGTTAATTATTACCATTGACAACTGAAAACTTTCATAATATCCCAAAGATCTCAAACAAAGTGCACAAAGTTGATTTCAAAATGTAAAGAATTTTGATACACCACGGGAGTTAAAACTTAAATTTTAAATCACAGCCACTGTCATTGGCAGATTTTTCTCATTAAAAAAAAAAAAATAGGAAAAAAAACATTTTATTTCAAATATAAATAAATTTTTGCTTTGCAGACATCAGATTTAAGTGATCTGGTTTAAAATGACAGCCAATTCCTGTAGAAATACCCACTGCAATTATTGCCACGATTTGCTGTTTTGCTTTTTTTGATTTTTAGTTTGAGGTGGTGGGGTGTTTCTCTTTGTGTTTTGTTCCCCCACTTTTGTATCACCCCCCCCCTTTTGTTATCAAGCAAAGAGCCTTAATTGATTAGTTCTCACTGATCTTTGCAAGGAGCTTTTCTTGCCACCACTCTATTTCCAAGAAAAAGTTGGCAGCACTTAAACATTGTACTTATCTGATCTATCAGCTGTGATGCCGTGAAATCCCAGTTCTGCGCTTAAGTGCCGAAATTCCTGCTTTGATCGGAATTCTCAGACATTTTCCAAAAAGCCACAATAACACCTCGACAACGCAACCCAATAAAATACAAGTCATCGTCACACACCCAACCCCTTTGCTACAAGTGTGATAACAATTATCAGTTGTCACATTATTTGGATTAATTATGAAAAGACACAAATCTTTTTAGCCTTAACGACTTTTTCCATATACAAAGAAGATGAAATCCAATAAATTATTTCTCAGTTTTGTTTATTTTGGTTCTTTTTATCCCCACCCTCTGCTCACAGCGTTTTCGTTCAATGCTGGGTCGTTTATGGTTAGCATTTTGTAGTTTTAGGTGTGAGACATGGAAAACTGATTTTTTTTGCTGTTTTTTCCTTGTTTTGAAATGTTACTTTTTTCTTGTCTCTTTGTCTTTCCTTTTTTTTTCATCTTCTTTTATTCTCTTTACATTTTTTATTTTCTTTTTCTCATTTCATCATCTTTTCTTTTTCTTTTCCTTTTTCTTTTCCTTTTTCTCTTTCCATTTTTCCTTCTTTTTTCTTTTCTTTTCTTTTTCTCTTTTCATTTTCCTTTCTTTTTTTTTTCCTTTCTTCTTCTTTTTCCTTTTTCTTTTCATTTTCCTTTCTTTTTCTTTTCCTTTCTTCTTCTTTCTTCTTTTTTCCTTTCTTTTTCTCTTTTCATTTTCCTTTCTTTTTCATTTTTTCTTTACTTTTACTTCTCTTTTCTCTTTTCATTTTCTTGTTATTTTCATTTTTCTTCTTTTTTTTCTCTTCTCATCTTATTTTCTTTTTCATCTTCCTTTCTTTTTCTCATTACATTTTCCTTTGTTTATCTTTTTTTAACAGTCTTCATATTTAACTTCTTTTCTTTCTCTCTTTTCATCTTCATTTTCCTGCCTTTTTATCTTTTTTAATGTCCCTTGCTTCTAACTTAGTTTGTTTTTCTTCTCTTCCTTCTCTCTTCTGTTGGTTTTTCTTTTCATCTTCCTTTTTTATCTTTCTTTATTTCTCTTTCCTTTTTGTTTTTCTTTTTTCATTCTTTTATAATCTTTCTCTCCTTACCTTCTTCATTGTTTTCATTCTTTATTATTTTATAACTTTTCTTTTGTTTTTTCTTCCTTTTTATTTTTCTCACTATTTCATGTGTCTTCTTTTTGCTTTTAATTGTTTGATCTTTGACAATTTTTTTTCTTTCTCTTTTATCATTTCTATTTTTATAGTTGTTTTCCTTCTTGTAATTTCTTTTTCTTCCTTGTTTCTACCATTTATGTTTTTTTTTATTCCATTTCACTTTCATTAGCTTCTTTTTAAAATCTAATCTTTAATTACCTACAAAACCAATATGAATGAAAACAATTATCCCTAAAATATAAACAAATATTTATCAGAGAAATAAGAGTTAAGGACCTTTGTGTTTGAACTGAACTCATCCAGTTACACTTGAGTAATGGGTTCAAATTCAGCTATCTCCTCTATTTTTCTTTTTTATGGAGCATGACAGAAATACCTTCCATTTAATGGTAAGATATTAGCTAGATGAAGACACCATTGCCACTCGTATTTTACATTTTATCCAATTTCTTTCATATATCACTTTTGTTTCTTTTCTTATTTGAAGCTAAATTTAATTTTAACTCGAAATTTTAAGTTCTACAAATTAATTACTGAGGCAATGTGAAAGTTTCTGTCATTTGTTATTTATCTTGCAATTACTTCTCATCTAATTATGAAGAAATAATCAATATTCTTCTTTATTGGTGCCATTTGCATGAGTTCTTGAAAATTCTAAATACTCATTTCCTTTTAATGTTTTTTTTTCCTTCTCTTCCACCCCCAGTAATCTCTTGCATCTTAGTGGCATTATCACCTTGCTTGGGATGAATTTATTGAAAAGTAAAGTTCCTCAGTGTTGTGTAGAAAGATGACCAACCTTCTCTACCTTAATTGTTGAACATGGACTCATCCATCCACTATGAGTAGAATGTCTGCTAATAGGAACGGTTGTGGCAAAGTGGGTTGCATGGCATAGCATTTAAGTCATATGCTTTGCTACACCAAACTTCTTTTTCTTTTTATGTGCCATGTCCTTTCAGGGCATAGGCAATCATGGCTCTCCACCTCCCTCTATCCTTTGTAGCGTTCAACAAGTTTCTTCCCTCTGCTTCCTCCCCCAGACCTCTGTCATCCACTTGCTTAAGCCTGTTAATTATGACATGTATTGTTTTCCTTTGTCTCTCTTTCTCACTATTCAACCCGTGAGTATCAGATTTTTCAGGCCCTCCTTCCTCATTATATGTCTCAGAAACTTCAGCTACCTGTTCTTGATGTTAAGTATAAGTCTCCTCCTTGTTTGCATCCTCCCTAAGACCTCATCGTTGCTCACACACTCAGTCGATGATATCCCGAGCATCCTTCTGTAGAACCACATCACTGTTGCCTCAAGTCTCTTCTTCATCTTTGAGGAAATCGTCCAACATTTGCTGCCGTAAAGAAGGACAGATGTCACGTAACAGCTCAGTATTCTTTTCTTTGTTACCAAAGAAATCCTCTTGTCTTGCAATACTCTGCTCAGGTTTTGGAATGCATTCTTGGCTATCCCAATATGTCTATGGATCTCAGTGTCACACTTACCGTCGTCTGTCAAGACACTTCCCAGATATTTAAACTTCTGTGCCTGCTTGATTCTAGTGTTCCTGACATTCAAATTGCATTTCGGGCTCATCCTCTTACTGATGACCATGCATTCTGTCTTCTTGTAGTTTATGCTTAGTCCTTTCTTCTCATTCTCCATTGCTACCTTCTGTGGGAGATTTTGTAATTGCTTTTGCGTGTCTGCATATCTTATGTTGTTAAGATTGTAACCGCCAATGCTAAATCCCAATAGGGTTTCCAATTCTCTCAGAATTGCATCACTGTATAGGTTGAACAAGTCAGGTGAGAAGACGCATCCTTGCCTTATGTCCCTTTCTGTTTTTGTTTTTTCACTGTACTCATTCTCTATGCATATGCATGCTGTTTGCTGTCAGTATAAGTTCTAAACTACTGTATTCTTTATTAATGTATTATTAATCCATGTCTCTCATGTGATTAAACCTGTTCTTCACTCCATCTTTTTTCCAGTGTTTCCTTACAATATACAAACTTTATAACATGTAGTTTACATGTACATGATGCTCTGCCCTTACCTCAGACAAATAATGGACCAGTCCTGTTTGATTGCGAGGATAGATGGAAGAAAATTTATACGAAAGATGCTGTTTGGTTTTAGGGAAAGGAATGAAAGGCAATAACATTCATATATGTTTAATGATTGCTTCAGTGAAATAAAAAAAATCTGGTCAATTTTTAATCTATTCATTTGTACTCTCTTAATTCTTTAAATAATGACTTGCATTCTTACAATTCTTATTGCAATATTTTATTGAAGTTATTATGCTCAAATATTTAACAATGTAATTTCCATGGATGTATTTATAGTCATGGAAGTCACAATAATCTTATTAGATCATTAGCATAAGTATTAATATTCATCAGAAAACTCAGATAGGAAAATCATGAAATTTTCATGGATATTTCTAGTGTAAAAAAAATTTTTTTTTAAAAAAACAGTGTCTAGAAAAAAAAGTAGTGTATGGTTGTGTTTTGTAAGAATGTGTTTAAGATTGTTTTTCTTGATATAAAGCTGTTTCAAGAAGCAAAGACAACTGTCAGAGCGGGGACCATAATCACCAATGTTTCTAAAAGGATATCCCTTTCTCTGTCAGTCTAAATCTGCCATCAAAGTATCCCAAATACCCTTTTGGACAGAATCCATCTGCTGTGTCTTTGTCACTCAAATGGTACCCATTACCCAGCAAGCATTTACCATTTGTTCTCCGAAGACTAATTCCTTCCTTTCTTTCTTATCAGATGAAAGTAAGTTTTATTGTGCCAGGCAGTGCCTTTGATATCCGTCAACCCCAAAAGCAGTAAATTATGAAATAACGTTTCTATGCCTTATTTCGGTGTTTCTCTCAGACATGGAAAGAATTGGTGTGTTTTACTGCTTGTGAGTGCCTCATTAACCTTCCTTCCTCCTACCTGTGCATATAAATGCTCACAACTTAAAATACCTGGCCAAAGAAAATAGGAACTGTTCAATCTGGGAGGTGATTAGTCATTCTTGAAAAAATTCTTGTTAAATGAGCAGTAAGTTTCAGGTGTTCTACCAAAGATTAAAAAATTGTTAATAAATTAATATATATCATTGTTCGACACTGATGAGCTGTGATACAGTGAAACAATCTGTCTGTGGATGGCAATATATATGCTCCTGAAAAATTTATTTCAGTTGAGCTCTCTGGGGAGGAAGTGTGGGTTTGTAAACAGTGACTATTACGGGGCATAGTGCAAGACTCTTTGGTAAATTGAATCAAGTTCTCTCAGTCACGGTGTGTTTATCAAAAAATAAATATGCTTAAATTCACCTTCATCCCTGTTGTGTGACAACAGCTTAGTGGTAGAATCCCTGACTGATGCCAATTCAGTCAGGTTTCAATCCTAGCTAGGGGCAACCGGACATCTAGCCACACTGATGAGCTGTGATGCAGCGAAACAGTCTATCTGTGGATGACATATATATATATATATATATGTGTGTGTGTGTGTGTGGTGTTAAAAATTTTATATATTTACTGGGAAGAGTTATCAGCATCAGAGGTAGTTTGTTTACAAGGAGATATATATATATATATATATATATATATATATATATATATATATATATATAATAATAATAATAAATATAAATAGTTATACTTGTTTGGAAAAACCTTAGGTGTTTTGGCTTGTAAATGAACAAACCAATACCCAAGGAAAAATAAGGGATAAAAAAAAAAAAGAACTAAGAACATGTAATTCAGGCAAAAACAATCAACCAAAATCCAAGTTCAGAGTCCAAAGAAAAAAAAATCTAAAATGAGTAAAGCAAAAGTAACTAAGTAAAGTGCTCAATACACTAAGTAGAGCTCTTTAGGTTCATAGTTATATATATATATATATATATATATAGACACATACATGATGGCTGTCAATTTCATGCCTCAGATTTTCTGAAATCACTCGAGGCATGAAAATGGCAGTCACTGTGCAGTGTTACACACACACACACACACACACACACACTAGTATATTTGATGCCCTGGATTTTAAAGAATAACCTAAAAATTGATGGTTATGTGCCTTTTCCAAAACTAATTTACTCTTTGAAACAGAGTGACTTTCTCTTTTTGAGTAGTTTTATCATATATTAATTAGTAATAATAATAACACTGAAATTAATCCATATATATATATATATATATATATATATATATATATATATATATCTATATTTGGGGCACCACCCTGGATTTCAAAGAATCACCTAGCGTTGTACTATTTTGTTTGCAGTTGAAATGGCCAGATGTAACCATAAGTTCCCATGTTAATAGTTTCTTTTCTCACACTCCTCACTTGTGGAACTCTCTTTTGGCTTTTCCCTCTCCGGTCAACTTTGATCTTCAAAAATTTAAATTCAGTGTCAGTTGTTATCTTCTCACTTCTTAATTCCTCCTCTTTTATTGTTTTCTCTCCTTAATAACAATTTCTTTTTTCATATTCTCTCACACTCTGTAACTCCTTGCATCTCAGTGGCTTTATTGCCTTGCTTGGGGTGAAATGATTAAAAAACTATGTACACATATGTATTTTATTATTTTTTGTTATTATATTTTTCATGACGTATTTTCAATTCATGCTGATAATAAATAACACATATTAATAAAAATAATATGAATAGTTTCAAATAATTATTGAAGTTGTAAATCTTGTTGAAACTGTTGATATCACTTTTGAATTGAAGAAATGCATGAATTCAAATCTTTGCATGTTTTGATCACAAGCTTACAATTGGCATGCCACAATGGTAAGCAGTTTGCATATAAGAATTCTTCTTTACTGTTGATTTCATTCAATGCAATACCACCTGATGCATGATAGTTTGAAATGAGATGAACATTGCCAAATAATTTTCTTTTCTTACTGCAATGCCATGATATCTGCCCATAACGGGATTTAGCATGGAACAAACCAATTATTGCTTATTTGCTTTTATTTTCTGTATTTTGAACTTTAGGCCTTCAGTTTTCAAATCTTGTGATTCACCAGACATAATACTCAGCCATCTTGAAGGTAAATTCATGTATCTATCATAATGTTTGCATTGTATTTTAAGCAAGTTATTTTATGTCTGTAAGAGAGTGACCTATGAAAATACAAGGTCACTGTGGGGTAATTGTAGGTATCACTTTTGTTGAATAATCAGGTTTTCTTGACCTGGAAAAGATGAAAGGCTAAACTGAGACAGATTGAACTCAGTACCTTGCACTTGAGACCTTACTTTACAACCAACTGACTGGAGCCAGTGCCAATGAATCTGCACAGAGTTTATCAAATCAGAATATAAGAAACTGATGTTTGTGTAAAACTGTACTATAGAGTTATGGCTGTCACAGAACAATTTCCAACTGACACAATTATGGGAAGAGAGTAAGTGTTCGAAAGACATCCTAACCTCTGAGAAACTCAGTTCAAAATTATATCTCTAAAATTAGGACAGGTGGCAGAGAAGAGCTCCCCTCAGTTACCTTTTGCTTGACAGAACAATAAAAGGAACAAGATGCAGAAATGACCAGCCAGTGTGGTCGGCACAGGTCATGTCACAGCTGACAAGGGACCATGTAACATTGGGTCAATCTTTGTGGAGGCCTCAAGTCAGGGGCAGATTACTCTGCTTGGCAGATGAGCAGCTGAATGAATGTATGTTAGGTGACTTTTGATTGTAGATGCCAATAAATCCTGTGAAGGTTTAGCTCTGAAATTTCAGATGTTTAAAGTCTGTCCGAAGAGAAGTAAAACTGTAAGAAACAAATCACATTACTGGGAATTTATAAATTCCTTTTGGTATTAGCATCTTTTAACCCTTGATAAACAACAACAATAATAATAATAATAATCTATAGAATAATCTTATAATTAATGATTCAGTCAAGTGTTTGTTAAATATATTAAATATTTTATTATTGCAGAAAACATAAAGTTATTTACACCTTTTATAATTTCAAAACAAAACTTCTTATCTCTATCTACTTATGAGAGAGCAGAAAAGTTCTTAGCCTCACCAAAAAAGGACTTCTGAAAAACTTTTAATGTTTGCTTATTTGGTCAGATTTTAAGAAGTAATTATAGTGATACCATCCCAGCAACAACATATATATATAAATATATATATATATATATAATTTTAAAGAGACTACATGCAAAAGACAATGATTAAAAGGAAGAAAAAATGGTTAAAAGGTTTAACATAAGATGCAAACATTCATTCCTTTAAATAATATGTTGAACTAATCATTCTTCACCTGAAGGTCACAAAACCCAAAACCCTTATAGCAATATATACAGAATAAAGTATATAAAAAATCCATATTATAATCAAAAATGTTTTCAGCTTTTTCTCTCTTGAAAATATACACTTTTCTCTCAGTGGAACAACAACAATCTCTCGCTTATATATATATATATATACTATTACTCAAAATGTTATTTTATCAATACCAATATCATTTTGTGGATATATATATATATATATATATATATATTATTATTAATAGAAATCTTATAAGTGTAAGAAACTATACTCATCTGGAAAACCTTCATGTCTTGATTTGCAAATAATCAAACCAATACCAAAGGGAAAAAAAGGTTTAAAAAAAGAAAGACCCAAGAACATGTACATTAGCCAAAAATAATCATCTAGCATGCAAGTCCAAAGCCAAAAAAAACCCAATACGAGTACGCAAAATAACTAACCTGACAATCCGCTTAGGTGAAACCTTGGTAGGTTTGTCTGGCTCACTAGGTTTAACTATATATATATATATATATATATATATACTTACTACTACTCAAAATGTTATTTTATCAATACCAATATCCACATTTTGTGGATTATATATATATATATATATATATATATTTATAGAATATCAACAAAATTATTTAAATCTTTTATGAAAGGCACAAAATTTAACCTCCCTTTATAATTTTTTTTTTATTATAGTCAGCCTGTTTTTAGAAATTTAGTTTTGAGATTATTTTTGAAAAATTGATCCATCAGATTGGTTTTTTTTGGGGTTTTTTTTAATTGTGTCTCTTTTAGAAAAATTGGTCTGTCAGTCTTTTCAAAAAATTTGAACTGTCAGGCTGTTTCAAAAATTAGTCTTCCAATTTGTTTAAATAAATTTGGCCAGTTGGACTGTTTATAAAATATAATATTGGTCTATGAGGTTGTTTACAAAAATTTGTTCTGTCAGGCTGTTTTTTTAAAAAAAATGCTCTGTCAAGGTGTTTTAAAAATATTTTGTTCTGTTTTGAAAAGCATGGAGAAGAAAAATAACTGATTTGCCTGAGTGTAACATGAATAAATCTGAACAAAATCATTCTCTTATCAAATACTGTTGAGGCAAGTTAATTGCTTCTCTTTGCTCATGGATTACACTTGACAGGATGGATCAGCTAAAATGTTGTGATAAAAACTGCAAATATAATACAATTTATAATTTGGTTTTTCAAACAGTATTTGGTATGTTATTGATAGTTCATAAAGACACAATCATTTATTTGCAAAATGCAAGTTTTCTCTTCTTCATCATTTATAGTTAGAAGCTAGAAGAGAGATCCACATGCAAGAAGTGTGACAAAAGAAACTGTTAGCATAGAACTTAATCTGTCCATTTCAACTGTAAAATGATGAAATCTTTCTGCCAATCTAGTACTGTGCTTAAATTTGTAAAGTCTAGCTACCATAGCAGAAAGTTCATCAAAACAATTACCATGAAAGTATTTATAGAAAAATTACAAGGAAGCTATGTTATGGTAAAGGGAAAGTTACTGAAGTCAAGATGCCAGGTCCGGACCAATGATATTGCAAATTCTTTTTTGGATTTGCCTAAATATATATAGCTGGAGCACCAGACCAGATGTGGCAGCAATATTCAAAGCATAGATGAATGGTAGATTTACTAAATAGCTAAACTTTAATACAGCACATATATATACATGGAGAAAGTGAACACTCCAACATAGCTTAATGGTTAGCTAGCTTGTTTGACCATATCAGTTACTAGTGAATAGTGGGTTCAATCCTCACTAGGTGCTGCATACTTTTGGCCTTGTGCTACATTTTTTAGTAAATCACTATATACATGGAGGAACTTACATTTCTTTTATTCTCTTCATCAATAATATTTGAGTTTACCCATTCCCTCCTGCTCCATGATAGATAGCTGTTTCTTTCTAGAATGTCTTTATGGCCAAATGCTCGGACATATACTTGGAGAGAATTTGGTATCACCTGCTTCCAGTTAATATCATTTATTATTCCAAATCACTAATTTTCACTTAATAGCTGTGTTCCAGTGCCCTCTTGAATGTGGTAATTTACCACAGACTATTTAACACCGGGCAACATCAAAGTAAAAGTCAGTTGTAGAGCTTGGTCATTAGGGATAACTATTTGCAAGTGATGACCATTGAATTATAATTAATGTGTGTGACTGACCGCAGAACCAACAGTGACTTGTAGTGGTCAGTCATTTATTGTATAATAAAGGTTGGTGAGAAATTAACAATTGTTTCAAGCAGTTGATCTTGCAAAGTCTCACTGGGAATACTTTCAATTTGATTGAGTTGTTTCATTGACACATGATTCCCTACCTTCACAAAGCTAGAAACCTTGTCTCTCAGACGGCCTGAAATGAGAATGAGTGACATAATTTCATTAACTTTTTCTTGACAGATTGGTCAGACGAATTTGCTTTACTTTATAATTCAATCTAATAATGCCATTTGTTTGCAACAAAGTATACACCTTTGCATTTCTACTGAGCAAGATGTTGGCTTCCATATATCAGCAGTGTGCTTCAAAGTGAACAATTTATCTTATAATTTTTTATTGATAGATAATTGAATTTCAGTACCATTACAACTGGGCATAGAATTCTAAATATCCATATGGATTTGCAGGACTTTCTAGGCTAATAAAAAATTTGAACCTAAGAGGAGAGATGAATTTAAATCCAATGATTACTCAGATGCAGAGGACTCTGTCTGTGTATATATTTAACAATTTTTGGTAATTTTATTTCATCCTATTAACACAGAAGTGGCCAAAATCAGTAGACATTCACAAGTAAATATGGTTCTATTATAGTCTAATTATACACTTATCAAATTGTATCTGGTATCAATGGATTAACTTGTGTAGTGAGCAAGAAGGTACAGTGGAGTCATGGATAGTGGCTCGGATTGAGGAATTGGATAGCCGAGTTCAAATTCCAGTCGAATTCATTACATTCACTTACGTGCTAATACCCTTGGGAAAGGTATGAATCCTCTTCTTCTCCCCCCAGCTATGGGTAAATAGCAGGATAGACTGAGTTCTATAGCCTTGGATGGCAACTGGTCTACCACAGAAAGAAATGGCAAACTACTGTGGGAAAAAATTTGCCTTGTTAGTCATGTATTGAAAGATACGTGATCGACTAAGCATGTATCACGCATGGCACATAACTGAGTGAGCACACCAATCAAATTTAACTTTAAATAATCTGAAAAATGATAAAATTTAAAAATAAATTGAATTTGGATCAGGTAAAACTATTCATTGGAAAAAAAACACTATTTGTAAACTAAAAGTTTTTTTTTTTTTTTCATTGATTCAATGTTTATTTCTGTCACCTTCAACATATTTTTATCAACCAAGTCAGATTCATTCCATTAACATGACAAAATTAATCACATTTATTTTTGCATTTATTTATAATGAGAAAAGAAAGCTTAGAAAGTTTGATACTCACAGAATATATTGAAAGCAAGAGAGATAGTGGAAAACAGTGCTTAACCTACCTAATGAGATTGTGTAAATGTTTGGCAGAACAGAGTTTCGGAGTAATAGGAAAAAGACAAAAGCACAGGAAATTGAAACAAAGAAAAGTGTACTGAAATCCTACGTAATACCAGTCCTTCTATATGGCAGTGAATGCTGGACAATCTCCTCAGAGATAAAGAAGAAACAATATGTAGTTCTACAGAGGATGCTGAGAAGATCATAGATTAAAAATGTGAGTAACAAAGATGTTTAAAGAAAAGGTAAACAAAAATGAAACTTATACTTAGCATCAGAAATTAGTTTCATGTTCAGTTTCATTTCTAGGGCATATTATGAGGAAAGAAGGTTTAGAAAATTTGATACTCACAGGGCATATTGAAAGCAAGAGGGAAAGCAATGAGTAACCTACCTGATAAGTTTGTGTAAATAGTTGGCATAACAGGAATTAAGAGAGATAGCAAAAAGACAAACCTTATTAAACGCTACAAAGGACAGGACCTTGTGGAGAGCCATGATCACTCATGTCCTGAAGAACATGGTGTATAAAAAAAAGAAGAAAATTTTTACATATCAGTATGATTTTGCATTAAATGGGGAAATTTTTGTTACAAATTTTGGTCCCATTTTCACATTTAAATTCCCCCAAATGTAATCTAATATGATTCTTGAAATCTTTGCAGGGTTGCCATATGGTAAAATCAATCAACCAACCAAAAACCCTTCTTGTAACCTTTACCATCTTGTAAAATCAATAATTCAATCAATCAAAAACCCTTGCTCAGCAACTGAAATGATCAGGTGTTGAAATTAAAGTTTGATATCAGGGCAGCACTTTTGAAGACAAACATAGCTAACAGCTACAAAGGATAGTAAGTTGTGGAGAGCCATGATTGCTTATGTCCTGAAGGGACACAATACATAGAAGTAGAACTGACTTGTAACATTCAGTAGCTATAAAAAAATCAAATTAATAACATTTCATCATCACTAAACAGACTCTGAATTTTCTCCAGTCATGATGAATGTTTATAGTCTGAATGAAGCTCTATGCCTTGAACATCTATTGGGACTCAAGCTGACCCCAGACATCAATTGGAACTCATATGTGTGATCCATTGCTAAGAAAGATGGAAAAATGGTTGATTCCTTGTACCACTCCAGAAAGTACCTGATTCCTCCTGCCATGCTCTATTTTTACAAGAGTCAAATGAGACCAAACATGGAGTATTACTGCCATAATTGGGCTGGTGCTGCCCAATCCTCACTTTCAACCCTTGACAGAGTTTAAATGTGTTTGCAGGACCTAGTGGGCAATGAATTATTCCTCCACCCTACAACCCCTTTCCTATATTGCCACCCTCTCACTACTCAATTGCTATTTTCAGGGTGAATGTTAAGGTTAGTTCTTAGTTCTACCTGTTCAAACCTTCACAACCAGGACCTGTCATACCACATACATAGGATCAAATCAGCCTTATTCCCCTTGTATTCCATTGGTAAGGAAGAGGTTCCACTCAGATAACTTCTTCCCAGAATTGTTATTGTGGAAAAAATACCTGAGAGGTGGTCTCCCTGATCACAGCAACTTTAACCTTTTCGAATCTACAGTCAACCGCTATCTTATGTGTCTTCATAATATTCAAAAATGGAATATTATTGGCATATCTAGGCTGGAGCTGTCCAATCTTCACTTTCCAGATGATCTAGACTTCAAAAGTATTTATGAAACCCTACAACCCCATTCCTATATTGCCAGCCTCTCACGACTCAATTGCTATTTTCATGGCAAATTTTAAGGTAAGTTACATTTCTTAGTTCTACCAGTTCAGACATTCACAGCCAGGACCTGTCATGCCATGTAAACAGAATCAAATCAGGCTTATTCTCCTTGTCTTTCATTGGTAAGGAAGAAGTTACACTCAGATAGCTTCTTCCCAGAACAGAGGACTGAGAGGTGACTTCCCTAATTACTGCAATTTGAACAATTTCAAGTCTGGAGTCAACCATTATCTATCTTACCTATTCTCATAATATTCCTTTTTGCTCTTTCTCTCTCTCTCCTCTTAAATTCTTAAAACAACCTCATTTTCTACTTTGAGTGGCTCTTCGGCCTTGTAGTAGGTGAACAATAGAAATAAAAAATGATCAGAGCAACTTCCTACCACCTCCTTATTCATTAATCATTCATCATTACCATTTTAACAGTAACCCTCTACAAGTCTAGTGGCAACTGTTGTCTATCCTACATATCCTCATGATATACACCTTTTGTTCCTTCTCTGTAAGTTATGAGTCAAGATCTATAAAAAAAGAAATTTGGTATCATCTTCTTTCAGTTAATATCTTTTATTATTCCGAATCACTAATTTTCACTTAATAGCTGTGTTCCAGTGCCCTCTTGAATGTGGTAATTTACCACAGACTATGTAATACTGGGCAACATCAAAGTAAAAGTCAGTTGTAGAAACTTGGTCATTAGGGATAACTATTTGCAAGTGATAACCATTGAATTATAATTAATGTGTGTGACTGACCGCAGAACCAACAGTGACTTGTAATGGTCAGTCATTTATTGTATCATAAAGGTTGATGAGAAATTAATAGTTGTTTCAAGCAGTTGATCTTGTAGAGTCTCATTGGGAATAGAAAAAGTGATATGAATTTATAGTAAAAAAAAAAGTGACATGTATTCATAGAAAGAGCCAAAACTAAAAAGCTCCTTTCGTATAATATAAACCAATTTTTCATAAATCACTTTATTCTTGGTATTATTGTAAACTGTATATTTTTGTGTATAATGCGACATCTAAATTTTAAAAATTACTCCTCAAAATAGTGGGGTTGTCTAATACAACAATTTCAAAAAACTAACCTTAAATCCTGTGGTGTATCAGCACTGGTAAGTAGGCTAGTATACTTGTGCCTTAGATCATGGTAGGCTAACAACTGCCTCGGTATGGTAACTAATAACGTAATTCTAGTTGAAACAATTCACATTATAATGCGGTACTACAGTTTTACTTCTGCAATATTCAAGAGATGATTACAAAACAGTTTGCAATAATTCCACTGAGCAACACACACAAGTAACATAAACATGTTTTGTTTTTGATTTGTAAAGCTGTTGTTGCGTTCACACCAATCATTATTTCTTATAGTAGTGTTAAATAACAACATTTAAGATAATATATAATCTCTCTTTCTAATTAAAGTTAATTATCATTATGGTGTTAAATAACAACAACATTTAGTATAAAATGTAAGCTTTATTTTTCAATTTTTATATTTTACATTATATGGTTTCTCTTTTTTTGCAATGTTAAGCAACAAAACATTTCAGTCAGTCAGTTATATGCCATGTGTGATACTTTTGATACATGACTGACGAGGCAGATTTTTTCCCGCAGTTGGTTGCCATTTCTTTCGGCGGTAGACCAGTTGCCATCCAAGGCTATAGAACCCAGTCTGTCCTGCTATTTACCTATAGCTGGAAGGAGAAGAAGAGGATTCATACCTTTCCCAAGGTTATTAGCATGTAAGTGAATGTAATGAAATTGACTGGAATTCAAACTCTGCTCTCCGATTCTTCAATCTGAGCCACTATCCATTACTTCGCCATGCCTCCTCTTAGTAATAGTCAGTCAGTCAGTTATGTGCCATGCGTGATGCACACATAGGCGATCATGTATCTTTTGATACATGACTGACAAGGCAGATTTTTTTTCCCCACAGTAGGTTGTCGTTTCTTTCTGCGGTAGACCAGTTGCCATCCAAGCCTGTAGAACCCGGTCTGTCCTGCTATTTATCCATTACTGGGGGGGGGAGAACAGAAAGAAGAAGATTCATGCCTTTCCCAAGGGTATTAGCACATTAGTGAACGTAATGGTTTTGACTGGAATTTGAACTCGGCTTTCCGATTCTTCAATCCAAGTCACTATCCATTACTCCTCCATGCCTATTTAAGATGTCATAAAATCTTGATTTCAAATTACAAAATAAAAAACATAATGCACACACATACATAAGTAAAACCCTTCAAAATTACTATGATCATCATGTCATTTACAGTTTCCTCACATTGATCACACTTAGTCATCTTATACTACGCGTAAAATCATGAAAATTTACCTAGATTTTGGGTCTTGTGTTATCTATAAGTCAACTGGCATGTGAAATATGCAGTATTTATCTTTATATATAAAAGCTGGCATCCATTTCTTGTCACACAATGGCTGAATGATAAAGCACATCCTGGAGGCAAGGTAGATTCCCACAATAAGGGAACGCAGGCTTGATCGTAAAAGATAACCTTTCTTTAATATATATCTAGGCCGGTGGGCATTAATATTACAGTTTTGAAAAATGGGATGTTTACTCAAACTTGGATGCCCAATAAAATAAGTTAAGGAGGCCAGCATGAAGTATAAAAAAATTTTTAAGTGGATATAATTGGTAAAAAATAAAAAAATTGGAAATTGACTGCTGACTTAGTAGCCATGAGAGAGTAAGTATGGTGAAAAATTTAATGTATCAGGTTTAAACATTATCCTTAACCCTAAACTGAAATCTGTTAGAGCCACTTAAGCAAGTTATCTACTTTGTTAACACAACTATTTGGAATCCTTTATTAGAGAAGATTAGGGAGCTAAACTTGTTTAAAAATAATTAAGATTGGCTTTGACAAATTGTGAGTTGGAATCTAAAGTACAATCAGTTTAAATTTAATACTGAAACAAAAATACATTTGAGATATTAACTATGATCTTTTTGTATTACTCACTGAAAAAGAGAAACAACAGTAAAAACTTGAAATATATCAGACATTAAAATCATATCTTTCTGTACTTTCCAAAAAATAACAACAAAAAAAAAAAACTGGCTCTATAAAAGAAATTTAAAAAAGGACAGGAAAATTTACTATTTCATCAAGTATGGCAGTGAATATTGCTTAATTTCAAAGATGAAGAAGAGACTTCAAGCAAAAGAAATGTGGTTCTACAGAAGGATGCTGAGAAATACTATCAACTGAATGTGTGATTAATGATTAAATTTTAGGGAAAATGGATACAAAAAGAAGTCATGCATCTTATAAGTCTTACAGCCATATCACATTGAAAAATCCAGATCTCCAAGTTAAGCAACATCAAGCCTGGTCAGTACCTAGATGGGTGACAACTTGAGAATACCAGGTGCTGTAAGCTTGGATGTGCAGGTGATGTAATGGATAATGGCTTGGAATTGATAATTGGAGATCCAAATTCCAATTCCAGCTGGGTTCGTTATATTCACTTACTTGCAGATACCCTTGGGAAAGGCATGAATCCACCTCTCTAACTATGGGTTAATTAGTAAAATTTGTAGCAGTAAATCATTATTGTCTCCAAAAAAAATTCTTACAATCTAAAAATATTTTCTGGCTTTAAACACCTTGCAAAGCTGGAGAAAACAAATGAATCAATCAATCAGAGAGAGAGAGAGAGTTGAAATTTCTAGGTCATATAATGAGGAAAAGGGGCTTGGAGAATTTTACACTCACAGGACATATTGGAAACAAGAGGAACAGAGGAAATAGTCTACCTAACAAGCTTGTGTAAATGGTTGGTAGAATAGGGAATAGGAAGGATAGCAAGAAGAGAAACCTTATTTTGAACTACAAAGGAAAGGGAGTTGTGGAGAGCCGTGAACGCTTATGGCCTGGAGGACATGGCACATAGAAAAAGAAGCATTGGTGGATATTTATTTAAAAAAAGGAGAAAACGATATGAGACCGATTCAAAAATGGTCTAAATTTATCACTGAGAAATAGGAACCAATTGAAATATATCATAGTTAATGACCAAATCTTGGCTAATTTTATACTATTTGTTTCAACTGTTACTGTTAAAAAGTACATGTTGTTTTTCCCAACCTGTTTTTCTTTGCATCATTTTGTTCTATAACAATTAGGATAAGAAAACAAAACAAGAAATAACCTTTAAAAATACTCATGATGAAAAAGCAAAAAAAAAAAAAAAATCATATGAAAAAGTCAACAACATCAGCATAGCCAAGTTGTACTGAGGAGGAAACTCTAATAAAATGTAAGCAGGCCGTAAACCAAACAAGGTTATACAATCCATTGTGGAATGGTAAATTTCCTGGAGTCTGCCACTTTGGGTTGGCTGGGCCTCTTATCCATTTCTAAGAAAAGAAATCTCCTCCTCCATTTGACGTCAGGCGTCATGCAAGAGCCCATTCCGCGGAGTGTGTCTTTGAAGCACTCAAAGAGAAATGATTTATCACTTACTTATTTTTTCTTTTGTGTTGTGTATTTTAAATTTTTCTCTTTCTTTATATATATATATATATATATCTTATTTTTACATCATTTAGAAAATTGTTTATTTGCTTCTCTGTCTATTTGTACAGTACTGTTAGGAGTTCAAACCTACTAAACAATTCATAATAATGTTTTTTTTAATAGAAAGATTTTTTTTAAATACTAAAGTTTACCCAATACAAGGCTAGAGTGCCACTCAACACAGAGCATTATTGTTTCAAAGGTTACAGTTAAATAGGGGTGTCATCGGACTATGAGAACAAGGAGGATAGAAAACAATTGACCTTACACTTGAAGTGTGTTTAGGGAAGTATCCACATAGGAAGCTGTTCTACAAAGTGTCAGTCCTTGGAGAAAAAAATCTTTTTGATATAGAATGGCATGTCTTAACTGTAAAGGTCTGAACTGATGAGAATTTCATCTACAGGATTTAAACTTGATTACAATGAAAGAATTATTGAAGTAAGATCAAAGAGACCAGCTCAGTGTGAACACTTAAATCTATTAATACAAGTTGATAGAATTTTTGGGATATACCTACCTATTTATATATATATATATATATATATAATACACTGTTACATTAAACATGTAAATATCTTCTACAAAATTGTACATTTTGTTTCAATGTTAAAATCAAGTGTTTCTTCAGAATGTTACAAGTCACTTCTACTTCTGTGTATTGTGCCTGTTCAGGATATAAGCAATCATGGCTCTCCACAACTTACTATCCTTTGTAGCTCTTAACAATGTTTGTCTTCATGTCAAGGCTGGAAAAGAATGGTGGTACTAAATGATTTTATTTAAAACTGCAATTAATGAAACATTACTTTCCATTTTAGGATTTATATAAAGAAAAAAGAAAGAATATAAGAAATCAATAAAAAGAGAAAAGAAAAAGAAAAGAAAGTCAAGAGATAGCATAGGAAATTAACCCTAGCACCAAGAAAAAAAAGGAAGGCAAGAGAAATAGATAAGTATATTCAAAATTACCCAGATTCATAAGAAGAGGAATGTCAAGAAGATAGGAAATAGAAAGATATTGAAATGAATTGAACCAATGAAATTCTATAGAGTTTACTCTAGAGTTACATAAAATTTCACATCACCAAATCAGTTATTGTAAATATTTCTAATAAAAAATGATATTATAATATGAAATTCACATGGTATATTTATCAGATATAGATATATCCAAAAAAAATATATATATATATATATATATATATATATATATATATATATATATATATATATATATATATATATATAGCCGACTATAAATAAATATATACAAATAAATATAAATAAAATAAATATATACAAATAAATAAAAATAAATATATACAAATAAATAAAAATAAAAATAAATATATATAATAGTGCATTTATTGATAGTTATTTTTTAATTTCAGACACATAAAGATTGTCCTGAGCTGTAAGAAGGATATAACCTCAAAAGAGGATTCATTGATTGCTTTTTATCATCCAGTTGTAACTTATTTAAATCTAAAACTTTTTGGAATTGCAGGCAGTGTTCCCAAGCAGTCACCCACCCAGGGCTGATGTGTAATCCCCAAACCCCTACCTGACAAGGGGATGGTCAAGCCTGTTTGGGGCCCTGGGTTAATGCTTTGTACTCTCCACCCCACTACCTTATTATTATTTGCTTTTTTCTACCTACATTTATTTATTTACAAATTTAACTAAACACAGCCATGTGTGATACATGCTTAGATGATCAAGTATCTTTCAATACATGAGGCAGATTTTTTTCTCTCAGTCGGTTGCCATTTCTTTCTTCGGTAGACCAGTTGCCATCCTAGGTTATAGAACCCAGTCTGTCCTGCTATTTACCCATAGCTGGGTGGAGAAGGAGAGGATTAATACCTTTCCCAAAGATATTAGCAAGTAAGTGAATATAACGGATTCCGCTGGAATTTGAACTCGGCTTTCCTCAATCCGAGCTGCTATTGATTACTCCACCATGCCTCCTCAAACTAAACACAACTGTCTATTAAAGGATGAAAAATTTTTGTGGATTTTGACTTGATTCTTTTTTTTTTTTTTTTTGTCCAAATCTGTGAATTTGTTTTGCTCAGGTGAAATGTCCAAAAAACACTATGAAATTCACTATTTTTTTATCCATAATGTTGAATTTGTTAAAATTATTCAACTTTTAACAAAAAAAATCTCAAGTTGATGTTAAAAATTGCCACAAAAAATATTGTTGATTTATTTAAGATGGAATGATCTATTATGACATGTCTCTAATTTGTATTTATGGACATTGTATTTATATTCAATTTTCTCGTTGAATTGTTCATCTATATAGCATGTGATCAGTTATTGTACATAATTTGGTTACAATAAAATTTCTGTTTTATATGAATACTACTTCATGAAAATTGATATATCGTACAATGGAGGGGGTCCTTGTATAATAGTTTTTTTTTGGTGGGGTATGATGTCCTTTTACCAGCCTTGCCCTCACCTAGGTACTGACTGGGCTTGATGCAGCTTAAATTTGATGATTGAATGAGAAGGATGTTTTCAGCATGATTTGACCATAGGCACTTAAAAGAGAAACAAGATATTCTAAAATTACTGAGTAATGTGAATGCAGCATTGAAAATTGTGAAAAAGTTGTACAAAGATCAAACATTAAACAAGATTAAAACAATCAAAAATACAAATCAAGAAACTAACAGGAAAGAAAAAATGTTTTTCAGAATGTCACAAAAAGATTTGAGGAAACATTAAACAGATAATAAGCAAGAAAAGTGAATTGACCAACAAGAAAATATCTGAAGAAGCAAGTGATATCAATTTAAACGGAAAGAAAAGATGCAGCAACTTGAGAAATTTTGTTAAAAACATGAACCCATCACAAAGAGAAACATTGAAAGCACTCTGTACGTGACTATTTTCACCAAGCAAATTGTTAGTCCTGCCAATGCAAGTTGAATTTGAATTTCTTGGTTGTGTAGTCATATCCTTCTATAGCAACACCTTAAACTGTTTTGACTGAAATTGAGAGCCAGGCTGCTACAATTTAAAATATATAAAACTAATATATAAGACACTATATTTTAAGGGGATTCCTTATACAGTAAAAGTGGAAGACTTATTTAAAGATGATGTAGAGTGGTAAATGCTAAGTTGAGCAAAGAAATCTATAATTTCTCAAGAGTAATTTTTAGTGATGAAGGTTGAACTGGAGTGGATCAACCTGATAGCTGGGCACAAGGTTGGTTCTTTCATGGAAATAATCAACCAACGTAAATTTGTTGAATACTATAACTTTTCAGTTCATATTGTTATCAGCAAAATTGTAGATACTTTCAAAGTTGCTCATGGTATCAAGATAAATGCAGAGGATTATTGCAAATTACTAGAAAAGATGTTTTTTCTTAGTGATTCAGGTTACAATCAACATGTTTTAATCAAAAAAAGTATATATATGTAAAATTTGTAAAACTGACTATTGCCCCCATCCCTGACTGTCAAAATAAATTTGAAAAACATCAAATTAATGAAATGGTCTCCAACATTTCCAGATATTAATCCCATAGACAATCTGGGTTCATTGTTAAAATATTCTAATAGGAAACAATAGTCAATCAGAAAGCAAAAATTTTTGCAAGTAAAATCAGAACAGTAGAAAAGTTAATAAAATCAATGATTGATTCATTCATTTTTTACAGTTTAGCAACCCTTGGCGGTCCTGGGTATGATAATAAACTACATCCAGCAGCATGGTCTCTAGAGGTTTTGAGGAGCATGGAACCACCTCTTAACTGCTGTTGTTCCTAGGTCAACCCTGACCTGTGGTGGTAACACCTGTCAGGGTCCTAGCTATGGGCAAATAGTTAACCCCAAAACTGGTGTTAAAACATTACAAAAGTATAAAAATAGATTTTTATAGTAAAAATACCAGCAATACAATTTTTGCAAAAAAAAAAAAATATTACCAGCAATACATTTTTGGGGAAAAAATGTAATACATATTCTATTCATATGAACCTATCTTAAAAATCTTGTCAGCAATTATAATGAGGGTAATATGCTGTAAAACAAAATAAGCCAAACCAACATTTTGCAGGTTATTTAAAGCCAGAAAATATTTTTAGATTGTAAGAATTTTTTTTTTTTATGTAATAATGATTTTAAAAATCTTACTAATTAACCCACAGTTAGGTGAGAAGTGGTGGATTCATGCCTTCCCAAGGTTATTTGCTCATAAGTGAATATAATAAACCCAACGGGAATTGGAACTCAGCTCTCCAGTTAATAATTCTCAGCCATTATCCATTACACCATCTGTACATCCAAACTTACAGTATAGAGTATTCCCAAGCAGTCACCCATCTAAGTACTAACCAGGTTTGATGTTGCTTAACTTGAATAATCATACAGAAACCAGTGACTATCAGCCTGCTCATCTGAGGAAGCATAATAAAGAGAATGTGCTCTCTGTAAGGGTTTGAACCTGCATCCTAGTGCTGAATCCCATGGTGATTTCTCTTACAAAAGAAGGGAAATTGTGGGAAAGTGAATGCAACAGACTAGCCTAGAATTTGAACTTGGCTCTTTGATTCCACTTTTCCATTACACTACCAGCACATAATTTAAATTGATTCAGTACAAAGAAATTTTGACAAGAAAATTTGTTATGTAAGACTGTTGATTAAAAGCTTTTGTTTTCTGTAAATCTGAATTAAAAAAAAAAGAAATCCAAGATTTTTCTCACAAAAAAATAATAGTATATATATGGATTTACATCACTTGGTTTAATTTTTTTTTACATATATTTTGTCTATTGACACACATATGTATTTAAATAAATCATTGAATTCATATATATATATATATATATATATATATATATATATATATATATGAAATGGATTAAATCAATATATTATTTTCAATTTATTTTGTTTAATCAATGTTTTGATGGTTACTCATATTCAAGTAGAAGGCCTGTTTTTTTAATTACACAGAATTTTTTATCCAACTAATATTCAACTCAGTACAAGTAGTTGGATAAAAAAAAAAGTACTGTTTAATTTAAAAACAGGCATTCTCCTCAAATATGAGTAACCATCAAAAATAACATTTAAAGAAAATGAATTAAAAATAACCACACACACAAGCACATATATATATATTACATACATAAGAATTTAAAACTACTCCATGGTGATGATCATTCCTGTGTATGTTTTAATAAATACATCAAGCCAAGCTCACTACATGGATCAGGTTTAATATCTTATATTGCAAGGATTCCCTTGGATTATATGTCTATCGATGTTTACCTATATACATATATATATATATATTCACATTCACAGATATATCCACACACATATATATATATATATATATATATATATATATATTAAAGACATTTTTATGTTTAACATTCTTTTTATAGATACAAGTATTTAAGTAAATGCTCTGTTTATAATAAACAGTATTAAATAACATTTACCGGCCTGAATGTCCGAGAAATTTTCATAGAAAATATTCGTCCTTTGACAGGATTCAAACCTGCATCCTATACGGAACCGTCATTTACGCTGATGTGCCTTAACCGACTCGGCTACAAAGGAGCATTCGGTAGGCAAGGTCAAATTTACTGCTTATAAACTTCAATTTTCCATGAATCTCGTACATTCATAACTGCTCATGTCTTTAATAAATTGTGGGACTTTGTTCAATTCTTAATGTGTATATATATATATATATATATATATATATATATATATATATATATATTCACAGATATATCCAGATATATCGCTATATATATATATATATATATATATATATATATATATATATTTCACAGAGGTGTGTGTGTGTACATACAGATGTAAGTATAGTTTTGACTCCCTGCTGTAATGATAAAATAAGCGTTTATTTTACCCGAACCAATATTTATTTTTCAATGAAATATGCTTCCTTGTCAGTGCATTTAATTCACTGGTGAATATTAATTACAGAGATCAAATATTATGCACTGAAAGTTTCAGATCAAAATTCAGATAAATTAATTCTCAGGCTACAGAATTACTGTCCCACCCTCAAATACATCTATACTGGGGGTACTGAAAATATTTCAACCCAACTATGAAGCCCTCCAATTTTGAAGTTTGCTGATTTGGTCAGATTTAGAGAAGTTGATCTGCCTGTTAACTTCGCAGTCACTCATTGTCTCATTCTCTCTCTCTCTGAATATATATATATATATATATATATATATAATTTTATTTTTTTCCACGGATTGATAGATACTTTATACTCTGTTAAAATATATTGAGCACTATTTTATTAAGACCAAAACAACAATGTACAATATTTATATATATATATATATATATATATATATATATATATGCACACACACACACACATATATATATATAAATGCTATATATAACTAAAACAATGTATCAGTAATTGTGCTTTTTTATATGTGTATATATATACACACACACACACACACACACACACACATTGTATATATATATATATATATATATATATATATATATACGGTTAAGCTTTTTATAGCCGAAAGCGGTTGGAAATATAAAACATTTGGACAGTTCTTACACACCCTTTGTCCAAAAGAGAAAGCCCTTGTCAGAACACAAGAAAAATTAAATAAAAAGCTTAACCGTAGTACCTTGTCTATCGTTTTTAATGAAACATGCATATATATATATATATATACACTAATTAGAATTAATAGATTTTATCTCGTAATCAAACATTTCTATTACTTCAAACAGTATATTTTGTGTTGACTTGTATCTAAGTATACACTCCATTTACTTTAAATGATATTTTATTTTCTCTACCAGGTTGCATACTTGAGAAAAACTTCTTAAAGAAAATGAGCCCACCAGCAA
Source organism: Acanthosepion pharaonis (assembly GCA_903632075.3). Taxonomy (NCBI): domain Eukaryota; kingdom Metazoa; phylum Mollusca; class Cephalopoda; order Sepiida; family Sepiidae; genus Acanthosepion; species Acanthosepion pharaonis. Next base: position 380,235 of record CAHIKZ030003108.1, on the reverse strand, counting down.
CATTCAAACTTGTATCCTCCTTTGCAGGGGAAACCACCATTTGATCTGACATGCTTTGACTGTTCAGCTACAAAGAGCTTCACAATGAAGCAATATTTTATTTGTCTTTAAAGCACAGTGTTCTCATGTATGCAGGATGGTAGACAAAATAGAGTACCGTTTAAATAAACAGAGCATATACTTAAATACAGATTTCCACTAAAAAACATGTTTGAAATAATAAAAATATGTATTTTTGCATATATGACTTACTGTATATTAATGTAATTACTATTTTAATTTGGTGCATCAACATATCTATATATATATATATATATATATATATACAAATATAAAAGTGAACATTGAAGTCAACACTCAGAGGTGACAGACTGTTTCATGCTAGGCCGCCTGACGATTGCACCTAGCGTGAAACAGCCTGTCGCCTCTGAGTGTTGATTTCAATTTTCACTTTTATATTTGTATTTACATATGCTGTATCTTTGATATTGAACACTTTGTCCCATAAATATAGCACACCTTAAATCTATATTTCTTCATATATATATATATATAGACAAATGGAAAACTTACCTTAGCTGACATGTTTCTTTCTCAAGGCAAATGCAAGGATTTTATTTTGTAACAAGTATTTATATACAAGAGCAAAAATGTTATTGGCTTTTAAAAATTTTTAGATATAGAAACACTCATCACTTCATGTCATCTATAACTTGCCTGATTTTTCTGTTAACCTGATGAATATCTATGATCGTTCCTATAGCTAAAAAATTTTTTGAAAAACCAATAAAATTTTTCCACTTGTATATAAATACTTGCTACAAAATAAAATCCTTGCATTTGCCTTGATAAAGTCACTCAACAGACAAAACGCATCAGCTAAAATAAGTTTTCCTTTTAATTTTATTCATATTGTCCTTTTACAGATACACTCTATCTAAAATTTTTCACACACACACATATATCTATCTATCTATCTATCTATATATATATATATATATATATATATATATATAAAACTTACTGTAGAATTTTTCTACCCATGCTATATTTCCTTGTTGTGACATCTGTAGTCCATAATATTTGGATACTTGATATGTCATTTGTAGTTTATGGGCAATATATATACTGAGTGATGTATTTAGAAATGTATTTTTGGTGGTTTACTTTTCATATCAGTGTAGGTAAAATATTCAGGAATTTATTTATAAGTATCCAAGATTAACAGGCCATCATTACCTTTAAAGGTTATGTCTTAGCAAAGATGAATTAGTACTTTAGAGACCAGACATATATGAAGTGACTCTTTAGAAACAACCCATACACATATTGTCATATTTGTAGGCACTAATGTACATATGCCTGTATAGATGACTGTATATGTTCATACATACCGTCAACGTACAGTGTTGATTCTTAGGTCCACATAGTTTAAATCTATCTAGTTATCTCTGTCTATCTATCAAGGAATAAGGCAAATAAATGTCACTTTGCTGATTGATGTTATATTCAGCTACTCTAGAGTTTTAGAGATGAACCTTTTGGCTATTGTTCAATCCACTCTTCAGGATGTTTTGGATACATAAATAATGACGAAAGGAAACTTACCTTAGCCAATGCATTTCATCCTCTGGGGGACTTTATCAAGGTAAATGTGCCTTGATAAAGTCTCTCGGAGGACAAAAATACATTGACTAAATATAATTTTGCCTCTTGTCTCTTTTTATTCATTTTGTCTCTTCTATAGATTCACTCCATCTGAGAATACTTACATATTGTCCTTTTACAGATATACGCTATCTAAAATTTTTCTCACACACACACACACACACATATATATATATATATATTAATAATAAATGTACATTTTTTCCTTGCCAGTAGCACAACACTGTGTTTCATGCACAATGTAATTGTCAGGTTCTGATTGAAAACTGACATTGGCAAAACTTAAATATTGATATTTATACCATAGTGTAATGTTAGTGGAGTTGAGTCCATTTATTTGCGAAGGTGAAGGGGATACATTTACATACATACAAATACAAACATATAAATACCATTTGAATACAAATATGCACATCTAATATGTAGTTTCAATTATAATACAAATGTACCTACAATATTAATATAAGTTTTAGGTTACTTATATATCGAGCACTGTTTTATTTATACCAGCACTCAATGTGTGATCATTTATTTATATATATATATATATATATATATATATATATATATATATGATCAAGAGAGTGCTTCATTTCAATGAACTGACTTGGGCACAAACTGAAAAACATATTTTCGCTTGAACACACAGACAATGGTGTACTATAGAATATTTAAATGCTATACATTGGCCTAAAACATGCTGAATAAATAATGAGCAGATATATATAAAATCATACACATTTTAACATGATGTAATTGTTATTCTCACTAGAACAATTATGAATAGTGAGTTTAATCCTCAATGGATCCTCCATACTTTCAGCCTTGTGCCACATCTAAGCTATGCTTAGTAAATCGCTGTAAGGGCACCTCAATATGGTGTAATGGTTAGCAATCTTGTCTTGTAGGATCAGTTACAAATGAATAGTGAGCTTGTTTCTCACCATGTGCTCCATACTTTTGGCCCTGTGCCACATCTAAGTTATAATTAGTAAATTGCTATAAAATCATACACAAATATAAAAAATAATATTATCTATGTATATGTATGCATACAAATACATACATACATATATATATATATGTACATACAATTGTAAGGTAGGTTAGTACCAATGTACAGACATATTTTAAAAAAGTGCTCCATACAGAGTAGAACTTATTAATAATAATAAGATTTATTAACAATTATAACTTGTTTTTGTTATAATTGTTAATATAAGGAGATGCTGAAAAGTTCTCAATACCAATCAAAAAGAGGAATAAAAAATCTGATGTTTGGCTATATGTTATCAGATTTTGAAAAGTGTGTAAAATGACTGATGTTTGAGAACTTTTCAACATCCCTATCAAGTGTGTGTGCATGTATGTATGTATATATATATATATATATATATATATATATATATATATATAAAGTGTAAAAAGTTTTTGTGTGACACGTTTCGTTCTTTAGGACTTCATCAGACTAAGTTTGTTTATGTTGATGTGACTACATATGTACACAACTGTGGGACGCTGAGAATTTTAAATTTAGATAAAAAGATTTTATTTTAATTTGTTTTGTCTGTATAATCTATCCAATTTCATTTAGATTCTTTTCCTTTTTGTCTCCGTCATCTTTGTTATTAAATATCCTCACATTGTGATAACAGAAGATCTGTCAACAATGGTGAAATATTGTAAGAACCTGGATGCAAATTTACTGTTGATAAACTAGCAATTAAAGCACTATCTAAATATTTTTGTCTTTGTGAATTATTTTCTCTTTTAATGAGAGTAGCATTTTTTATGTCAAAATTGTGATCGGTTTCTTGATATATTAAATTTATGTATTGTTATCCCATATAAATATATATATATATATTACATCAAAACAATAAAGGAAATGTTTGGCTATATGTTATCAAATTTTGAAAAGTGTGTAATATAACTGCTGTTTGAGAACTATATATATATATATATATATATATATATATATATGCATGTTTGGTTGAGGGCCAATAAAAGATTTTTCTAATACAATTCCAATATTGTTTGGACCAACTTTGTGGGTTTTCAGAGTAAATATGAACATTTCAGAATGTTTAGGTGTCAATCTGAGAAGAGTGCAGAGGATTTGGAAAGAGTTGGACGAGTCTAATGGTGATTACAAAGTTGTTTGGAATGATGACATTATGCCTCCATTCATCTTCCCACAAGGCCTCAGATTCAACATGGAGGACTACATCAAGTGCCTTGAGGAGGTAGTGCTCCCTTGGGATAAGAGGGTGGCTGATGGAAGATCCTCAGTCAGATAATTTCTGCAACCACATCACCCCTTATATCTGAGACTCTTTACTGTCTTCTCTTTGACTCCCCAAACTGCAGCCCCCCTTGATTATTATGTGTGGCGTGCAGTAGAGTGAGACACCAACAAAACTCCTTTAACATCAAAGATGAACTGAAGGCAAGAATTATGGCAGCATTCACCAACATAAACAAGGAGACTGTCCAGAAGGCTTGTAGGAGATTCTGAAGTCATCTCGAGGCTATGATTGAAGCCAATGGCTATTTTATTGAATATATTTCTCTTTAGTATTTCAAGATATTTTTGTGTAATTTTGTGTAATGTTTGTAATATCTGTTAAAATGAGATGCCAATGTTATTTTCATTTTTGCATAATTTAGACGACATTTATCCATTACATCGTGTATATGTGTGTATAATATATATATATACATACATAGACACACACACACACACACACACACATATGTGTGTGTAATATATATGTGTGTGTATGTAATATATAGGTGTGTCTGCTGTGTATGTTTGTTATGTGTGTATGTAAATGTCTGTAATATATATATATATATATATATCTGTATGTGTATAATATGTGTGTGTAATGTGTGTGTTTGTTTTGTGAATAGAAGAAAATGACCAGGAAAACTATTTAATTCATGCCTTTTTTCTTCTATTCTTACTGTTCTGTCTACAGATTATATCCGAGAATATACACGTGTGTGTGTGTGTGTAATATATAAAATATGTGTTCGTGTGTGTGTACTTGCATGCATAAATATCTTTATGTATATGTTTGTGTAGATAGGTGTATGTATATACATTCTAAGAATTTTCATTACTTTATATGGCTTTCTATATCCCTCATCTATATCTGTGTTTCTATTTAACTATGAAGATGTACATATACATACATACATACATAGACCCCCCACACACACACACACACACCTCGGAATATATGTTTCTATGTAAAGGCTGCAGCATAAAAGTTTATGGAATTTGAACAGGTTGATCAGTTAATATGTCAAGTTTCCCAGCATATCCTGTATAACACCAAACATTTCACACATCTCTCAAAATCTCTCCACCAGGAAGCCATTTAGACCTTAAGTTCCTCATGTGTGTCTTTATATATGTATATTTTTTTCTATTTATACATTCGTTATTTTAATAGATACAGTGTATTTAAGTAAATGATCTGTTTTTTAAATAAACAATATCAATTATATTTACTGGCCTGAATTTGCTTAAATAAATTGTATCTATTAATATAACGTATAAACAGAAAATATAAAATAATAAATATTTGTCAGACTTAATCCATTTCATAATATGTTGTCAATGTTTACATTAAGGTACATTTTGTGATCAGATATGAGTTTTCAAGAAAGATTTGTTCTTTATAAACAGTAATTTGAACTTTGCTAACCAGACACTTCTTTGTGACTGAATGGTTAACAGCATATCAGATCAAATGATTGTTTCCTTTGGAGTTACAGGTTCAATTCCTGTCAGAAAAGCACATATTTTTTATGAAATTTCTTGAATATTCAAACATTTGCTCTTTACATAGGCTCTTTACATGGTCTCTTCACATAGGCGAGAATGAAGGCTAAGCTCAAGAAAAGCTGAAACTTATCATTACTCAGAGGCTCTGTCAGGGAGGAGCACTTTCGCATTGATGGTTCCATTTTTCCAGCAGTCAAAGAGAAGCCAGTAAAGGGTCTCAGACAACTATATAAAATTCCACCAACAAATCAGCACCAAGGTAAAGCGGTGCAGAAAGTGGCACTAGATGGACTTGAATCCATTGACAGAACCCACTTCTCTGGCAAACTGAAGGCTTGGTACTACCAACATGGTTTGTTACCCCAGTTTCTGTGGCCATTGATTATGGTATTACTCTGTCTTGCATTCAACAGATGCAACATTGTATCAACAAGTACCTGCACAAGTGGCTTGGACTTCCCCCTTGTTTCTCCACACTGGGGCGCTATACCAATCTCCTAATTGCTGGAGGAGGTCATGGTTGGGAAGGTAGGCCTTCACATGATGATGAGGTACTCAGCTGATGAGTTTGCATGTTATGGCCAGGTATCAAAACTGGCACCAAATGGTCGACAATTGAAGCCACCAAAGAAGAAGAATTCAGTCTGTGAACCAAGGAGATTATAGGGGTAACCCAAACCAATCAAGCTGATCTGGGCAGCAGAAGCAACCAGTTTTTCCCCAAACCGGGTCCAAAGGGTAAATGATACATGATAATTGAAGAAATCAGGAATTTCGAGGAAGATCAGTGAACAGTCCGAACAATATGTTTGGGCTACATGGAGTGATATTGATCCAATGATGCTGTTATGGAATACCCTGATTGCAATGGATCCATTGGCAATATCATTCATCCTGTGATCTAACTTAGTACACAGTGTGAAGCAGCCAACAAACAGCCTGTAACAGCTAGAGAACCTAAGATCTGTTTTCACAAGGAAGAGGAACACCCTGTGTGAAAAACCCAACATGACAATACAGAGTGAAGCTCATGATTGTAGTGGGTTAGTTGATCTTAAAACACCTCTGCAATTTTTGGTACACATCATACAGACAGACGCACATCCTGTTGTAACATGGTCTGATTCAAAGAAGTGTGTCCTCCTTGTAGAATTAGCAGTTCTATAGAAAGAGAACAGAAAGGAGACGCTCATGTGAAAAAAATGATTATAAATGACTGCAATCTAACTACATGGAAAAGGGATTTGGACATGTCATGTGCTACCTATTGAGGTTGGGTGCCATAGATTCCTTGGACATTCAGTTTTCTTTACTTTTTAAGGTGGGAATCACTAGCCGGTACCCGAAGAGTGCTCAACAGGCATCGAGTTGGATCTGGTCATGATCAAAAATAAACAAAGTTAAATAAAACCATGCTCGCAACACAATGCTACTTCCAACATGAAACACATCTGTTTACCTTCCATTCTATGTCATTAATAATGGTTGCTACAAGCACGTTGTGTATTGGTTAATGATCAAAAGCAAACACTTTTAACACAATGTTGAAAATCTCAATTGCAGTTATAAAAAGAAATTGCAAGAGACTGTTACCTTCCCTGGTTGGCGGCTGATGAGAGCAGGTTATCACATGTGCTTTCACACATTATATGTAGAAAAAAAATATAAAAGTGATGACTGAGGTCAACACTGAACGTTGACAGTTTCATACTGATAGGCAATATTCAAACTATATATATATATATATATATATATATATATATATATATATATATATATATATATGTGTATGTATTTTTTCAATTAAAAATGTATATATGTACTAAAACCTCCAATTGTATTTGCCAGTATGGAAGATATCTGTAACAAAAAAAAGAAAATACATCCCACAGTTCTAAGTGAATATTTATGAAAATGTGAGTCTATGTGAAAAGGAATATTTATGAAAATGTGTGTTTCTATATATGTGTAAATATTTGTAGAGATGCATGTGTTTATAAATATTTTAGTACATGTGTATATATACATACTTATAGTACATAAGTTTTTGTTTTTATTTATCCTTATCAAATTAAATTTTCTAACTTATTAGGCAAGTAATTAAATGTTGCCTGTGATTTTTTATGCAAAATTATACATGTAAATAATACTGAATAATAGAGTGAAACTTCTTTTATATGCTGTATTCCTTCAGGGAGTGGACAATCATGGTTCTCCACTACTTCCTGTTGTTTGTAGCTCTAAGCAATATTTATCCCCTTACTATCCCTTCCACTCTTCTGCCATCCATGTATACAAGCTCATTAAGTGGGTTGATCATGGCTCTCCTCAACTTCCTATTCTTTGTAGTTCTAAGCTATATTTATCCCCTTACTCTCCCTTCCGCTCACTCTTCTGCCATCCATCTACACAAGCTCATTAAGTAGGTTGATCATGGCTCTCCTCAACTTCCTATCCTTTGTAGTTCTAAGCTATATTTATCCCCTTACTCTCCCTTCCGCTCACTTTTCTGCCATCCATGTACACAAGCTTGTGAAGTATGTTACTCACGATTTCCCTTAATCTCTCTAAACAGAATTTTTAAAAAAATCAAAAAATTTACTTGCAGAGTAACTCCTAGAACATTTTGGAAAATTGCAAGTTTCACCCAAATATGCAAACATTTCTTCTTTTTCAGTGCAGTTATTTTTTAAAGGCTAAATTTAGTTATAATAGGTGCTGTTAAAATAGTATTGTCATATAAAAATTAATGGCAGTAATGATTTTAGACAAATCATACAGTTCAGTTCAGTAGCATTGTCATAGATTGAAGCAAAGATTTGGTATTCTAGTTAGTTGCCCATTTCAGCAAAAAGGTGGGGCATACTTTAGTCTAAGCATTCCTTTGTCTCTCACCCTATAGTAAAATGGATGATGTGATTGTATAATTTCCTGAATATGATTCTTGGTAGAGTGCACAATTACTATACTTTGATCTTAGGTAGAAGGCTTTAATGGCAGCTTTATCGTTAAGAAAAAAAATATGAGAGACAACACAGCAAAAGAAAATAATACATGGTTTTGATAAGTAAAAGAATCTTTATTTCTAGTGATATGCAAGGTTCAATTGTTTGCACATTCCAGTGTATCTTATATCAGTCATGGGAGACTGAGAGGTTTTTCGGGGTATAACACAAGGTAGTAGTCAAGATAAACACATGGAGGAAATCAGCATGCATATGTAGTTGAGTGAGACTTGTGGTTGAAATATTCTACGAATTATCACATTATAGTGGTTGAAAGTTAACCTCTACTGCTGCTCGTTTAATTGCTGGCCGATTATATTGCTGCTGAGAGAAATGCCTTGTTGTTGTTGATGGGCTGGCCAGTCATGTTGGCTGCCCTGTTCAGTTAAGTTTGCCTGTTGTAGGGGTCCATTGCTAATTCCAACCAAGTCAGATTTCCGTCCTGGGTATGACGATAAACTATGTCCAACAGCAAGGCCTCTAATCAGAAGGCTTTGAGGAGTGTGGAAACACTTCTTAATTGCTGGTGTTCCCAGGTCCACCCTGACCTGGGGTGGTAGCACCTGTTAGGGTCCCAGCTATAGGCAAATAGTTAACCTCGAAACTGAGGTAAAAAGCATAATGAAAGTGTAAAAATAGGTTTTAATACCAGAAATACTTTCTAAAAAATTATTTCCAGAAATAAATTTTTGAAGAAAAAAAAAAATTACCAGCAATACGTTTTTGAAAAAATAATATTACTATTTATACATTTTTGAAAAAAAATAATATTACCAGCTATACATTTTTGCAGAAAAACATATTAACAGAAATAGATTTTTGACAAAACAAAAATATTACCAGGAAAAAAAAAAGTTGTTGGCATTAAATGACCCATTGAAGTTGATATGCTGTAAAACAAAACAAACCAAACCAAACCAGATTTGCCTTTGTGGGTGAAAATGGCATTGGCTTTATAGTCAGCCAGTTGCTCAGAAAATAGATGCTGTGAGAATCGTGTGGTTCATCTTCTCATTCATCAGAAAATATGTTTTATGAACTTGGTAATTTTTGTGCAGTATTCCACAAGTGAGTGTACAGATAGAGACAAAATTGAGGTTTGTTTTTATCATATGAGCTGTGGGTGTCAAAGTGAGCACTTCCATTTGAGTTAAAGAATTGGAGTTATGACAGCATCAGATAAGGACAAAGCCAGACAGTGACAATTTGATCTTTTGTAGAACACACAGATATTCTCACTCTAGACAAAACTTTTGAGGAATGTATAAATAATCCCAGAAATTATGCTTGTAATAATAATAATAATAATAATAATGATAATAAGCAATATCCATGAAAGTTTCATGGAGTCTGTCTATATTTCTGAGATGAGGCACCATGCACAGTATCCACACTAGTCAGACTATTGTCCTCATCTTTTTCGCCACATTTGTCACAACGTCTCGGCCGTTGTACACTCCAGCCTTCTTCAGGTGGTTGGAATTTCGAACTGAACCCTTTATTTCGATCACTGAGGTAGACTGTTCTAGTTCCATGTGCCATGTTTGATGGATGTCAGTTATCAGTTATCTCCTGCTAATTTTCCCTCTGAAAGTTCTCCACTGCCTTAACCAGGTATTGAACTCACCTTCTTTGGGTCTGTCACTGGATCTAACCAACGCCTTTATCCACTGTCACTGGATCTAACCAACGCCTTTATCCACTGTGTGTCCTTTGATCATGGGCTCCTGTTCCTTTGCAAAATTTGCAATTGAATCTGAAGCACCATGTCTCTGGAATTGCCCAATGCCAATCATAAATTCCCATCACAGTCCTTGAACCCTTGTCTTTATGCTTGCATTCAGATTTTATTACAGTAGTCCCCAAATAGTGCAGTGCACTTCATAGGTGTGGCAGAAGAGGATAGCAGGTGAGGCAGAATGATTGAAAGACAATAAACACAGTTTCAAAAGAGACAGAAATTAAAGAAAAAGGTTTTGTTTTTATTTCTTTTAAACAACATTAATAAAGAAATCTTTTTCATTCTCTTTTGTCCGATTATCATTGTTAAAGTTGACTTGTTAATATTTTCTTGTCTGAATTGATTCTGCTAAGTCTGGTAACTAACTCACTTGGGTATTTAGTAACATAATAAAAAAAGTAAGAGTTAATATATCCTGTAAGCTACAAGATATAGTAGTTTCTGTCTGTTTGTACTGTTCAACTCATTTCTGAAGTTTGGAAGGAAGTCAGGGGAAAAGTATATATGTCGATAAATAGTCGCAAAATAATTAAAATAGTTGCTGATACAATTACTTTATTTCATCTTTTATTTTTGTTGTTTTTTTTTCTGTTTCTTTTCTTTTTATTTTTATTCTGGTTGTTATTACTTAAGATTATCATTTATTATTACATGTTATGATTATTACTTGTGATTATTGTGATTATTACTTGTGAATATTGTCATTATTCCTCGGACATGTTATTTATAATGACTTATTCCTGTTTTTATCTGTAATTATTACGTTTTCTTATTAAATATTCTTGATACTTCCGTCTTTCTTTCTCTTCTGTGTGTTGACTTTTCCTCAAACTGCACTTTATTTTACAATTTGTCTTCTACGCATTTTCAAGCGTCTGTAATTGGCATCTCCAATAGTTGGTTCTCCTGGAAGGTTACAAGAGGTTCAGGATGGATGTCGAGAATGTCTATCGAAAGTAAGAGTTGTAAGTTGAGTGTAAAGAGAAGGAACGGTGTTGAGTGGCAGTGGTAGCAATGCACATAATAGTTTGGGAAAAAGAAGGATAAGGATGATGATGATGAAAAAAAGAGGAAAGTAATAAGAATGAAAAATAAGAAAAAAGATCTGGTTGATAGGTATGAAGAAGTTACTGATAAAAAATAAAAGATGGAAAGAATGAAGATAATGATGGCTGGGAAAGAGAGGAATGAAGGTAAGAAAAAAAGGGAAAAAATAATCAGAGAAGGAGTAGATGATGGTTAAGAGAGAGAAGAGAAAAAGTGAGAAAAAAAAGGAAATATAATTCAGGGAGGGAGGGAAGGTGAGAAAAAAAAAGGGAAAAGATAATTCAGGGAGGGAAGGTGAGAAAAAAAAAGGGAAAAGATAATTCAGGGAGGGAGGGAAGGTGAGAAAAGAGAGGAAAAGATAATTCAGAGAGGGAGGGAAGGTGAGAAAAAAAAGGAAAAGATAATTCAGAGAGGAGGAAGGTGAGAAAAAAAAAGGAAAAGATAATTCAGAGAGGAGGAAGGTGAGAAAAAAGGAAAAGATAATTTAGAGAGGGAGTAGATGATGTTGGTTGAGAGAGAGAGGGAAGGTGAGAAAAAAAAGGAAAAGATAATTCAGAGAGGGAGGGAAGGTGAGAAAAAAAGGAAAAGATAATTTAGAGAGGGAGTAGATGATGTTGGTTGAGAGAGAGGAGGGAAGGTGAGAAAAGAGAGGAAAAGATAATTCAAAGAGGGAAGAGACATGATAATAGTTGAGAGAGAGGAAGGAATGTAAGAGAAAAAGGAAAATATAATTAGATGACAAAAAGGATAAAGATGATAAAAGAAAGAATGAATATGGTTACAGAAAAAGAAAAGGACAAGAAAAAAAAACAAGGAGGATTAGATTGAAAGAAAGAATAAGAATGATAAAAAATTGATGAATGAGTGAAAGAGTGAAGGGAAAAATGAAATGGTAATTAAAGCAATAAGCTGAGTTATCAGATGGAGAAGAAAAAAATTATGGTCTAAGGGGAGAAATAAGACAGAGGAAAAACAAAAAGAAAGAAAACATTGGAAAAAGAACAAATAAAGAAAAAAGAAAGAGAGATATGTAAGAAAAAAAACGAAAAAACATATATACCAAGAGCTGATGACCAGAGGTGTTTATGTCCGTTTATGTCCGTTTTTTTTTTTTTTTTAATGATTTAAGTCCACTAAACATGTAGTTGTCCCTTAGGCTATGTCTGCTCAAAGTTTTGATGTGTATATTCTGTTTGAAGCAACCATTTAAGATCATTATAAAATATTTATGTCCATTAATCAAATGACTGTTCTTGTCAGAAGTGACCCATTAATGCCCACTGTAAAATCTTCTATTAATTGTGAAAATGAAAATAAAAGTTTGGTATTAATTGTAGGTTTCTCATAAAAATCTAGTATAAATTATAGGAGTTTCAAAAAAAATCCAGTATTAATTATAGGTTTTTCAAAAATATTCAGCATTAATTATAGGTTCTTAAAAATAACCCAGTATTAAGTATAGGTTTTTGAAAAAAATTTAGTCTTAATTATAGTTTTCTCAAAAAAATTCCCCTATTAATTATAGGTTTCCAAAAATTATTCATTATTAATTATAGGTTTCTATAAAAAAAATCAGCTAAAAAGAGCTGTTAATAATAACAAGTTTATATCCATGACCCACTGCCTCCAAAATTTGGTTAAATCGTTTGTCAAAACTTGGGATATAACCTCTTTTGGATGCCAGCCCTTAATTATACACAGTCATATATGCCATCATTTGATTTTATATATATATATATATATATATATGCACTAGCACGCATATTAGTTGAATGCTTAATTGCTCACAAAATTTTAAGATACAAAGATTCATTAACGTCTACAGTATATAAAATTGATGGCTATTGATCTCTTGAATATTATTGATTTAACAAGATTTAAATGAAATCCTTGAAAAGTTTCTCCGATTTAACCATATATATGTACAGTAATTTTAGCTAAGTTTGATATTATTGTTTTAATTTTTAAATTTATAATATTTACATCAATTTTGATTTGTTTAAATTTATCAAATGTGGCATAGCCAACTTCAAAAAGTTGAATATATTCTCTCTCTCTCTCTCTCTCTCTCTCTATATATATATATATATATATATATATATATATATTCTATATTTTACACTACTTTGCTGAACCTTTAAAAATGGTCTTACTTTTTTGTGATTTCAAATTAATCTGGAAAAAAAATGATGTTTTGGAATATGTGCCAAATTTGGGAAAACCCAACCCCACACCTGAATTGTTCCCAATATGCAGAACTAAGTCTAAAATTGTACAAAAGAAAAAAAAAGTTTTTTCTCTTCTGTTTGTAAAGTTCACATTAAATGAAACTTAATATTTTCTGTCAGATATAAGTACTTTTTCTTTCCAAGATAATTCTCAGTAAAATATGAAGTACAAATTCTGATTGCCTCTCTCTCTCTCTCTCTCTCTATATATATATATATATATATATATATATATATATTTTATACTAATAAATTATACTCAGATGGCACAATTTGCAAGTATATCAAAACAAATTGGTATCTGAGGAAAAAATTGGAAAAAAAGAAAGAAATAGAAACATTCAAATATTCGAATAGGGCAAAAAACATTGTCTAGCGCCTTAAATTTCCAGTCCAAAGAAAAAAACCCATATATATATATATATATATATATACATAATATCCAATGTCAATAGCACAACTCAGTTTCATGCAATTTCAAGTATATGCGTGGGTATGTATATTTTATTATCTTACCCATACTTACCTATATATATATATATATATATATGAGGCAAGATGTATGGCAAAGTGGGAACAGTTTTCATATGATGTGTTTTGTCCTTTATGACTTCATCAGACTAGGTATGTTTAAATTGATGCAACTACACATGTGTATGGATGAGAGATGCTAGGAATTTTAAATTTAGAAAAAAATATTTTTATATATTTTGGGGGTATATAATGTAGCCAATTCCGTTTAGATATTTTTTGTTTCCATCATCTTTGTTATTAAATATTCCACATTGTGATAAGAGAGGATCTGCTAAGAATGGTAAAATATTGTAATAACCTGGACACAAATTTACTATTGATGAACTAGTGATTAAAGCACTTTTGAAACATTTTTGTATTAGTGAATTGTTTACTCTTTTAATAAGAGTAGCATTACGGTGAGCAACTAATATGTTTAATGTATTATTTTTTAAAATATCCCTTTTGTGTTCATATAATTTTTTATTTAAACTTCTTGAGGCTTCTCCAATATATTCTTTCTGGCAATCCTTAAGGGATGATAGAGTAAATTCTTCCTTCAAGTTTTGGCTTGTTTTGTTTTGCATAAAGTCTTTTATTGTTTTAGATGTAGTTGTGATAAATTTTATGTTGACTTCAGATAAATTCTTTTCAATTGTAGTTGTGATAGAGTTAGTGGGTAGAAAAAAAATTTTTTTTGAATTGTTGGGTTTGTCAGGAGAGGTGTTTTTTTTCTATTTTTAAATATTTTATGAGCATTGAATATGAAATAGTTAGGATATTAGAAGAGCTTGAAAGTATCTTCAATGTATTTCTCCTCTTCATGTAAATATTGATGGCTGCAAATTTTGAGTGCTCTTAAGTAGAATCTGGTGATTATTCTGGATTTTATTTTGTTGTTATGGTGGGAATAGAAATTTATGAGATGATTTTTATTAGTTGATTTTTGGCAGACACTGTGTTTCAAGCTGCTGTTAACTTGGTATAACATGATATCTAGAAAAACTAAAGTATTGTTTTCTTCCATTTCATATGTAAATTCTATTGTAGATTTGACTTTGTTTAGTTTATCTACAAGATCAGTTGGATCAGTATCATGGGAATATATTAATAGAACATCATGAATGTTATACATTGATACATCCAGTTAAAAAGTAAAAATAAAATCATCCTTGATAATGGCTAAAAGTATATCTGAAAGCACTCAGAATTACAGAACATTTGGACAGTTTCTACACACTCTTTGTCCAGAAAAGAAAACAGTTTTTTAGTTAGATCCAGTGACAGGACCCAAAGTGTGTAGGTCAATACCTGGTTAAGGCAGTGGAGAACTTGGAGAGGGGAATTAACAGGAGATAACTGATAACTGATATCCATTAGACATGGCATGTGGAACTAGAACAGTCTACTTCAGCAAGTGAAATAAAGGGTTCAGTTCGACATTCCGACCAGCTGAAGAAGGCTAGAGCGTATAACGGCTGAAACATTGTGATAAACATGGCAACAAAGATGAGGACGAACAATGTAAATAGTATACTTTTTCGAACACAAGAAAAATTAAACAAAAAGCTTAATCACAGTAGCTTGTTTGTTGTTCTTAATGAAACATGTATGTATATATATATATATATATATATATATATGAAAATCCAGATTTCATGCATTTGTACGCAATCATCAGCAGCCAGTGGCAGTAGTTCACAGAATGGGTACCATATATACCACAAGGCCAGTTCAATATGACAGAGAAACAAAACTTGCCTGGTGAGAGGATAAACCATATATCCATATATATATATATATATATATATATATATATATATATATATATGTGTATATATATATATGTATGAATATATATAAGAATATATATATGTATTCATATATATGTGTATATATATATATATATATATATATATATATAGTATATATATGTATGCATATATATAAGAGTATATATATATATGCATATGTATATATATAGAGTATATATATGTATGCATATATATATATGTGTATATATATATATATATATATATATATATATATATATATATGTATGTATATATATATATATATATATATATAGAGTATATATTTGTATGCATATATATATATATGTATGCATATATATATATATATGTATATATATATATATATATATATATATATATATACACATTATAAATAGACAAAGTCCGACAATTATTTAAAGACATTTTTATGTTTAACATTCTTTTTATTGATACAAGTATTTAAGTTAATGCTCTGTTTATAATAAACAGTATTAAATAACATTTACCGGACATACAGGCCAGTAAATGTTATTTAATACTGTTTATTATAAACAGAGCATTTACTTAAATACTTGTATCAATAAAAAGAATGTCAAACATAAAAATGTCTTTAAATATATATGTGTATATATATATATATACATACATACATATATATACACACGCACACACACACAAGTTTCATTAGAAACAACTGACAAGGTACTGTGGTTAAGTTTTTTTATTTAATCTTTCTTAATATACAATACATAGAAATTGTTTGAGGTTCAAGCTCTTTTGGCTATACTTTACGCCATTACAAAGGTGGTTTTTTGTTTTACTTTTAACTGAATGCATGAATTGTTTTATGTATCTAGTGTTATAGGAGTGTTTTATTTTCCAAGCTGGAATGACGGAAACAACAACGATAAGGATATTAGTCCAACTATAAAATAAATAAAGAAAAAGTTAATAATGGTAAAATTTGTGTAGAAATATAGATTATCCTAGTCTGATTTAGTTGCAACCAATGTTATTTTGAGAGTAGTTTTTGACAGATTTGCTTTCTACACTTTATCAACTTTTTACAGGTTATTTAAAGCCAGGATATATTTTTTGGTTTGTAAGAATTTTCTTTTTTTTGAAGATTATAATGGTTTAGTGATACAAGCCTTGCTAATTAACCCATAGCTAGAGGAGAAGAGATGGATTCATAACTTTCCCATGGCCATTTGTGCGTAAGTGAATATAATGAACTCAACTGCAGTTGAACCTCATCTGATTAACAATTCTAAACCATTATTCATTACACCACCCATACATCCAAGCTTAGAGCATCTGGTATTACCAAGCAATCCCCTATCTAGATACTGACCAGGCTTAATGTTGCTTAACTTTGGTAATCATATGGAAACCAGTGGTTTAATGTGATGCGGCCGTAAGCCTAGTTTGAAGAATGTTGAAGTAAATAAACTAATGGTGACAATAACATTGATATTTCTTTTTTAATCATTTCACCCCAAGCAAGGCAATAAAGCCACTAAGATGCAGGGTTTAATGAGTATGAAGGAATACAAGAAAAATATAAACATTATTAAGGAACAAGGAGAATAAAAGAACAGGTATTATGAAAATAGATTTGACTGATAAAAATGATTAGTTTACTAAACTGAAAGAAGAGAAAATATTAGGAAAAAATTTGCATTTTTTTTTTTTTACTAATGTTCATGCACTGCAAATTCTAAGAGCCACTCAAGGTAGAAGGTTACTGAATGATATGGTATTGGCTTAAGAGGAAGAGGTAAGAATTGCAGTTTTTGAGGATATGTACGAAAGATAATAGTTAATCTGAGTAAAAAAAAACATGTATTTGGTCATGCAAAGAAAACAGTATAAGCACAAATCAGACACTGTTTCAAAGAATAGAAAAAGAAAACTATGAAATGTTTAAGTTCAAACAAATCAATTCTGTATTAAAAGATGAAAACATTTTGTCATTGGTAAGTGAGGACTGAACAGGGCCTAACCATCTTAAACAAAACCCATGTTAACCACAGACTAAGGAATTTTTTAATCAATTCACCCCAAGCAAGGTGATAACACCACTAAGACACAAGGGACTACAGGAAGTGAAAGAAAAGGAAAAGAGTTTAGAAGGAAACTGAAACCCATTAATAGTATAAAATTCATTGTTTTAGGAGACGTTAGGAGTACAGAGTTGAAATAGACTTTCAAAGGAACAGGAAACCCAATCCTAAACAGAAAACAAGGGATAGACTTCTACTCCTGTTCAAAAGATTGGGGAGGAGGGTGAACTGGATGAGAAGCGAACTTATCTACAGCTGTAAATATTGGGATCAAGAACTGTTCCCATACAATTTTTTTTTTAAGTTGGTGGGAGTCTGCATAAAAAAATTAATAACAGGAGGTGCTAACCAAAAGTTTATGGAAGTTGTATAATATATCAGCATTCACCTGATATTTCAAATTTGTCTCAAAAATCAGGCTTACAGTGATATCATGTTGAAACACTGGTTCCTATATGATCACCAAAGTTAAGCAACATCAAGCCTGGTCAGTATCTAGATAGATGACTGCTTTGGGATACCAGATGCTGTGAGCTTGGATTTGTGGGTGGTGTAATGGGTAATGGCTTGGAATTGTTAATTGGAGAGCTGAGTTCCAGTTTAGTTTGTCATATTCATTTAGGCGCAAATACCCTTGGGAAATGTATGTATCCACCCCTTCTCTTCCCCCAACTATGGGTCAGTTAGAAAGACTTGTATCACTAAATCATTATTATTGCAAAAAATTCTTACAATCTAAAATTATTTTCTGTCTTTAAATAACCTGCAATGGGTTGATAAGCCATAAAAAATGAATGAATCAATGAAAATGATCAATTGTTTCAAATCACTACGCCAGGAAATAAAGAACTTTATTTTGTCAAAGTTTTTTCTTTAATTTCTCTGAACTTTTGAATAGTTTCTTAACTCTAAAGAAATTATAATAATAGTAAGCTTTATTGACATTGTTATCTGAATGCAAAATGAGAACTTAAAAAAAAGTGGGGGGGGATAAGCTAAATGAGGAAATGTCCATGAAAGAGAAGAAAAGAAAGAATGTACTTGGTGGTACTGAAAAGTTCTCAACCTGACCCACTTATCAAAATATAACCAAATGACCATTTCTTTTTCAGAAGGTCTTCTTGGCAGGGCTGAGAACTTTTCAGTAGTCTCCTATATAAAGGGAGGTGGGGGGCAAGAAAGTCGTCAGTGCAAAAAGAAAGGAAGGAAATCTCAATATCCCAAGAGAAAGAGAGGAAATTATGATATAAGCATTGAGAATACTTGCTGTCACTTGATCTCCAATAAGAGCCACACATCATTACTGGTTTGAAAACCAATTGAATACAAAAATAATAATGGCAATAATAAAGAAAGAACGGAAATGATCATAATCATAATATATAGGAAGAGAAAAATAAAATCCTTATTATTACTACAAGAAAAGAGGAAATAATAATAGCATTACATATAATACGATAACAATGAAGACGTAATAACACCATCATCAAATTGTAAGAAAATTCATAAACATTACTAGTACTACAGTTCTTCTTCTCCTTATCATCATCATCATCATCATCATCTATCTATCTGTCTATCTATCTATCTATCTCAGTGTGTTCGTATCTATCTGTCTATCTATCTATCTATCTCAGTGTGTTCGTATCTATCTATCTATCTATCTATCTATCTATCTCAGTGTGTTCATATCTATCTATCTATCTCAGTGTGTTCATATCTATCTATCTATCTATCTATCTCAGTGTGTTCATATCTATCTACCTATCTATCTCAGTGTGTTCGTATCTATCTATCTATCTATCTCAGTGTGTTCGTATCTATCTATCTATCTATCTATCTATCTCAGTGTGTTCGTATCTATCTATCTACCTATCTATCTATCTCAGTGTGTTCATATCTATCTATCTATGTATCTATCTATCTATCTCGGTGTGTTCATATCTATCTATCTATCTATCTATCTATCTATCTATCTCAGTGTGTTCATATCTATCTATCTATCTATCTATCTATCTATCTCAGTGTGTTCATATCTATCTATCTATCCAAAATGTAAAAAAAGCAAGTGTGTGGATATTTCCATTTCAGGGCCAGTGGGCAAGCGTACTCCTTGAGAAGAATTGTGAAATATATTCTTGATACTCTGTATTTTGGCCCTGTGCCATACAGAGATAAATTTAATGAATATAAATAATAATAATAATCTTCAAGAAGGAAACGTGAAAAAAATCACAAAAATAATAGTAACAACAATGATTAATAAGAAAGAATAAAAAGTTATGATGATGATGATGATGTACAAAACAAGTAAAGGGACAAAATGATGATGATTGTATACAAATTAAGGAAGAAGGAAATGAAGATGATCATTGTATACAAAAAAAGAAAGAAGGAAATAGTGATGA
This sequence comes from Acanthosepion pharaonis, assembly GCA_903632075.3. Taxonomy (NCBI): domain Eukaryota; kingdom Metazoa; phylum Mollusca; class Cephalopoda; order Sepiida; family Sepiidae; genus Acanthosepion; species Acanthosepion pharaonis. The sequence continues at coordinate 359,964 of CAHIKZ030003108.1, read as the reverse complement.
TGATGATGATAGTCTGACAGAACAAGAGGAAATGATGATTTTGTACAAGCAAAAAAAAAAAAAATGGATGAGGAGTAAAAAGTTAACAGTACACTTGCCTGACGGTAAATACTGAAAGAGAAAAAAGGTAGATGTTTAGATTGAGTTTTGCAGGTTAACTGGAAGGAAAAATGAAAATAATGAAGTTGATTTTTCTCCATGATAGAGACTGTGAAGTGTGCCACCATTGCATTGAATGTGGTCAGCTAAAGGTGATATTTAATGTTAGCAGAAGAGAGAGAGGCGATAGAAAACACATTTGAGAAGTGAAGAAAAGTGAAATGGAAAATCCAAAAAGTAGAAGAGTCTATCAATAAGAGAACAATATATGCTATTGTGCATTTTCATTCATAAGCTACATGAATATTACCTACCTATCTATCTATCTATCTATCTATCACAGCTTGTTCATATCTATCTTATCCACTCCGTTCATATTTATCTATATATAGAGATATATATCAAAATAAGAGAGAAAGAGAGAGACAAGTATGTAGACACACACACGTGTGTGTGCGTATGCGTGTATCCATATTAATAGTGGCGACACTCTGTTTTGTGTTTCAAGGCAATCTTCAGGCCTGAAGATTGCATTGAGGCATGAAACAAAGTGTCACTACTTCATGTTGACTTCAAGTTTCCACTTTTATATTTATATACACTCTATCTCTAATATTGAGCACTTTTACCCATAAATATAGGATACTATAAAAAAAAAACTATATTTTTATCATATATATATATATATATATATATATATATAAATATACACAAGTGATAATCCGTTGGTATGTAATCCAAGTAAATCCTAATAATATAATAAAAATATTAAAACTGATTCACATAGAGAGCTGAATGTTTTATTCAAAGCATATAAATTATATAATAACAGGAATTAAGATTATTTCAAGTTATAATTGTGGGGTGAAATGATCATAACCTGAAGTAATCTTAATTCCTATTGTATCTAATGTATATATATATATAGAGAGAGAGAGAGACAGACAGACAGACAGTTGTGCATTTGGGCAACAATTCCTCTGTAATACCTGTTTCATTTTAACAAAACTGTAGGTTATTTTTTGATTATATAAATTATATCATATTTTATATATATGTACACACACACTTTATCTTTTTTTATGGCATTGAGCACTCTTTTTTCCAGTGTTTAATCCTAGGCAGAATCTTTTAGTAGATGCATATCCTTATCTCTAGTTTTATATATATATATATATATATATAACGTTGTTATTTTATAGATACAAGTATTTAAGCAAATGCTCTGTTTATGATAAACAGTATTAAATAACATTTACCGTTTGAATGTCCGGAAATTTTCATAGAATATTCGTTCTTTGACAGGATATTTTCTATGAAAATTTCTCGGACATTCAGGCCGGTAAATGTTATTTAATACTGTTTATCATAAACAGAGCATTTGTTTAAATATTTGTATCTATAAAATAACAACGTTAAACATAAAAAAAATGTCTTTAATAAATAAATTGTCGGACCTTTGTCCATTTATATATATATATATATATATATATATATATATATATATATATATATATATATATATATATATATATATATATATATATATATATATATATATAAAATATATATATATATATATATATATATATATATATAAAACTTATATATATATATATATATATATATATATAAAAACTTATATATATATATATATATATATATATATATATATATATTTAGGAAAAAAACTTAAAAATCCATTGTCAATCATAAATTTATTTTGATGAATATAAGTATATTCATAGAAATAAATTTATTACTGATCATGGATTTTTAATTATTCTTATCATTTGCTCTGTATCATACATTGAGCTTTCATATGGACAAAAAATTCCTCTTTGAAATAATCCCTACCAATTACAGTTTGGTATTTTATATATATATATATATATATATATATATATATATATATATAACAAGTTTGATTGAAGCCCAACAAAAGTTATGTTTAATATTTTTTTATTTAATATTTTTTTCCCAGTGTAGACCATTTTTCTGATTTCTTTTGTCTTTCATAGCCATTATCAAAGAGGTTAATTTTTCTGTTGATAGGGTTGTGAATCTATGTGTATGCATAGTCTTTTCTTTAGTTGTTTTTGAGGGCCTGGTTTTCACACATGGGTGTCTTGTTTGCTTTTACAAGTATAATATCTTCACATGTTAATGGTGTTGTATAAGCATTTCCTTTTTCAACTGTTTCATCTTCACTTATGTACATAAAAATATACATAGTTATGAATTAGAAATGTAAAGCGGTATATGAATTAATGTTCATATGTGAATAAATTCTTTTAAGCATCCTTATCCAAAAGGAAAGTGAGAAGAAAGGACTAAGTATAAACTACAAGAAGACAGAATGTATGGCTATCAGCAAAAGGATGATGCCAAAATGTAAATTACAAATCAGGGACACTAAAATCAAATAAGTACAGAAATTTAAATATCTGCAAAGTGTTGTAACAGAGGACGGAAAGTGTGACACTGAGATACAAAGACATATTGGGATGGCAAAAGATGCCTTCCAAAAGCTAAGCGTAGTATTAAGAGACAGAAAAATTTCATTAGAAACAAAGAAAAGAAGCTTGAAGCAACAGAAATGTGGTTTTACAGAAAGATGCTGAGGATACCATGGACCAAATATGTGAGGTTTTGGAGAAAATAGAATTAAAAAGGAAACTTTAATATCAGGAAGAGGCAGTTGAAATTTTTGCAGTACATAATGAGGGAGGAGGGCTTGGAAAACCTGATACTCACAGGACAGAGTGAGAAAAAGAAGGACAGAGGAAGCCACATGCAACATACTTGATGAGCTTGAGCAAATGGATAGTAGAATATGTTTTGGGAGAAATAACAAAAAGACAAAACTTATTAAGAGTTACAAGGGGCAGGAAGATGTGGAGGGCCATGGTCGCCTGCATCCTGAAGAGACACAGTGCATAAAAGAAAAAGACTCAAAATATTCTGGTCTAAAATCAAAATGAGGATTTGTTTTCTTTGTAGGTATTCTACTTTTCCTTTGTTACTGAGAAAATTCAATGAATCAAGGAAAATAATCCTTTTAAAGTGTTCAGTGTTTGTGATTTTTTTTTGTTTTTTTAAGTGATTCACCCCAAGCAAGGCGGGAAGCCACTAGCACGCAAGGGTTACAGAGGGTTGTAGCGAGACAAAATGGGAGTGATAGAGGAAAGGATGAAGAGAAGGATATGGGATAGATCAAGGCATCTGAAGATGTCAATTGACATTACATTTGAATAGTTGGAGATTATAGCTATCAGGGAAACAGGAAAAGGGGAGGGAGTTCCACAGGCGAGCGGTGTGAGACATGAAGCTATTGGCATAGAAGAGATGGCTACATTTAACAGTTTCAACAGTGAACGTGTGTGAGTGAGATGCCAGCCTAGTAAAACGCTTAAATTCATGAAGTCTGGGAATCAGCGAAAGCAGCTCATCAGAGCAGTTACCAGGAAAGTATTTGTAAAAAAGACAGAGGGAGGCGACGGCACGTCTGTGAGAGAGCGATTGCAGACGAGATGCCAGATCAGGGCCAATTACATTGCATATCCGTCTCTTATCAAGAACCTTGAGACAAACAGAAGGGGCACCAGACCATATATGGCAGCAATACTCCATGCAAGGGCGAATGGTTGATTTATAGATTTGAAGGATCGACTCTGGCAAGAAAAAAAGAAGGTAAGTTTTCATACGCTTTATTAATTTTTTTTTCTATTTTGTTTTTAAAGAAAAACTAAAGAATTGAAAAATTGGTCAACTGTGTCTCTCTCAGACATAAATTTCTTATTTGACCTTCTTGATGACAGAGATCATTCTATATTTCCCCACCAATGGTGCACATTTGTCTTTCCCCCACCCCTTGAAAGATTTCTGCAGTACAATCTTCCTATCCTTATTTCCCATTGTACTGGACAAATCTAAACTTAGAAGGTATCTTTAGTATTATTATTATTATATTATCATCATTATATTCTGATTTCTGCTATGATCACACTACCTAACAAGTCTGTGGGAAAACCTAAGGCAGGTGGTGGTGTGTTGTTATGGCTACATTTCATGATTTGTTTTTCTAACTCCCATAACATCACTAGCATTACATAGACAAAGTTCTTAGTGTGTGGGCTGTACTTATCAAGACAATTTTCTGTATTTCACTTAAGCTGGTATTTCCAGGGATTTTTTCAATGTGTTGTTGTGTTCCTTTTTAATCATTCCAAGCGCACCTACTATGACTGGTACTATTCTTGTTCTCAATTTCCATATTTTTTCTTTTTATTATTATTACTATGAGCTTGTTTGTTTTATGAGCTGCATCCAAATTCCAACCAGAAACCTCGATAGGCTGCTAGTCGACAGATCATAATTGTTGATACAGTTGGTTGTTTCTTATTACTGTTATTATTTTTAGCATTGTTATTATTAACCGAATCCCAATAGGATGCTTCCCCAATTGCTACAGTCTTAACCTGTTCAAATTTAGAGTTAGCTGTTATGTCCTCCACATATCCCCAGAAACTCTGCCTCTTAGTTTGTAACCTTCCACTCTAGTCAGCCCCTTCAGTCTTGTACAGGGTGAATATTTCTGTAAAAAAAAACTAAAAGAAAAAGCTATAATTGTTCATTTTGATAAGATCTTTTTTCAGTTCAATGTGAAATTATGTATACCACAGCCGACACAATTGGGATCACAGACTAATTGTGAACACTCCACAATTCTTTCATTAGATGCATATAGTATGTGCTTCACCAGGGCTGCATGCAGTTTTTGAATTCAAGATTCTCCTTTTACTAGAATGGCTACAAAGCAAAGCTGAAGAGCAAAGTTTTCTCTATGATTTAACCCATAGCTG